>CAMTDV010000001.1:85663815-86263815 GCA_947069175.1 Scalesia atractyloides | reverse complement strand
TCACAATTGATGTCAAGATTTGTCTCGGTTTGGTTACTTATTTATGGCACATATGTCAGTGTGCTAGCTACACACTAATAGATCCTTAAACTCCATGAATGCTAATAACATTCTAAGATTTCATTACTGGATCACAAACAAGACGTCTAATACGAAACAATAAATACATGAACTCGCCAACTTTATGTTGACTTTTCAAACTTACATGTATTTCAGAACGCAAAACTTGAGCCGGTGAAAGACTACGGGAAGTGGGAATGAACATGACAACATATGCCTTTTTGGAGGATTTGTCTTTGATATCCCAACCTCATATGAGTATAAAGGGGTCAAAATCTCAACACGCTTTTATGATAAAAACAATCTTTTGATAGTGTAATGTAACTCAAAACTATACTTTGGATAACATTGTGAACTTGTCTAAACCTTGTAACTTGTATTGGTGAACTTGTCTAAACCTTGTAACTTGTATTAGGAACTTGTAAACTTTGGTTGCAACTTAACTAACATATATGGCATCATTGTTGATTTATTTTTGTTTACACAATTGGATACAATGATTATCTCATAATCACATGATTGCTTCCGTTACGACCAGGGTGTGACAGGCCTATCAAACGGGAAAAATTGACAAAAAAACGTTGAACCCCACATGTACGTTGCGGCGTGTTAACTTCCAAAATATAGAACGGAACGTAAAACGAAAAACTTGCAAAAAGATGAAAAGTATGGGTCATCAAAGTGAACAATCATTATTTTTGAAAAACTCTCCATGCTAAGGGTACAACTCCATAAAAAAACAAAAGTGTTGTTCATTTAATATTCACTATGGTTTCATACAAACTTCTATACACACAGTTTAAACAACAATGCCAAAAATTGTTACAAATTTATAGTATATAATGGTTATATATGGACAATTTCCATTCGGGGACTCCTCCGCGCTTCTTTGATTTTACCGCATGACAATTGGGGATGGCGGCAGTGTTATAGCGTGGTGAGTGGTCACCGCAACCGCAAGCCATCCCCGAAGAATACCACGTAAACCCTTAGGTGTTGTACAATAGACTTCGGTTTGCCACATTTCATTTGGTGCCAGGTTTTAACAATCCACAACTAGGGTTGTTCAAATCGTTCGTCGCTCATTGCTCGCTCGCCGATCGTTCAGAAACGCTAAGAATATGCTCGCTAGGTTTGCCCCGGTTTGCAAACGAGCCAAGCATGAGCAAAGGTCCGCTCGGCTCGGTTTTGCTCGAATTAATTCTTATTAATTTATTACATATATAATTATATATGCCCACACAAATAACATGTATATTCATCATTATAAGTTGGGTGAACAGTAGCAGGCTGCTGCATGGAGCTTGCTATTGGTCAGTTTTTTTTCTTTTTAGTAATTTTTTTTTGCTTATTTTAGCTTTTAACCTTTAACATTTAGTATTCACCCTTACAACCCTTCAATTTTCTAAATTATATATAATCATCTTTTACGTGCTTATATTTATATATGTGTCGGTATAAATTCAGGTTGATTACAGATTTTTTTTGTCTTTTAGTACTTTTTATTTTAGCCTTTACCTTTCAACATTTAGTATTAGCAGTTACAACCCTTCAACTTTTTAAAAACTTTATAATTATTTTTTTACGTTTTTATATTTACGTACGTGACGGTATATATTCAAGTTGATTACGTTTTTTGAAATGGATAGGCTCAGATATGATATATTTTTTTTCGCTTTTTTGTATGTTTTCAGTTAATCTACGTTTTGGCATAAATTTAGTTTTAAAACATGTCGGGTCAAATATAATATACTTTTGTTAGACTTTATAAATTCCGCTTGCTTTACGTTTCGGTCCCACTCCAACGCAGGGTGCTATTTTTAACTTAAAAAAACATAATTTTTTTTACGTATGGTATAAGACCAGGTTGGTGTTCGACGTAAATTTCTTTCGCAAAAAGGTCAGGCCATGTATAATACGTTTCCGTGCTTATTTTTATGTAAATATTCAGTTTATCTACGTTTTGAAGTAACGTTTGTTTAGAAACGGTTCAGGTCCTTACCGCACAAATCCGAGTTATTTTACATTTGGACCCGCCATATCGCACCGGAAGATTTACTAGTTGTAAACATGTTAAAATATATAAAGTGCTTATGCACCAAAAGTGAAAGTATATTATAAACTCTTGATGTGTATAGGTCTATAGGAAACAAATGAGTTAGATACAAAATGACATTTTCATAAAGTTAAATAAAAAAAAACTTCAGTAGTAATATTAAAGTATAGGAACTAGATTTAAGCAATAATTCAATCAATGAAGAAAATTTTCTTAAATTTTGGTCTTATGCAAATGACCACACTTGTATTCAATGGAATATAATTTTCCTTAACCGAAACACCTGATGAAAAATAATAGTTGATGTAATGTTGAAAATGATATATTAAATAAAAAGCAACTTGCTAAACACGAGAAGACTTGTTTAGAGAATCAACACGTGTTTATCCCATTCGCTTTTGATATATTTGGGTCCCTAGCCCCAGAGGTTGTGGAATTTCTAAACAGGGCCCAACATGTTGTGAATAGTAATCTTTCAACATTTAAGGGCCGTTTCGTCTTTAGTAGGATTGGTTTTGTAATTCAAAAGGGGGTTGCGGCGCAGCTTGTTACCCGTTTACCTGCCACTTGTTTGTAATTTGTTACTTTGGTAATTTAGTGAAGAAAACATTTTGAGCCAAAAAATATATATATATAAACACAAGAACTATGATTGAGATCATGATCTAGAAAGTTGAATATTACTCTGATGTGCTAAATACTGTTTTAAATCAACTATATGATTCTGAATGCAACACTTTATTTTATTAATATTTGGTTCAATGTATAACCATGATGTTTATTTTGATTTGATGTGTTTCGTTTGGTATTACCCTAGGAGGATAGGAATGGCTTAAAAGAGTAAATGTTTAAACGAGTAGGTTCGAGACACTTCTATATAAGAATAGATGGTGACAGAACAAAATAATATGTTTTAATGATTGGAAAAACTATGATATACTTAAAAGTGAGCATTTTATTTTCTAAATAACCAAATGTGTTTAATCTTCTTCTCTCATTAATATATTAATCGCAGAAAAAATTAAATCATTTAGTTATTTCAATATGTAAGAGCATTTATATTGAATCCTTTGTATGTATGTGAGTGTAACATCTATATTTGTTATTGTTATGAGTGAAGGAGATAAAAAACATAAAAAGTTGTTGTTCATCAGTAAATTTGGAGAATGTATTGTTCATCTGTATAATCTTTTAATATTTTTTGAAAGTAGTTGTGAGTGGAGAAGAGAAAAAAAATAATGGTAAAAGTTTAAAAAATATTATTTAATTGAAAAGGAAAGAGAAAAAGTTATGTTTTTTAATGTAATTATAGAGATGAAGTAAGAGATTTGATTGTTAATGCTCTAATAAAATGTCCATAAATATATTAAAGATGAATTCCTTTGGTTATTTCGATAAATAATAAAATGTCAGTTAATATATTAACTCTGATGGTTTCTTGGTCTTCTGGCATATGATGTTTGCCCCTATCAAAATGGTAAGGGGGGAGGGGTTGTTAACGGGTTAAATCCGTTAAATAGTTTTACTTATTTCTCATTTTAATATTTTGATACTACATTAACTTTCACATCATGATAATACATATGTTGATTATTATATACTTTGGTGACATGAAAACTGTTTGCAACACTCTTTTAGCTTTGTAAATAACGTTATTGATCCCGCTTTCCATCAAACACAAGCCATTATCAAACCTTGTCGAATAACATACATGCATTCAAGCCCGAATGAGTGATGAAATACTGGTGGGGTATTATATGGATAACCAGGATGAGTATACAAACTTTCTAAAATGACAACATACGTTAAAATGAATTTACTTAATCATGCTTTATATGAAGTTTTAATCAATTTGAGTTTTAAATACATATTTGTTATGACTTCCAATCTAGCATGTCTTGTTATAACTATATTAGTGTTTTGTTGAAGAGGTTATCCATGTTGGCGCTGAAAAGGGTGGTCTTTGTTGATGATGAGACATGAGGGTTATCCATGCATTATCGAACCTAAAGAAACAACCTTATGAGATTAAAGTGGTTTGTGCTACTTCTATCGTGTTCGTGTCTCTCAAACCCGTTTTCCGTCTTCTTTGAAATCGGGACCAATAACGTGATTTACAAACCGAATTACGCTTAGCGGGGTTGCGTATGTTTAAATCGATTTAAAACGCTTACTTGTAATAATTTCTTAGTGTGTGACCCTTTATATCGCATCTCAATGAAAATATTATCACATGTTGTGCCTTTGATAGTATCCAAAAACTATTGGGTATTATTGTCTTTTTTCCCAAACTAGTATTATCCATTGAATCTCCAAGAACTTATAACATGTTGCTAGTTATATTTCTATGACTGATTTGCACTTTATTCATATTATAATCCTAAGACACAATTCAAGCTTGTTATATTTCTATGATTGATCTTGAGAAAGCTTTTAGTTTTGACTAAGTTTTCTCATATTCTATGACAACCCGTAATTTCAGGTTAATACTTTAACCTAACCACAATTAATTTAGACATACGTTCATAGCACTGCATTTAACTAGGGTTAAATGAGTTTAACTCATATTCTGTGACAACCCGTTAAATGAGTTTACGTTGGTAATTCAGAGAATTACCGGAACACACACACAAGTTGATTCTCAAATGTTGGTGACTAACACGAATAATAATTATAAACAGATGGTTTACGCGAAACTTATATGTTCAGTGACAGATATGTGAATTATATGCTTTAACTGTAAGTTGCAAGATGTTATGTGCCTTGTGTCAAAGCTAATTAGTTAAGGGTATTTTAGAGTTAATATTGAAACTCTAATAAAACTCCTGCATAATCCTAAACCCCTCACAATTGCACTATAAGGCAGTTTATGTTTTCTCTAATCATTCCTGGTTACACAACTCTCTCACAATCATCTACTCTCTGATCTTTCAAGTCTCTTAGAACAAACTTTGTATCAATCTAAGGTAAGTGTTTATGCTATAGGTTGTTATTCTTGTTCTTTTGTATTCATGCAAACCCTAGATAATCCAAACAGTTGATCTGTGTTTAATTGATCATGCCTGATAACTAGGTAGTTACGCTAGATTGAATGAATGTGTAGTGATGACTTGATGTTAGTGATACTATGGACATGATGGAATTGTTAAATGAATTGATTTGATTCATGGCATTGTGGATTTATGAGATTAGGGTTTTGATCGTAGAAACATTGAAAACCGTATTGTTAACCTGAGATTATTGAGCAGCCTGGAGATAATTGTCAGACTTTGTGAAGTCACAAATTCGAAGTTATCATATTCCGAATTTAACTGGTTGTCCGAATTTATGTGTGATGTACGAGTTTAGGTAATATATGTTGTTCGAGTTAATAACCTGATGAATCCGAATATGTGATTTCCTTTGGAGTCTGAGTTTATGATGAGTTTGATGAGTCCGACTATGTATGCCTTGTCCGAGCTCGAGGAGTCCGAACTTGTTTGTAAAACACATATAGAGTCCGAATTTAATGATGCTTGTCCGAATTTAAGGAGGGAACTAGGGGGATCCGAATTTGTTGATGTGTAATGCATGATGTCCGAATTTGTTGATGTGTAATGCATGATGTCCGAATTTGTTAAAGATTGGTGATGTCCGAATTTGTGGTGAACCTAATTGAAAGAGTTTGTGGTGATAGAACTTAATTGAAAGAGTTTGTAGTGATAGAACTTATTTGATAGAGTTTATTCTGTAAGGACTTATGTGTCTGACTTTACATATGAGTCCGGGTTTATTAATCCATGGAATATATATATGCGTTTAGTTGTTCCGAGTTATGTATATGTAATGTAGTTGTGTTGTCCGCACTTCCGAAAGTCACTTTACATGCCACCAACTAATGTCACCAACTAGAGAATCCAATGTGTGTCACTGTATGATAAAACATGTTAACCTGATTACATAAACACTTGGTTGTTTGGACACTTAGGGTATTGCAAAACCCTACTTGAATATATACTTATACATTATCGTACGGTAGGTCACGTGTAAGGGACCAAACACTTTATTAACGCGTAGATGCACGCTAACACTTACCGAACAAACTAAGGTGAGTTCACTACTCTTTCACAAGCAAGTGTCTTGGGGGGACAAACTAATATTCCTGGGAGGAATACTTTTAAATGTTGTAGTCTAAATTTGATGTTAGCTAATAAACTCAAACTCTGTCACGAAAGTCCCTACTTACTACCGAGCTAGTTGCCTGGGAGGCAACGGGGTATTAGTTGATAGCGCTATTAGGTTTGACAAACCTCACACCGTGTTGGGAGCCGGGCGTGAACGAAGGACCTTAAACGCTTTGATCAATGCTGATAGACATTGATGAGGGCACAACAAACATAACAGTCATATTGGTACCGAGTTTATTATTCTTGACATGTTTTTAAGCTAAACACTTACATGAAGTACGTTAAATAAAAACTGTGAACTTGCCAGCTTTATGCTGATACACTTTTCTGCATGCTTGCAGTTTGTTAGATTCATTAGTGGAACGGAACTTGCAGTCTGAGGAGCTAGAAGTACATGAGATGTGCTACTTTGCTTCCGCTGAACATATACTTTGTTTGAAACGTTTAATTTGAATTACACTATTCATGTTGGACATGACGTTGGTGTTTAATATTTTACTACACGTCCCGTAATAAAACCATGCAGGTAACAATTTAGGGGTGTGACATCTTCGGTATAAGCTTCATCTCTTTAGTCTAAGTTCATTCCGCCATTCACCAAAGAATACATAGTTGCATAGAGAGACAATAACCACAAGGATATATATTCAATTTTTTTATATAATTTTAATACTTGTTTATTACCTTAATTTAAAAGATTATAATAAATTTATGATTTCGTTTATGACATATTTTAGATTAGTTATTACTTTACTTTATTTGTCACTACATTACTATATTCATATGATTTATTATTTTATATAAACTAGGGATAAGCAAATGGTACCGAGTATTGGTACCGAATTTCCCAAACGACTCGATTTTCGACATTTTGCTTTTCCATTACTGGTTTTTACCTTCAAATACCGATTCATACCGTATCATGTATTTTCGATACCGATACCTATTTTTTGGGATTTTTGGTACCATTTGGTGCCGAACTCATTCCTACGTTGAACCACACATGCACGTTACGATATACTAACTCGTAAAATTTAAATCAAAACGTAAAAAAAAAATAAAGATAAAATGGACATGGATCAAAGTTGAAGTGAAATGACGTTGTAAAACTGAAAAAATATTGTGGTAAAAATTTAGAAGAAAATATAAATTAAACTTTGCATTACATCATGGGTACAACCCATGGTGCCAAATGTACAACACTTAATCCCTTTCAAAGATGGAAATAAAAAAATGTATAATTTTCTCTGTAATTTCTGAAAAAAATATATAAGCAAGGATAACTTTCTTTTCCAAATGGAGTTTATCTTTTATTTTCTTATCAAACAGAGCTGTTTCTTTAAGAATCTACCTTGCTAAAAAACCTCAAACCAAGCATTTATCATTAAATTCGTGAAAATCAACGAAAGTAATAATAAAAGATGAAATTGTTGATGATCCGGCTTAAGCATAAGAGTTAATTATTACAGGATTCCTATACCGTACCTCAACAAAAGTCCTTATCAATCAAGAGTTCAAAATTTGTGGGCACATAATATTTTTCAATGATTATGGTTTGATCACTTTTATAAGAAACGTGGTAATTGATGTACACTAATGAACTAGTGCGAATAAATAAATAAATTCTATTACTCACTAGTTGGGACTATAAGTCTTTAAAGATATTATTTCTCATATAAACCTTGTGGGGTGTGAAAATAATCAAGATATGCTTTTGAACTACAAGTCAAGAAGATTGAAGTGGGAAACATTAGGAAGATTTAGTTATGTAATTGTTTATCATATTCTAAAATGAAAATGACATTTACAATTAAGTCATAGACACCACCAAAATCATGGAATGAGAAAAAAATTATTAGTTGATACATCAATTAGAGTTTCAAAATAATAATATGTGTTCATCATTAACCTATGACTTCAAACATCACCACACACAATAGACACACATGGAGTTGTATTTAGTGGACATACATGGTTGAAATAAAAACGGATAAATTTGTTATTATCATTTAAATCCTATCATTTGATTTTATATAGTTCTAATTAACTTTGGTACATGTAATATATATGTCGCATAAAGATTTAATGAAAGTTGAAATTTTCTTATTACAATTAGGATAACTTTGGATAGTTGATCAAAAGTTTTAATGGGTAAGTTTAAGACATTGATGATAATATTGTAATAATAAATGTTACAAATTACTAAAATGACAAAAATAAAAATGAGTCAATACCCATTGTTGATTTTATAAAATCTTGTTAAATACTTAAATCAAACCATAAAAGCTAGTATTTTTTATCTTTAGTTGAGTATAATTATATTAAAAGTTTACTTTTTTGAATATTGATACGACGTTGATTATAATGGTACGTCTAAACTATTATCATAGGATAAATCAGCATGAGATTACAAGTAGGTTTAGGCTTTGTTGTTTTAAGGCATAGAACTTTCATAAAAAGTGAGTTTTGTTGATTGGGGTTTAAATTTGACTTTGGGTGTTGTTGGATAAAAATAACAACTTAAGAGGAGCTGCTGAAAATTACTTGTTAATCCACATCAGTTGGTAAGGAGCCCAAAACCCAAATCAAAGTTTATTTGGTGTTTAAAGTTTGGTCAATTACGAGATATGGAGCTCCCTTGTATTTAAGTTATAATTATGATCCATTTATATTTTTCGTTGCGTATCAATTGATCACATTTAAGTCTCTTAGTGTGACATTTTGGGTTCTTCGGTGATTCAAACTGGTATTATTGTATGGTCGTGCTCAAACTAAGAGTTTGTTAGACCACTTTGAATCTTGATCGAGAATGAAAATAGTTAAACACTAAATGAGAATGAAAGTATGATCCACATCTCATGTTCAACATGTGTCTATTACGGAAAGGGTGTGACATTTTGGACCCCTCGTTGATACAAAATGGTATTATTAATGTATTATTGCATGGTCGTGCTCAAACTAAGAGTTGATTAGACCACTTTAAATCTTGATTGGGAATGAAAATAAATAGCTGAACGCTATATGAGAATGAAAGTACGATTTATGTCGCATGTTCAACAGGTGTCTATTACGGAAATGATAACTGACAAATCATCATGACTATTATGGCGACTTAAAGTAAGAGTACTTGGACCAATCGAGAATTGTAGATTGCTCTCTAAACGTCATACCTTCGTACGGACAATGAGATGTTGCTAGATGTCCACCGGACGATGTATGTGTTAACAAATGGTCGAGACTCGTGTAAGTGGGAGACCTGAATTAGTATTCCAGAGTAACGACATCAATATTAACGAGCTAAGATCCAAAGGGTTACACCAAGAGCAACGACTATTAAAAAAATTGTTTAATTGTTAAACGGACTCTAACATGAAATTGCGAATGGCGATGATTATTGAGTGGATAATCATGTCTTAATAATTAGTTATTATTATTTAAGAAATAATAATAATTAATAAATAAACATTTGGAATAAAATAATTGTTATTTAATTAATGTTTATTTAAAATGGGTTTTATGATTATTTATCAATGAACAACAATACCGGTGTCAGTATTATCGGATCCGATATTCCTTTTTATGGATTTCATTCGATACTAAATGCGTGTATTTTGTTAGCCATATCACGACTTTATTTCTGGGTTACGCAAACAACTTTTGTACCCTATATTCTTGGTTATGTGAGACAACGTTTATGTAATTGAACCATTGTAAATAAACTTTTTAAGTTTGTAATACAAATTCTTTTTTACTGAATCAAACCGACACCGCCCATTTAATGGGTTTTGGTTTAATACGAGTCGATTTCGACATTTTGTTTCACTTCCCATACCGAAGTGTGGTACCATACCGCAACATAACTTTATAACTTGCAACTTTGTCGTTTAACTTTTATTTAATTATGTTATTGTTTTAATTTTTGTGCATACGGAATTTCTACCGTATCATGCGGGGAATCCCGCTAGTTATATACAATTGCATAAACGTAAAAAGCTTTGATACGAGTGTTTTTATCTAGTCTGAGTGGTGTGGGTTAGCGCCCCTCGCAATATCACCCTTATGGGGGGGGGGGGTGGGGGTTAGCCAACACAATAACGAGCGTCAAAGGGGACAACATGTGGGGCTCATTGATTCCCACTAATCAGAATCATTCCTTTTATGATTTCCTTTTTTTATCTTGCTTTAAAGGGGGCTTTAATGGAGACGTTATCCCACACTATGCAAGTTAACGATAAAATCCCTTATTTATGTGACACATACGTGCTGCTGATGTGGCGTATTATCCCACAGCATATAGCCAGCCTTATGCACTACATGTTTTAAAAGGTTTGATATGAAGAGTGTTACATAAGAGATTCTAAGCACATCACTTTTGTAACCAAAACATGGAGTTTTATAAAAGTTAACAAGAACATACACTGATACACATACTTGAGGTGGTGCATAAAAATGCATTTCCATAGAAAGCAAACTTTGCAACTTTTTAGCACCGTTATCCATTTTGATGTACATTTTTATAAAAGTACTTCTACATTATAATGCAACTTATACATAATTATACACTTGAACATCAATGATATGCACACATTAAAACTTTTACAACACTATTAACTTTTGTTTCATTAATCAAATCTTAAACATGCGCACCCTATTTAAAGGTTGTTCGTGTATGACATGGTTTTCAAGTTCGTGTAAAACATTTGCATTCACGTTGAATTTAACCAAACAACCTATGAAAAAATTATACGCTAACTGAAATTAACCTCTAAGACCAAACATCTAGCCTTCATACACCAATATCCTGCCTCAAGAAAATCAATCCCCAACTCCTCTTTAAACCATGCATCCACTTGCATATCTCAAATGCGTACCTGAGATTCATAATCTGACATCCATGGGTTTGTTGGCTATATTCTAGGCGAGTTTTTGGAGAATTTGGAAGACTTGAAACGCCACTATCTTTGACAATGCTCATTGTTCGATTATGAAAGTGGTGGGATATAAAAGAAGATTCATTTATGTGGCTTTAAGATAAGTCTTCGTTCTTTGATTTGGTTTGGGAGATGTGAAGCGATTTTATTGTGAGGGATGTCATTATGTAACATAGATTTAAAAGAAATTTTTTTTGTCCTAACAAGTTGGTCTAGTGGTTAATCACTTGGTTTATCTCCTTGAGCTCCCAAGTTAAACTCCCACTAACATCACTTTGAAGTTCATTGGTGGTTGAAGTTTAGAACTATGTCTCTCTGGAGGTCGCCAGTTTGAAACCGAGCCAAATCGGCTTTTACCGCACTGGGCCTTTGGGCGGGCGAGTTTTCCCCAGAACTGGTGGCTTGGTGGCTCGGGTATGCATCCAAGTCTAACTGTTATGGGGAGGGCATGCATTTGCTCGATTGAGTGCATCCCAGGATGCTTATCCTGTAATTTAGTTGGCCGTTAAAAAAACAGTTTTAAAGACAAATCCAGACCCTGTCTATTACTAAAAAAAGAGTTAAATGCCATTTTAGTCCCTGCAGTTTGGGCCATTTTGTCATTTTAGTCCATATGTTTCATTTTTTCGCCTATGGGTCCAAAAAGGTTTCACCATTGTCATTTTAGTCCATTGGGTTAACTTCATTCATTATTTGTATTAACGAGAAGGGCATTTCATTCATTTTATATGGCCAAATTGTCCTTCTAGTTAACAGAATTACATGTAAAATGATCGAATTACAATTCTCGTTAACAGAAAAAACGGATGAAGTTAACCAAGTGGACTAAAAGGAGAATGGTGAAAACATTTTAGACCCATAGGCAAAATATAAAACATTTGAACTAAACTAAAAAATGAATCAAACCACAGAGACTAAAATGACATTTAACTTTAAAAAAAAATAATACTTTGTACCAAATATGCACATTCACCAATACCCTAGGGACTACATTAACACTCTCTAAAAGTCTAAATCACCCCAAAATCCAAAAACCAAATTAGGGTTTTTCCGTATCATCATCACCACCACCACCATAACATCAAAAACCTGCAAATCAACAATCAACACTCAACAATGAAGAAAAACTCCACCAAAGCTTCAACTCCGGCAACAAAATTTCACTCCGATTTCAGCACCTGCTCGAAAAACAAAGACTTCACCGGCGCAATCACTCTCTTCGATTACGCAATCTCACAAAACCTAAAACTCAACCTGCACCACTTAAACTGCTTCCTATACATATGCGCTAACTCAACCGAATCATTCGGAGCTCTCGCAATCAAGAAAGGATACCACATTTACAATTACATGATATCGAGTAAGATAAACCCTAACGAAGCTACTATAACCGCTGTATCTAGGTTAGCTGCTGCTAATAATGATGCCGATTATTCGTTTGAGTTAGTTAAGAGTTTAGGTAACTATAATGTGAAGCCTAGGTTAAGGACTTATGATGCCGCTTTGTTTTGTTATGTTAAGTTATTAAACGCCGAAAAGGCATATGCGGTTGAAAAGGATATGGTTAGTTTAGGATTGTGTTTGGAGGAACCGGAGATTAGCGCGTTGTTGAAGGTTAGTGCGGAGGTTGGGGATGCGGAGAAGGTGTATGGTTATTTGCATAAGTTGAGGGCGGGTGTGCGGTGTGTTGGTGAGGAGACGGTGCAGTTATTGAGCGGTGGTTTAGTGGGGAAGTGGGGGGTCGGGGGGTGGGTGGGGTGGGGGGGAGGGTTAAGGAGGTTATGGTGAAGAATGGGGGTGGGTGGCATGGGCTTGGGTGGTTGGGAAAGGGGAAGTGGGTGGTGCGGAGGACGAGTGTTGGTTTGGATGGTGGTTGGTTGTGGGTGTGGAGAGCGGTTGGCTTGTGTTGATATTGGTAAAGAGGATACGGGAGGAAGTTTGCGCAGTCGGTTGTGGCTGTTGGCGGTTTGAGAGGGAAAGCGGTCTAATTTCACACAGTTTCTGGTAAACATTGGTTTTAATTTTTAAATTAAGTCTTTGATAGTTTGATGTATTAGTCTTTGATAGTTTGATGTATTAGTCTTTGCTTGTTTAGTTGTTTATAGTATCTAGGTAGAGTATTTTGCCCTACATATTTAGTGGCCAATCCATGCTAGCGTACGAAACGAGATCAACGTGCATTTCATGCTAGACATGCTCCATTTTAGATATACAATTAGACATCGCAGTATTGCACGACATATGTTTCTTGTTTACTTTTTTGTATTTGTTTCAGAAATTAAGCCAGTGATGAAATATTTTCACAGGATCTATGTAGTTAATATCGTGATCAGTGATATATCGGTTATCAGTCCCCTAGTAAGATATCGGTGCAAAACATTGGTCAGAATATCAATACCGATATTATTGGCGATATTGACTGATATTTGACCAATATATCACAAAATTTCCAAACGTCAGCACCTTTCTTCTTAGTTCTACCATTCTTCATTCTTCTTATTGCTGCTATCATTGTTTTAAGACTTAATTGGTGATTGTTAGTGCTTTAAGTCTTAATCACTTCCTACTTGCTACAATTGTTAGTGTTTTGCAAGTTGCAAAAGGTTAATTTATTAAAGGTCGGAGAGTATACTGAACTGTTAGTGTTAACTTGCTATATATATAAATTTAGCGTGATATTAAAATTACCGATATCCCACTGCGATAACCGAAGCTGATATCCGATTTTTACCATCTGCTTAGCACAAGATCTGGAGATCTTTTTTTCTTTATATTGGTTATAATATGTTATGTAATTTTTTTCTTTTAGAATTGGCTGGATCAACATAATGATTTTGAAGCTATAGTGGATGCTGCAAATATCGGACTCTACCAGCAAAACTTTGCAGACGGTGGATTTAGTGTTCCTCAGGTTGTACATCTAGAATTCCTTTATCAACGCTTTTTACGTTTTACGGTCTTTTTAAAAAAATTAGAGGCCACTTGCTCTAACAAACACGTTCATTTTTGTTTTCTTGAAACTGCTATAAAACAGCTTGAAGCCGTTGTTAAGGAATTGTACAACAGAAGCAACAAATGGCCGCTAGTTATTCTACATGAAAAACGACTATATACCCTTTTAGCTAATCCTTGTAATAGAGAGATACTTCAGGAGTGGATTGACAATGGGATTCTATATGGAACACCAGTTGGTTCAAACGATGATTGGTAATGCTGATTTAGATACTAACTCGGTTTAAGATATGTTTTCTGATGTTTTATAGTTGTATTTTTTGTGGTTCCTCGTTTAGGTATTGGCTTTATGCTTCTGTAAAACTCAAGTGCATGCTTGTGACTAATGATGAAATGCGAGATCACATTTTTGAACTTCTCGGGAGCAATTTCTTTCCCAGGTGGAAAGAAAGACATCAGGTATGTACATATCATATTTGATCATGGTTGTCAGTAGCTCGTGCGCTTCATAGCGTATCGTCCATATCTTGCAATCTGCTTATTATCTACTCCATAGCGTGATTATAGCTGGATTTCCGGGTTTTTTCTTTTTTTTTATTTAATATAAATAGCGGGATTTTATGCTTCTTTTTCCTGTTCTAATATAATGACTTAATATAAATTGTGTATTTGGATGAAGTATGCAGCGTATTTTGATAAAAATACACGTATAAATATTTCTAAAATTTTCTTTTAGTGTATCGCTAAACATAAAATAGCGCCCGCTATTTCATTGCTATCGCTACATGGCGTATAGGTCGCTTGTCGCTATTGTCCGTTGTTGCTATTGATAACTATGTATTTGATATTTATTTTGTTTTAAGCGTTTGATTATGTGTGCGTTCGTTAACTCTATCCACTTTGGGCTTATTCAATGGTAGTAGCACTTGAAAACATGATTAAGATGCTTTGTTTCCCTATTGAAAGGCTTCAACAAGCACATATTTTGAAGGGCAAAATCGTCTTTTTAACTTTCTCGTGATGCAGGTTCACTACGCATTTCCAAAAGGTCAACTTAAACTCGAGATGCCACCATCATACTCGATTGTCATTCAGGTATTTTGCGGTCCTACTTCCACTTGTTACTTAAGACAACAAAACACAAGTTTATAGCAGTTTACACCACACAGATATAACATAACACGAATTTACCTAACAGTTCAATTATTTGTCAGGAATCGGAGAGAGGGGCGTGGCATGTACCTTTAACGGGTGAATACATTGACGAGTCGCAAAGAACATGGCTTTGCATTACCCGTCCTGAAATCTGTAACGCGTCCAACAAGTTCTCCGAGTCTGCAGAAGCTCAGGAATCTGGAAAGACGAGTAACGGAAATTCTTTAAACCGATGTTCGAATTCTTCAAATAATTCTGAAACCAATTGTATAACGGGCAAAAGAAAGGAAAGATCTGAATCTCCAACTGAGTAGCATTTTCGTGAGATTCACTTGCGAGAATCGACCACAAATTTTTTTTAGCAAGGCTTGATGTTTCAAAATTTTGGTGACAGAGAATACCCTTGCTGGTGTTATCGCCTTATTAGGTTGTATAATTTAGAAACAGTATTTAAATATTTAAATTTGTTTTCATATTTCATGTTTACATGTTGGTTTTCCTTTTCTAACGTTGATAGTATAGTCAACAAATTAGGTTCTATAGGGCAAAATTAGCTTATCTAGATAGATTGGAAGCTTTGGTATGGTTATGACTCAGAGAATTTCCCTATCTATTGTTGTCTGGGCACTAGTTAGAGGTGTACAAAATACCAGTTTTAGGACCGAAATCGGAAAAAAACCTGAACCTAACCAAAAAACCGGTTTCAAACCAAACGAACCGCCGGTTTGTAGAGTGCTTAGCAATCTTGTTCTTTGGAACCAATTAAAAAAACGGTTTAAACTGGTTTTTTTGGCCCAAACTGGTTTTTAACTGAAACGAATCGATCAGTACCAAGTTCTCACCATGCTGGTTAAAACACGAACTGGTTTTTTTAAAAACCGGACCGGTATTTGTACACCTCTAGCACTACTAGAGCTTTTATAAAAATTCTTGGTATATAAGCTTGAAACAACTAAATGTTGAATAACAGGTTGTGTTATTACTGAAGCAGATTAAGAACAAGTTTGTTTTGCATAAGAGATTACCACTTGTCGCAAGCGTAAATTATTGTATTGTATTGTATTGGTGTTAGAAGTTGGAACCAAAATATGTTACACAAAAGAGACTGGGTTGAACCAGCGGTAATATTTAGAGAAATGAGGACAGCCTATCTGTAATCATTTAGTTGGACTCCTGAAAGACTTCTCTAACTTACACTTAATTTTTGTAGTCTTGTCCCTCTTTTCATATTAGCGGATAGAAAGTGCAAGTTTCAAGATATCAAATAAGCTCTTTTTACATTAGCATTTACAATAATAATATTTATTAGAATTAGAATTACAATGAGATTACGTGGGTATGAGATTTTGTATAAAAGAAATATAATACCAAAGTATATAAGTTAAAATGAAACAAGAGCACATAATCTATATTTCAACAAAATGTATATATATAGGGTGAGGTTATTACAAGAAAATTTAAAAGTGTAAGAAGGATAAGAAAGAATCTAAACAATTAGATAATTAATCTAATGGTTGAGATAATAGTAGCAATTCTGTAAAGAATTTTGACTATTAAATTAACTAATTTTCTAAATTAAGGGTATAAAGGTAAATTTAATATTTTTAAATTAAGAAACTAACATTAATACCCATACAAAGTTCCCCCTTATTTTTTAAACATCAATAACTTTTTATATGTAACTCTTTTTTTTAAAAAAAAAGTTACACCATAATAACGAGTGTTTTTTATCTTTAATATGAGTACCATATTGATATACTTATGTATAGTTATTTCTGTTTTTATATATTTATGGTGTTATTTCTGTTTTGATTCTAATTAAAGTGTTGACTGGTGTTATATTAGGGTGTTATTTCTGTTATATTCAATATTAGGGTGTTCTTTATAAGATGTGTGCCTTCAATATAACTGCTGTGGTGTTTTTGTGAGTTATGGTGTTTTTTTGTTATATTTCTATTCTTTATAAGATGTATGCCTTCGATATATATGTTGTGGTGTTTTTTAAAGTTAGGGTGTTTTTATTAGTTAGGGTGTTTTTGAGTTATATTTCTGTTCTTTATAAGATGTATGCCTTCAATATACATGATGTGGTGTTTTTATGAGCTAGTGTGTTATTTCAAATTCGAAAATCCCTACAATAACTGCCAAAAATCGGTTGCATATATTCATTCCATAATTATATTTTATTAATTAAATTACACTTATACCTTTAGACTACCAAAATAAAAAGGGACACATGTCACCTCCATAATCTTTCTTATCTTTCTCACACTTTAAAATTTTCTCACATGAACCTCTACCTATATATCACAAATGATCCTAATCATATATATATATATATATATATGATTAGGATCATTCGTGAATTTTTTTTTCATAGTGAACTGTGTGAACTAATCTGGACCATTGATCTCTTTATTAATTATCAAGGATATGATGGTAATTTAACTTATTATTTTATTTTTTCAATTTTTTAAACAAAATTTGAAAATGGTAATTACATGGTTTCCTAAAATGTAGTTCTAATCAAATCAAAACAACTTTTTATAATCTTTTATATTGTTCTTCAGTTACAACACAAATCTTTCGAAAACTTTGAGAATTCCCAGTTTTTTTCCAATTCGTTCGAACAGTTTGTTAATCCGAATATTGTTACACCTTTCGTTCTTATTCTTATAATCCATATCTTTCGAAAACTTTGATAATTCCCAGATTTTTTCCAATTCGTTCGAACAGTTTTTTAATCCGCATATTGTTACACCTTTTTGTTCTTATTGTTTTCTAAGTATGGATGAACATATAACAAATACGAACAAGACAATGGTGAACGATGATGAAGTCAACGATCAGCCTGTTGGTAATGTTTTCGTTACGACATTGGATCGACCAGGTGTGTGTTATTTTTGGATTTTTTCGTCAAACTGATCTGTTCGACATATTACATACTGGTTTAATTGTGGAGTTATTCGCTGGGTCAGTTTTGTTTGATGTTATATTCGTTCATGTATTGATCTGAAAGTTCATATTTGCGATAATTCAGTGCATGGTTTTATACGAGTGATCTACGTTGTGTTTGTAGTTATGCTGTTGTAGTAATATCGATGCATATCAGACACATGAGTATATTTACTGTTTTTCATTTTGGTATTTTTAATTGCCTGGTTTGATGTATTTGGTAAGTCTCTACAGAACAGTACACATGTGAACATGTAGGTGATCTATGCGTTCTGTATATGCCAGACAGTAATCATGAGCATACCTACTGTTTTTTCCGTATTGTATATATGATTGTGTTGTTTTCTTTAATTATCAAGTATTTACAGAATAGTACACATGTGTACAGTTAGGTTATTTATGCGTTTTGTATATGCCAACCACTAATTGTCAAGTCTTTTACAGAACAGTACACATGTGTACATGTAGGTGATCTATGCGTTTTGTATATGCCAGACAGTAATCATGAGCATACCCGCTGTTTCTTCTGTATTGTATATATGATTGTGTTGTTTTCTTTAATTGTCAAGTATTTACAGAACAGTACACATGTGTACATTTAGGTTATGTATGCGTTTTGTATATGCCAGCCACTAATTGTCAAGTCTTTTACATTACAGTACACATGTGCCAGTAATATTGATGTATTCGTCGATATGTCAAAGATAAGTACACTTGTGAACTGTATTATATCAATATCACAGTACACATGTGTATAAAGTTTATACAGAACTGAAGCGGAAAATCCGTGATGAACTTGTTTTAAATTTTCTTTACCTTACCTAATTTACAAATAACATTACTCAAAGTTGTAATCTTATTTTTTTTTCATAAATTATTTTTACTTTTTTGGATGTTAACCATTTGCAGAATCAGTTGCCAGCAACATATACGAAACTCCTAATGGTACTAGGTACTGGACACCAACCGTCCCTCCCGGATTCAAACTATTTATTAAAGCTAGATTTAATACTATTGAAGAAGCTATTGCTATGTATGAAGAGTATGCACAACTTGCCGGTTTTGGAACCCGTCTTGGTACTTCGCAGAAGGAAAAAATAGGAGACATTATTGTTACGAATAGGAGATATGTCTTATGTTCTAGAGCCAACAAACCTAAACGGAAAGATAAAATCGATATCAAATCAACTCGTGTTCCCCAAAGAGACATTCGAATGTTAAAGTTACAGATTGCAAGGCATGTGTTAAGTTTGTCCGTATAAAAAAACTCGTCTGAGTACGAGATATATGACTTTGTGGAACAACACAACCATGGGTTTACAACACCCGAAAATCTTGATCTATCTTTGAAGCGGAGGAAGCTTGACTTTTCAACACAAGAGTTCATCGCAAAATGCCGTAACGCTAATCTTGGCCCTACCAAGTCTCACAAAGTACATGTAGTTTTAAAAGGTGGTCACCAAAACGTGCATGGTACGGTTGTCGACTACAAGAATTGTGGGCGTGATATTCGAGATTTTATAGGCGATAGAGACGCCCAGATGATTAAATTTAAGGAACGCAGTAGAAACAAAGTAAACTACACCTTTAACACACATATTGTTGATACCGAACTCCAGTTAATTTTTTGGTGTGACGTTGTTTCTAAATCAAACTACGACTCATTTGGTGATGTTATTGCATTTGACGCAACATATCGAACAAATATGTATGTGTTATTTGAAATTTCTAATCAATTATTTCATTCTAATATACATAATAATCTTTTTTTGCCAAAACAAGGATGATATGATTTTCGTTCCTTTCACCGGAATCGATCATCACAAAAATGCACTATTTTTGGCGTTGGGTTGTTGCATAATGAGACTATCGAGTCTTACACATGGCTTCTGCAAAAATTCATTGACGCACACAACGGTAAACAACCCATGTTAGTCCTAACCGATCAAGATTGTGCCATAAAACAAGCGGTAGGAAAAGTATTTGATAAGTCGATTCATAGGTTGTGTATGTGGCACATTATTCAGAAATTGCCGGTGAAGGTATGAATTCCATCCGAAAATTAATTATTCAATACACATGTGTACCTGGATATTACTGATATGTACTCATGTGTACGCCTAATTAATTTTTGAATTTTACATGTAGATAAAGGGGAACGACAAGAGGAATGCAGAAATAAAACGGAAGTTCCACAAACTCGTTTGGAATGTTTATATTAAACCAGAAACATTTGAGAATAGATGGCACAATCTAATTGCTGAATACGGTTTGGAAGACCATTCGTGGTTGTCTGAGATGTATTCTATTCGTCACAGTTGGATTTCGGCATACTTTCGCGAGCTACCTATGTGTACGTTGATGAAGACCACATCCAGGTGTGAAAGCACAAACCACCGGTTCAAATATAATTCTAGTTCTCACAATACGTAGCTGTAGTTCATGTTGTGCTACAACACATCAGTTGATGGGTTACGAAACGAACAGAGGGAACTAACACATAAAACAGACACCACTAATCCTGAATTTAAAACCAGTTGGCCTATCGAACGTCATGCAAATGATATTTACACAAGGAGGATTTTTTCCGATGTACAAAAGGAAATTTTGAACGGGAAGGAAAATTGTTATATCGCAGAACGATCCGTATCCGATGGTGTAAGCAGCTTTGTTATTGCTCACCAAGACCATACGAAAGATGTTATAAACGAGTTCAAGGTTTGTTATTTTACATACAGTAATTATATGCGTTATCTTACTAACTTCTATAAATTTTACTCGCACTATATCCCTCAACTTATACGTTTTTGCATCATTACATTGCAGGTTATTTTTAATAAACAAGATGTCGATGTTTCGTGTGAATGCATGGGTTATACGAGAAACGGATATCTGTGTCGTCATATTTTCTGCGTTTTTGCCACCACAACATACATAAGATACCAAGTCCGTATATTAACCCAAGATGGAGGAGAGACGCTTTGCCTACCAGTGTACATAACGTTGAAAACGGGTTATCTGTAGATCAGAGTCGTAGTGAAGAATATGGCGTAGAATCCTTGACAATATGGAAATGTGTTGGGATAGAGTTCGTGTTAGGCTTGTCAAATTACAGGAATTAGATGAGCAAGTACAATTGCTCAAAGATAAGTTTTGCAGAGATGTGCCCGCAGACCCGGAACTTAAAAAGAAGGTGTTTGTTTACCAGGAAATTCTTGATCACACTCAACCTGAGGAGGTATCATGTACGACTCCTAGAAAAATACGCAACAAAGGATGTGGTAAGCACAAACGTCCAATTGGCCCACGGGAGAAAGCTTTAAAAAAATGCAAAAAAATAGAAGAAAATGTAATTACTGTGGTAAGAGGGTGAGGTTGCATGATAAAAGAAATTGTCCACTCAAAAAAGGTAACATCACAAGGGATGATTCGTCTACCGAAGAAGATGGCGACGAAGAGGGTGATGACATAGACGAGTATGATGATGGAAACGACACAGGAATTGATTCGTTTTTGCAAGACAGCGATGATGATGATATTAATATTTAAATTTAAATTATAGTATTAGATGCAACCGATACATTATTTGTTTGTGTATTTTGACTTCACATATTATATTACCTCATATTTTTTAAATGATAGACGTTGTTATTGTATGTATGATACTATGTTTGAAATGCTTCATTTTGTACACTTACACGCCATACACACATGAACCTCAAATTACATAATCACATGAGTGAGCGTCTTATGGAAACAAAACATCATTTTGTCTATTAATAAGAAGTTTTGATATACTCTAAAATACTCTCTTCATGGTCTGTTTGGTAATACAATCACATACAAACTACACATATGTACCGTTCACAAGTGTATTCGAGAACTATAACACACACTACATGTACGTATGTTCTACAGATAAATACAATCATACACACAGTGACCGTTTTGTAACCTGCTTTGACTAGTATAAACAGAAAAGAATTGTAAATCTGCTAACATCTTCTTCTTAAATGGCAGTTCAAAAATTTATTTTTTTGGCATATTACATATGTATCATTTATACAGTCACGGTGATGTATGCACGTGAATTGTAGGGTGCGTAACAAGCTCTGATTAATGTAAACATCAACGGAATGCATAAAGCATTTAAGATGCATCAACAAAGACAATACACAAACGTATCAAAATAACAAATACCAGCCGCAACATCATAACTCGTCATTAGTACATGCCATGGCGATGCATACTCGCCAATGTAAATGCAAACCAGATGCAGCAACCTAATTCATATCATCCATGATGTCTAACTAATTATATGTTTACCGGCATTAATACGAACATTATCCTTCATAAATCTAACAACTTCCATACACTAACGGAAATAAAAAGGCTTTTTCAAACTCTTCTGCTTCAGCTAATACACGGTCACGGTGGATGTTTACCGTCAAAGTCACCAACTTAACGGCGTATTTCTTGCATAGCTTTGTCAAGGTTGCCTTTTTCTGTTCATGCCCTAGCGGTAATCCACAATCCCATTTACCATTGGTGACCCCAAACCATGTTTCCATGTGCCTCATACAAACACACCACAATCAACCGTGTTCCCCACACTCTTCTAAGGAAAGTCTATATTTTCCGGGACTGCATTTTCAATCTGCCTTGCTTTTGTTTTGTTCACCAGTTTCAAATACTTGGTGAAAATGTCTTTCTGAAAACATAATAATTGACAAAAATTTAAATATCATGTTTCGAAAACTAAAAATATAAAAAAACAAACAAAAAACATAATGAAATGGCTTACAACTTTGTACGGAGTGCTTTTCTTGAAAAAGTTTTCATCATCAATGAGTTGAACTGGGCTTTCAATTGCCGACATATTATCGATCACCGTTATTGCTGGCCTTACAAGATCAAAGTAAACAAGGTAAAAATGGCCATACTCAAGTATGGGGAAGCTGATTACGCAATATGTGGACAAACTCATCAATGATGTCCTCTTATCTACAACGAGGAACAACGAACTTCTAAACTTTTCAACAAGCTCAACATCTCCATACGATTCATTAGTCAACGTATCTTCTGGCTGTAACATGTATTAAATAATCACAAAACAACAATCAGCATTTAGTTTATGATTTCAATTAAAATATATAAAAGTTTTATTTCAATCTCGATTCACTTACAAAACAGTCTGTGTGGCAACACAAACGCGGCTTCAATCCTTTTTCTTTATCCGCACCACCAAAAACATTTTCCCCAACCACTCGTTGACTCTCTTCACGGTTGAGCATTGATGCGAAGCAATTTATAACTGCACTATTCACCCACTGGCTGGGTTGAAGGTCTTTCATTTGAAAATGGTACAGCCCAACTCCCAATTCCGTTTCAAATACAAACCGCCTATTCAAAAACATATCTTATTATATCTCGTATATTACAGGGACACACTGCATGCAGGCACATGTATTTTATATCTTCGATACACAATCTGATTACTTCACATTTTTTATACCGTATTCAGTACACATATGGATCCAGACATATTTGTGTATATTTTTATACAGTACACTTGTGTATTATAAAAAATGTGTATCATCAAACATATCATTTGTGGACAAACCATTATACACATGTATAATGTGTACCACATCATACAGTTCACTAGTGTATTTATCTTAAACACATTCCTACCTATGGGTTACGTGGGTAACCTATTTTTGATTAGTATAAATGTATGTGTCTTTTTAAACAAGAATAATGGAATTGTGATAATTTTGATTTTCTTACGCATTTGTCGCTTCCACCTCTGCTGCTTCTGTTGCATCCCTTGCTTTGTGCGACCCTTCGTCTACCTTTTTTTCTTCGCTTTCGTTACCCTGTGTACGAACATTAAATACACAAGCTTACTTTCTAAATCTAACAAGGACAAACTTAAAAAATAATAATAATAAATTAGAATAAGAAACAAAAACAAATTTAGAAGTAATAATAACGTACATCTTGTCGTCGGCTGTAGTCGACAAGTATTTCCATAACATATTTTCCTCCTTGCTTAACCAGCTATTAACACTTACATCTCTGGTCAAAAAGGGGGATTGCACATATTTCGATCCAACGTCTTCAGTAACACGTGTTTCATTTTCGACATGGTCTCGCACATTCTCTTGATTTTCAGCTCATCCTGGGTCATACCAAGGCTGAATGACGGTATATCATCCAGCCT
This sequence comes from Scalesia atractyloides, assembly GCA_947069175.1. Classification (NCBI taxonomy): domain Eukaryota; kingdom Viridiplantae; phylum Streptophyta; class Magnoliopsida; order Asterales; family Asteraceae; genus Scalesia; species Scalesia atractyloides. The sequence continues at coordinate 86,239,314 of CAMTDV010000001.1, read as the reverse complement.
TTACGTGTCATACGCGCTTGAAATGATGTCCTCAATCACTTCAGCTAACTTCATAAAAATCTGAGTTGTGGGAGAAGCAATGTGTGCTTGTGTAGGAGTATCCCTATGCATCTTTGGTCCACTTTTACTCTTTGCTTTTCCTTTTCGGTCAGCCACACCTGCAACTTCATTATATTAAAGACATTATTAATGTTTAAAATAAACTTCACATAATGTATTAAAAAAGTATACAAGTTTTTATTTACTAGTTTCTTTCATCACTGGACTTGCGAAACCATCTTTTTCTTCGGAGGTATCAACAGCTGACTTGTTGTCAAAATTTTTTATACCTCGCTAGAATCGGTATAACAGATGCATGCGCTGGGTATCGTGACGTATGCTCCTTTATTCCAGCGTCCAACTTGATCTTATAGCTCTCAATTTCATCAAACATCGACAAAATCATTGCACTACTCTCCTACGGGTTCAAACAAAAAAATAAATTAATAAATAAAATAACCTAAAATTTATAGAATGATGGATGAATTATATATTTAAGACTACGTGCACAACAAAATTGTAATGATTGAATAACATCAATGGTTAACATTATGATACCTCTGCCGACGACCAATCTTTCGGAACCTTTTTTCTCCCAAAATCTTTCTTCGGCATGTCAGTCACCCTTTCTCCAGACACTTCGTCATCATCTTCAACATCATACAATTCCTTTAATTCTCCAAGCCCAAATCCACCATTTCTTATCTCTTGATCCTTCCTTTGGTTCATTAAATCGTGCGTCCAAAATTTCAGTGGCGCTTCACGTGGTTCATGTTGGAATCCGGGACAATCGGTTGCATCCAAATACAATAACTAATACAATAAAAACTTAAGTAATTATATGTATAAAAAACTAAAAAAAAACAACCAATAAACAATTATTTTGTTAATAATAAAACAGTATACGTGTGTATTCACCTATGGAACACATGTGTATATACTGATTGAATATGTAAAACGGTTTGTTGAACATACCACAAGATAACACATTTGCATCACATCTTACCCAATCATCTTTACATTTTCTAACCGCATCAACCACGAACTGGCACTTGTGATTAAACAAATCTAACATGTACATCACGCTTCCATTTTTTGTGCACCCAATCATTGTTGATATAAACAGCAGCACAAAATCTAAAATGAACATATCTTTATCTTCATATGAATCTGCTCTAATCTTATCAAGAATATTTTTAAAACTAACCGGTATCTTCTCAAATCTTGACAACCATGTACCCTTCAATGGATGCCTATGTTCATCTATATTCTTTTTTGATACCTTTATATCTCCGGCAGGTACCCCTAGTATTTTCCGAACTGACTCTTTGTCAACCATGATGTGCCTCTCTCCCAAACTAATCCTCATGTTTAGCGTGTCTAACATATCCACCACAAAATGACCTAGGTGAGCCGAGATTTCACTTACCTACAACCTCAACAATTTTCCAAAACCTATATCCTTGACCATCTGTCTCTGCCATGGTTTCATAACCCTGATAGCTTCATACAGTTTATTGGGTGAAGTCCTCACCCTAATCGATGCCAGACCACTTTGAAGTTTCGCCCGTTTCTTCCGGTGTAAACTTCCTTTTTCTTTTTTTTTTGTGATACCCCTTTTGCGGTAATTGAAAAGTTCATCTGCAAACATTATCAACCAAAACTTTATTCAGTAAACTAAAAAAATTACAGGAGATTACATACAACAGAAAATCTTAAATTACACACTACAACAAATTTGTCTCAAAAATACCTAAATCTTCTTCATCAACATCACTAACGGAACTATGCTCATCATCCTTCAAACCCTTGGTTTCCATCGTTTCAATCCCTACTTACAATAAAGCATAAAAAAATAAAATACGCAACTTCACGGTACAATGTGTATAATTGACAAACCAAACCTTACCTTCATCTTCAACGTTTTCATGGTCGCTAGCTATTTTACGACGTGCTCTTCCACGTTTAGTGACTTACCAACTTTCACATCATCTCCTAATAGAACATTTCAATTAATACAATGTTAAAAACATCGCAAGCGTATTGAGTAACACACATAAACCGAAAAATGAGACATGCCTACAGGCAATCGTAACATAGTATAGGACATAACAACTACTATTTCTTTTGTGGAAAACATACCTGTTGCTTCTTTTTCATTAGCCTCTTCGGTTTTTTTAACCCTTTTGCAATTTTCATTATTTAACTGACTAACTTTAACATCTACACCAAAGCAAATTAATTAAATGTTGTAATAAACAGGTCCTGTACCATTTTATTATTACTTTATACATTCAAATGTTTCATATCATAAATTAGAATAAAAAAACCAATCAAACCTCCTTCGTCGTCCGAGAAAGAGACTTGAACTGTTTGCACTATTTCCTTTTTATTTTTTCGTTGCTTTACTTTTTTCCTACCCGTCATTTCCGAATGCTTTCCACTGTGATCCCTATTATCCGGACTTTTCCCCCTCATTTACTTCCTGTTTCGCACTGTCGGTTTTCAATTTTTTTACATCTACTTCTCCTGCACTCACAAGACATTAACTACAACATAAAAAAACACTAACACATTTTAGACAACGATATTATAAACATCACCTGGACGCATATTGTCGACTTCAGGTTGCACCTTAATCCGATCCGCTTTACGACTTATGCTTCCTACCAAAAGAAGAAACAAGCAAAACAAATTATTTTAAAGAATTACATAAAACAATTAACAATAATACCTAATTTAGACTCCGTTGTAAACTAAATGTTCCTTTCAATTACATGTATGTTTCTTTTTTTAAACACCGTATTCACCAACAACATATCAAAATTTTCTTTACCTTCCCGTCGTTATCAGAATTCGCTTATCAATGGTGTTACTAAACCTACTCGCCCTCAAACGAGCTATTCTTTCGCTTCTATTACCCACATGATTAAACGGTTAATATTACTTAAATTTTTCTACAAACTCAACTATATATAAGTACATATATGTCACACCCCGACCCGCAGCGGAAAAGGTGATCGGGGCATGATTGGGTTATCATCAAAGCTCATGACATTTATTTTAACGTTTCATATTCATTAATACAATTTAATGGAAATTTACAATAAATATTACAACATGTTCTAACTATCAATCTAAGCCTCTTTGATCTCTTCTAAGGCATTTCCTATGTCTTCCTTGCTTCAACCTGTTCACCTGTATCATGTGTGAAAAGGTTTTTGGATCAACATAAAGTTGGCGAGTGAATCCTATGGAAAACATTTGAACAAGTTTATTTAATTGATTATGAAATAAGTGCACAACCAAACATGAGTAAAAATAGATGTAAACTTATTCAACAATCATTAGATATTAAATAAAGCACACATGTACAATAATGGAACATTTAGAGGCACGCGTTGCTCAACTCGTCTCTCACGAGGAACTGATGGGCCTAATGAATGAATTGCATAAACATGATAATATGAACGACATAACTACAAACAATATAAACTCAATGATACACACATGAACAATAATGAATTGGTTTTGAGGCACGCGTTGCTCACTCGTCTCCCACGAGGAACTGATGGGCTTAATGAATGAATTTCATATAATTTGACACAATGAAATAAGTAATCACAACAATATAAACAATCTAAGTTTAGATCACGACATGGTATGGCACAAGTTTAAATAAACGAGTTAATTATTTTATGACACATGACACACCCCAAAACGTGTAATTAAAAGGGGGAGTTGTAAGATTCACTCACCGTGGGTGCGTTCGGTTGATGATGTTGAATGCACGCGAAGTGGTTTTAACCACGAGTGAAATTAACCTAGATAAATAGCATTATGGTTCGGTAAGTAAACGGATTTTATTAATCCAATTTAGTAGGATTGTTGGGTGTATTTTTGTGAGTTTAAGGCTATTTTCTAACCTTAAAAATGTTATTTTTAAGTATTTTTAATTGATTTTTAATTAAAATAAATAAATAAAAATAATAAAAAAATTTGACTTTTTTTGACCGTTGACTTTGACTTTGACTGTAACAGTGACTGTTGACCGGTTCGTATGCATTATCGTGTGCGCTGGGTGAGGCTCGAACTCGAGACCTCCCGTACGCGTGCACGCAGCTCTACCAACTGAGCTACGTGTCTAACCCGATATATTTCTGTTTTTAATTGTATTTATACATTAATTAGTTTAAACCGAAAATCATTTATTTTTAAAAACGATTTAATTGAATCGAACCGGTGCGCTCCACAGGTCTCGAACCCGGGACCTGTGGGTTGCGTAACACACAGTCCACCGCTGGACTGTGTGTCCAACTTGTTAACTAATCTGATTTTTTATTATACTTAAATACAAATTAAGTCTTTTCATTTCTGTCTTATTTTAAAAAGTTAGATAATTGTCCGAGTCGGTGCAGTAGACCGGACTCGAACTCGTGGCGTGCGATTTAAACATACACACAGTCCACCGCTGGACTGTGTGTCTAACTTGGTTATTATTCCGGTTATTAATATACTTAACATATAACAGTGGTGACCGGTTCGGTTAACAGAAAAAAAACATTTTTATTAAGGCAGCGTGTGTGGAACAAGATTCGAACTCGAGACCTTTGTGTGTTTAATGTGCACACAGTCCACCGCTGGACTGTGTGTCTAACCCGAGTAATAACTTGATTTTAATTATACTTATATGTTTACCGAACTTCATCTTCTTCGTCAGTTTTAATCAGCATCGGAAATCCGACTGGTTCAAAGTTTTAATCGGTTTCTTTAGTGTCTGATGATTAAATACAAGTGATATTAAATAAAAAGAATGAAGAAATTAGGCGTGAGGTATACCGACTGGATTCCTCTGTTTCTCCGGCGTAACTCCGGCGACAGCAATCACTTCCGGCGACGAGTGTCTTGCAGCAGAGAGTCTTTAGAAAGCTTACAAAGTATGTGGGTGACTTCGGTATAAGTTCAGAGGGTTTAGTAAGGCTTAGAAGTTAAGGACTCGGTTTTCCGGCGATGAGCAGAAGAATTCCGGCGAGTGAGTTTTCGCCGAGAAAGGGTGCGGTTTTGAGCCAAAATGTTTGCAGAGGTTCGAGGGGGTATTTATAAGGCAAATCGTCGATGAATTTGGTCCGATTTTCGACTTGATTCGTCGGTTAGAAAAACTCCGGCGGTTATAATTTGTATCGCGGACTCAGACGTCGGTTATAACCGATGTGTAGTTAAAGTTTACGTTATAACGGAAAGAATCGTTAAGTTTCGCGAGATTACCGGGATTTCCGACGACTGCAACTTTGGGCGCCGGTTTGAATTCGGAAAGACACGTTATCAATTAAATGCTCCCAACTTTTAACAAAGAACATCAGTGGCGCAGTGGTTCAAGTGTTGTGTGCTAAGTCTGTTGTTGAACCGTGACCGACCCGGGTTCGAAACCCGGCAGAAACAATTTATTTTTATTTTGCGATTTTCAACAGTTTTTCAAAAACAACATATATATTCCAATATAATAATTTATTATGTATCGTTTAAAATTATTTTGGGCATTAAATTCGCAACGAAATTTTTAACTGATTGTTCGGTTAATAAACGGAGCGGGTTTGGTAAATCCGTTTTTTGACGGATGTTACAATATACTTTCCCATAAGTAGGTTAAAAACTTACGTTTCTTCATTTGCTAACAAAACTTTTGTATCCACTGCAAAACCAACAATACATTGAACAAAAAACAAACAGCATATGAAACTAAATTTTCAGTATTAATGTACTCCAACAAAAAAACATCATAAACAATCTTAGCAATATTTCCATTGTTTACTTTATACACAATAAAAATATATCATGTAAATATCATACACCTTGAAACTTAACATACACATTTAACGGACCCAAATTTTTTTTAATATACAGGTAAAACATATGTGTACTATACATGTACTGGAAACCAAAAGCCAACACCATGTTTTACAACAACATACTAATCCTCTTTTTCAAATAACAGAATTATACATCAACAAGGTAGGCAAGATACACTCAAAACACTCAGAAATATAGCATCTAAATATCCTAAACCTTCAAAAAGACCCTACAAAGGAAAAGAATATCAACATACACATGTGTACTGCCTAATCGGATTATAAATGCCAAGCCTTCATTGTGTCAAATAACACCCAAACATTACTTTTCCAACAGCCAACACACTGTTTAACAACATACTAATCCTCCTTTTCAAATAACAGAATTAAACATCACCAAGTTCGTCAAGATCACACTCAAAACACTCAGAAATATAATCTAAATATCCTAAAGCTTCAAACAGACCCTACAAACCAAATTACTAACAACATACACATGTGTACTTCCTAATTGGTTTTTGAATGCCTCACCATCATTGTGTCAAATAACACCCAAACATTCCTTTTCCAACAGCCAGCACCCTGTTTAACAACATACTAATCCTCTTTTTCAAATAATAGAATTATACATCATCAAGGTCGGAAAGGTACACTCAAAACACTAAGAAATATATCATCTAACTATCCTAAACATTCAAAGAGGCCCTAAAACGAAAAAAAAATATCAACATACACATGTGTACTGCAGAATTGGTTCATGAATGCCAGTAAACGATTCCAGTAAACATACAACTACCAACGATTCCATATACAAAAATTATGGTTTTGGGGTTATGCATTCTTTTACAATTACTAAGAAAAACACAGCATAAACACAACAAAACATTACCAGTCACTGTGCAAAATTATCTACTTTTCGAGTTTTTGCAAACCCTAATCAACGAATGCTAGTTAGAGTATTTGATGACAGCATCCTAAATTACATCCAACCTTACGAAAATCATCAAATAAACAAGTTCAACGACTACAATTACCTCAACTCGGCGTTCAATTTAACACACAAATGCTTACATACCTTTAACCTTTATGTTCTGTTTCGTTCTTCAAAATACTGCAGAGCTTGATTGTCGATTCTCAGTTAGGGAAGGATACGGATTAAAGGAAGCTTTTAGGGGACAAATTTCTTTCCCAAACATATTTTTAGGGGGGATCGTGGGAATCAAATGAAAACAATATATTGAAACGGTTGAGTTTCCTATTTCAAAAAGACTTGCATTTTTTAATTACTAATTTACCCTTTTCTTTAATTTTTAAGTTAAAAACATATATTCTTATTTACAATCATGCCACCATTTAATAATTAAAGATGATTAAAATCAATATATATATATATATATATATATATATATATATATATTTGATTTTCAAATCCAAAACTAAGTATTATTTTATCTACATTAATAAAGACATATCATATTTTTAAGAGTAAATTAAACGTCCTTTAAGTTTGAGCTTAACTGCAGATATTGTCCCTTAAGTAATGTCACATTGTCCTAACTCGGTTAATTTTTTCTATTAACTCTTAGCACGTAACACTCACATGAGGGCACAATGGTTATTTCACTTAATATCTTGAGTAAATTATATTTTATGTCCTTTAGGTTTCAACCAATTTCAGGCATTGTCATTAACTAATAAAATTACAACGGGTGTCATTTATGTTTTAGATTCTATACACGAAGTGTCATTTTGCTATAACCCATTTACATTTTAACGTGAAGTCAGGTCATGTGCCATTCAAATGAGGTCATAATAATCATTTTGGGTCTTTATTTTACAAAAATTGGAGTATTTTTTTAATGGGTAGGCATGGATTGTTGAGATCGACATCTGTGATTTGGGATTTCAAGAGACAGTGACGAAAAGCGTTGACATTGGTATCTAAGGGAGAGAGAGATGATGAACGTGGTGGCTAGCGATTACATTTTTCAGCGGTGGTGGTTTTGCGAAACAAAAAGAAATTTTGTTGTTATTTGTGTGTGTATTTCTCCTCAATACTTACACTATGGATATATAATTTTTAAAGTCTTTTTTGTTTTATTTATTTAGCGAAAATAACAAGTATGCCCTCATGTGAGTGGTACATGACCTGATTTAACGTTAAAATGTACATGAGTTACAACAAAAGGACACCGCCTTATAGAATCTGTAACATAAAGAATATCCACTATAATTTCGTTAGTTAAAGGTCAATGCCTGAAATTTGGTTGAAACTTAAAAACGTAAAATGCAATTTACCCTAGATATTGAGTGAAATGACCATTATGCCCTCATGACAAATGTGAAGAGTTAATAGAAAAAAAAAATTAACAACATATTCAAAATATTATAAAACGTTATATTATATAATTAAAGTATCGAAAGTGTAAACAACGTTACTTTATACAAAAAAAAACTAAACTGCGAGGAAACTTTGATGACATGTACCTTTGTGTTTCAGTCGCTTGTATATGATTATTACTAGGGCTGTTCATGAGCCAAACCGAACCGATCGGACCTTTGCCTGCTCGGTTCTTTTAAAAACTGAACCGAACCGAGAGTTTTTTCAATTGAGCCAAAGTCGAACGAGTGCCTTTCGATCCGAGTGTTTTCCGACCGAACGTCGAGCAGGTCGAGCGAGTATCGAGCGTCGCATAACAAATAGGAAAGAGACGATAGGGTTCTTTGTTTTTAGAGTAAAGTGTATTTTTCGTCCCTAAGGTTTCGTTCAATTAGAACACAAGTATAAATTTAATAAATATCAAGTAATAGAAAAAACACTCAATTGGTTCTACCAATATCATTTGAGCGAAAAGATGAATCATCAATCGATTGAAGTAGACCCTTAATCTATGAGAAGTTTGAAATCGAATGAACCAATTGAAGAAAAACCTTGGGGAGTTGGCGTCTTGGCGATGGAGAATTCGAATAATGATGGTTGATGTGGGGTTTTAATTAGGGATTATGTACTTCTGAATTGAATGACGGGTTGACAGGTGAGTATCGATCGACGCTTCACATTTCAGTATTTTGACTCAATTGTTCAAATGGACATTAGAATATTGGACACTGCACTATCGGTATTGGCCTTTAATTGTATTAGTAGATGGGCTCTAGTTGGTCTTGGACCAAACATTATCAATGTGCGCCTCTAGTTATTTTATTAATATATATATATATATATATATATATATATATATTAAAAAATAATTCTAACAAACCGAATTGAACCGAACTGAGCGGACCTTTGCTCGTGCTCGTTTTTTTTCAAACCAAACCGATCTGAACCGAGCGCCTTTTTCAATCAAGCTGAATCGAATGAGCAAATTCCGAACATTTGTCAAATGACCGTCAGCAATTTGAACAACCCTAATTATTAACAACTCGGTTCTTAGTACAATTTATATGGAGATATACGTAAGCACGTGGCTATAATGGTATACTTAGTAACACAAAGTTTTATAAACTATTACATTTTTGAAGTTATATAACAAAAAAATATATATAAAAAATCAATTATAATAATAAAATAATAATAAATAAAATAAGTAATGGCTTATCTTGCTTGTAACTAAAATGTGAGACAACTTTGATTACATATACCTTTGTGCTTTGTTCACTATTACATTAGTATTCACAACTCGGTTCTGAGTAAAATTTATATTGTGAGGTAAATAAAAATAAGGACGTACAACAATTGTATGCAATTTTTTATAGATGATTATATATATTTTAAAAGTTATAAAAGAAAAAAATGTTTAAATGTAATTATAATAATAAAATAATATAGAATAAAAATAACTAAAGACTTACCTTGCTTCCCTATATTTTTTTATTTATAAAAGATCACATATACTTTAAAATTTAAAAGTTATGAAAGATAAAAAAATATATTTAAAATTAGTTATAATAATAAAAAAATAAGATATCTAAAGGCTTCCCTTGTAGTCTTGTACTATGTAAAGATTTACTTGTTTGAACATTACTATTTTCTTATTTATAAAAGATCACATATACTTTAAAAGTTATAAAAGATAAAAAAATGTATTTAAAATTAGTTATAATAATAAAAAATAAGATATCTAAAGGCTTCTCTTGTAGTCTTGTACTATGTAAAGATTTACTTGTTTGAACATTACTATTCTCACCCAATACATTTTGTATAAAATAAAATAAAATAAAATAAAATAAAATAAAATATAATATAATATAATATAATATATCGTAACTACGCACTATTAATTTTTAGGTTTTAAATTTTCACCTCATTTATATAATATTTGAATATATTATATAATACTTATATATATTACACGATATCTTCACTATTTTATTATAAATGTATAAAATGTCTATAAAAACAAATATAAGAGTAAATGATGATGTATAAATGTAAGAAAATTTGTATGATACAAGAATTGGTTTGAAAAAGTGTGAATTGTAAGATACAAGAATTGGTTCGAAAAAGTGTGAAAAAGTTTGTGAGTGTTAAAAGATGTATCAAATGATCACCATACTTCATAAAATTTATTGAGTTTGTTCACTGAAGATGCTTTAAGTTTCTTCAACACAAAAAAAAAAAAAAAACTTTCCACTACCAAATAGTATATGTATTCAGCTGGATTTATGACCACCCTAGCCCAACCAAGTGGATGTACCACATACAGTGTCTATAGTCTACATAGAGAGTGGTCCTCACTGGTCGATATGTCAGGAAACTAAATGCCTTGCGACTAAAAAAATATTATATTGGATATGTGATATCAAGTGTATTGTGTTTATTACTTTTAATATATTTTACTAGGTTAAAAACCATATATTACACGAGATTAAATTGATATAATATTAAATATTTATAAAATACGAAATAATTTAAAAAGAAATATTGAATAAACAAGATAGAAACAAAGAAATTATGATTTAATAGAGAAAGAATCTGAAAACTTTCGATTTTATAATATTATTAAGGGTTTACATATTCACACACCCATCTGCTTATTTTCACACCTTCTAGACGCGTTGTCTAAGACCTAGACGGGATGTCTAGGGTTCCTTTCTCCGACCACATTCCTGCGCTTATACAATGTCAAATCAGTCACATCAGACGGGACGTCTAGGCCTAGACGGAGCCCGAAGCCGACCTATCCAAGACGGGCCATCTAGGCCTAGACGAGGCGTCTTGAAGGTTGATTTTGACTTTGGTGGTCTGCATGCATGTGAGTAAAGCAGTAAAGTGATACGCCCCATCTAGGCCTAGACGTGGCATATATTTCTTTGTTAAATAGAGCCATGCAGAGCATTTGATATCAATGTTGAGAGAAGCTTCGTCGAAATTCTCTGCTTCTTCTTCTTTGGCTTATATTACTCCATCTGATATCATTCAAAGATGGTGAAATGTCATCAATATTGGGACGACAACTATTTATTGGGCCGTATTCTGGCGAGTCATGGGTGCCCGAAGCCAATCCGGTAACAGTTATTAGGTTAAACTACTTGTTGTTTTAATTATTTACTAATGATGATATCGTTGTTAGGGGGAGACCGGCGTTTCCGATTCTAACGAGCACGAAGAGGTTGTTTCAAGTGTACAAGGAAATCAAAACAGACCGTTTCTAGATTGAACGAGCATCCTCACGTTGATGAAATATCCCATGTGGACGACTCGTACCATGTTGATGAACCATGTTATCCTGCGCAACAAGGGTTTCCGTATTATTGATACGGGTGTGAATATTCTTACGTGCAACAACACTGTCCGGATGGATACAGAGGAGACGGTTACGAAAGTTACACTGCAACACAGTCTTTGTACGGTCAACAAGGCAATTTTGACGGTGAAGGTTATGGTGGTGAGGCACCCCCGAACGCAGGCAATCCTTACCTCACAAAGATGGTATCAAAACTTATTTATTTATGTTGGGCAGTTGAGTAAATATAAAATCTAAAATAACGCTATCGATGTTACAGGTTTTCAACTCTCTAGATGAGCTAAAAAACTGGGCATAGGAAATGGCAAAGGCGGATGGTTCGTTATTGTGACCCGACGATCAAAGAAAATTGGTGGAAGGTCTGGGAGGGTATGGCTTGAATGTGACCGTGGTGGTGAGCACCATACTACAGGAACGGTTAGAAAAGCTGGAAGCAAGAAAACCGGTTGCCCGTTCCTGGTGGCTATGCGAGACCATCCGCATGAAACATGGGGGATAAAAGGGGAAAGACTGAACATAACCACGAACTCTGTGAGGACCTATCGGTCCACGGGTTTGTGCGAAGGTTTACTCCTAATGAATACAGATTGATCGAGCAGCTAACAGCTCAAAACATGGAGCCGCGCAGAATTTTTCAAACGATAAGGAAGCAGTTTCCCGACAGTTTCCATGTTCAGAAAGACGTACAAAACATAGTTCAGAAGATTAGGGTTGAACAAAGATACGGACTGACTCCCATGCAGTCGCTAGAAAACATCGTGATTACAAACGAATTTATTTACGAGACACGGGAGGAACCTGAAACAAAGGTCGTTACAAAGATCTTCTTTGTTCATCCCTACTTGAGTGAAATGTGGCGTGCATTCTCGCACATTTTCTGATCGATTCCATGTACAAGACACACGTATACAATAGGCCATTTGTCCAGATAGTTGGTATGACGCCCACCAACTATTCGTTTTGTATCACGCATGCCGTTATCTACAAAGAACGTACTGATAACTTTGTATGGGTGCTTGAGAGGATCAGGTCAATGTTGGATGAATGTATGGAGCTACGTGTGATTGTAACGGATAGAGACCTGGCCCTAATTAACGTGTGTGCTAAAGTTTTTCCAAACTCGATATCTTTGAAGGTTTCACATACAACAAAATATTTGTAAGCACTGCAAGAGCGCCTTCACAGAAGAAGACTGGCAAATTTTTTTGTTATTCTGGGGGACATTGTGTGAGTCTCCATCAATACCCGACTACAAGGAAATGTTCGTGTTTGCGTGGACTGATTAGAGTTGCAACTTCGATCAGCGTACCACACACAGAGTTGAGAGTCAACACACCAATTTAAAGAGATACGTCCAAGATAGGAGATTGCTAGACTGTATAGTAGGTTGTGTCAAGGATATAGTTGAAACACAATACGGTGAAATAAGGAGGAGCTTTCGAGAAAGCATCGAAAAAAATAATGAACCACCACAAAAACCCGTTATTTGAACACCTACGTGGAAAAGTTTCCCATACAGCACTTGACATATTGAGTGGAGAGCTACTTAGGAATCTTGACGTGTTGTAGCGCTTTCATTCGTCATGTGGTTGTCAGATGTTGTACAGCTGTGGGTTGTCATGTGCTTGTAGACTGGAAAAGTACGTATGTGTAGGTAATACTTGTTAAACACGAAACAATGTGTGTTACATATGTCCGTTAATCATGTGACTTTAACAGTGTATTGTTTTAACAATGTAGAGCGTCCGACTCAACTCGAAGACGTAGACATCTTCTGGCAGAAGCTTAACTTTCAGCCATGTAAATTGATATTGGATGACGTTGACGTGGTAGAAGAGCTCGATATTGTTCGGAAACAGTTAGAATCACACCCCCCTGCTTAGAAAAAAAACTTGTTGGCAAAGATTAAAGCGGTGTTGACTCCAACCAAATCTACCAAGAAACCACCGGTTGTCCAACAAATACTTGTGGACGGCCAACAACAAAGCAAGCACAACTTCGGTTTGACGATGCCCCCGCCATAGCGCGTACGTTCCGTCCTAGGGTTCCCAACAAAGTACATACGATGCCCCCCGCCACAGCTTGTACGTTTCGTCCCAGGCCACTCAACAGTCGGTCATAAAGTCTCAAAACCCAGAGCGGGGCAAAGCCGTTCAACGACTTCTAAACAAAGAGAGATTCGAGACGATAACGGTTTTCAGTTGATAGTGGGCGATCAGTATGTGTCAACCAAACAGTTTAAGTCTCTCCTTCCGACATTGTTTCACTCGTACATCTCGTGCATACAAGATGTGAGGCTCGACGGTCATTGTGGGTTTCGGTCTGTGGCTGTGGGCTTGGGTATGGGAGAACGTTCATGGAGCCACATTCGAAAAGACCTTCTACAGGAGTTGGATCAGAACGCATCAATTTGGGTGCCAGTATTTGAGGCATGGGAGGAAGGATATTTTAATACGCATCGTCAGAGCCTAATATGGGATTCAGTGGAGCATTGTCCCCCTACTCACTGGATGGACTTCCCCAACGCAGGGCTTCTTATCGCACAAAAGTACGGTATCGTGGTTCACCTGTTAAACATCGATGGTTGTTCCACATTCTTTCCGATCATGAGTCCTCTGACGGATCGAGAACCACGAATGATAATGCTTGCACATGTTAACAATAACCACTTCATACATATTAAGCTGGAAGACCAATTTCCAATGCCGACAATAAACGGGCTATGGTTGACGCACCGTAGCGCCACTGCAGAACAATGACTATACATGTACACGCGCCGTTTAGAATGGTATACCTCGATAATGAATCCCCCACCAAATCCAAACCCGAGTATTAATTACGTCGACAATGAATCGGAAGAATGAGTTTTCGTATACTTAATTCGAATTTTGTATACTTAATACGACTTTTGTATATTTATTACGATTTTTGTATAATTAATATGATTCTTTGTATAATTTATATGATTTTTTGTATACTTAATACGAAGTTTTCTTTATAGTTGATACGATTTTTTGTATAATTAAAAAGTTTTTCTATAATTAATATGATTTTCTATATAAAAGAAAGAGATAAAAATTTGGAATATACGAGTCGTCTAGACCTAAACTGGCCATCTGTTGTTGGCCACGAGACCATTTTACCCTTGGATTGCATTCTGTCTAGGCCAATTCAGGGGCAAAACGGTATTATTAACGAACTAGATGCCCCGTCTAGGCCTAGACATCGCATACACATTTGAGCGGCAACAGTCAAACTGTCAAGTTCTTGAATTTTTAAGGGGAATGGTTAATTACCATTTCCCCTGAATTGCCACCCGTCTAAGCCTAATTCAGGGGTAAAATGGTAATTAACCATCTGAGCAGAAAAAGTATCAGATGGTTAGTTACCATTTTACCCTGAATTAGGCCTAGACGGGTGGCAATTTAGGGGTAAAATGGTAATTAACCATCGGACTAGCCGGGATGTCTAGACCTATATGCCACGTCTAGATCTAATTACCATTTTACCCCTGGATTGCACTCCGTCTAGGCCAAATTCAGGGGTAAAATGGTAATTAACCACCTAAGATTTTTTCTGCTCAAAATGGTTAATTACCATTTTACCCCTGAATTAGGCCTGGACTGGTGGCAATTTAGGGGTAAAATGGTCTTTTGCCATATATTCTAGACGCCCCGTTTATACATTGTATAAGACTGGCCAGCCTAGACGACCAACCACATACGCCCTCAAACCTAAAATACACACAAACACACACAGATACATACATACATACATCATTTGAGCGTATTTGGACCGTATTTTTGTCGAAATCAAGCATCTCTGATACGTATTCGAACCTATACTTCATGAATCTTTAATGTATTATACATTTAGACCGTATATTGTGTGTGAATTTGATGAATTTTGGGGTTTGGTGGGCTGTGTTGAACAGGACGATGCATCTACCCCTAGACGACCAGATATATATATTCTTTTACTTAACATATATAATTTTTTTAATATTATGTGTTATAACTAGATTATTGTTATTAATATTGTTAATTGTTATTATTTGTGTTATATTGTTATTATTATTGCAGATTGATTATGGACGAGATTGAAGATTAGATACACGGAGCTCCACATCCGCATGGTCCTTGACGGGCTCCGCCAGCGTCAGCGGATCCGCTACACGATCACCCGTATCTCGAGTTCTACCCGACACCGAGGCCGCCCTTTTTTGCAGGAAGCTCCGCGGGATGCACTTCGGATCGTACGCCATGGTCGACTGGGATGCGATTGTAATACCCTATCTTAATATATTGAAATTTTATAAAAATTTCGCATTTAAACGAGTAAGTACGAATACACGTCACTACAAATTTTTCGAGTTTATTAAAACTTTATTTACGCTAAAAATTTTGACATGTCCTTACTAATTAGTTTCATAACATCGAACCAAATGCGAAAGCTTGATCTTTGATCGTGTTCGGTTCTTCATCGGCCTTGATCGTCATCCGGAAGTGCTTGCGATTACCCTAAACTGGAATTTGCACTATATTAGTATTATAGAAAATTACAAAAAAAACACAACTTAACGAACCAGTCGAATAAATCAAAACAGAAATCTAAATTTTTAAGGTGGCGTCGGCGACGGCACCTTGCCGCGTCGGCGACGCCCCTTGTTAACCAGCGTCGAAGCTTTACTACCGTAGACAGTAGTTTAATGCGTTGGGTCTATGTGTGGCGTCGGCGATGGCCGACTGTACCGTCGGCAACGGTACCTTCTGCAGCAGATTTGCTGCAGATTTGATTATTTGACCGTTCGACCCATTTCGAGTCCCGAACATTTAAATCACGACTCGGGACTTATGGTGACATGCCCGTAAAATATTATTTCCTATTTTCATTCATCAGTTGCCCACCGTAGGCTACGGCTGGCCGTCGTCGTTTAAAGTGATCTATCATAAGAATTTACGTCTTGCCGTTTTTATTACAAAAACCTTCGTAACTTATTAAATTTATATCCGTTTCTCATGAAACTTGTTTCTAATTGTCCGTAAAATGTTTTCTTACATATTTAACCCGAAATCCTTCACTTGGATTCTTATTTCACATGAATTATGCTTTTATTCCTGGTTTATGCTCATATTTTTTGATTTCACCCTTTAACCGCATTTAAACCAGCTAAGTATTTATGCATCCATTTCAGTATTCATTATAACACCATATTTTCCACCACACCATCATTTGTGGTGGATTTATTATCGTAAACTTCTTTATATCAATTTTTTGCCTTTTGGTTCGACAATTTACGGAAAAGACCCAATATGAGGCATTAAGCCAAAACGGCTTATGCCATTTGCTATTACACTACCGCAAGGGTGAACTTTCTTATAAAACTCATTTTTAAACTACCCTCAAGGTCGTTTACTTGTTTTATTACTCGAGGGCATTTTGGTCAACTTAGACCTCTCTTTTATGACGAATGACTTTCAATCGCATAGTTTGACCAAAAGAGCACTTTTAAATCGTAATCTTATTTAAAATCATTAGGCTTCTATGAACCTAATGTCTACAATTTAGATTAGGAGATTTACCTTGCTTTAAGTAATCCAATATTCATTCATGACTCGTTTAACCCTCTTTGGACCTTAAATTCCTAAATGAGATTTTGACCCATTAGACATACCTGGCTAGAGTCATGGCATTGGCCCATTTAATACCTTGCACTATGAATTACTAACAAATAGCAACGCGAACCATGCGTTATTTTCCCGTGATCACAAAACTCGACAAGCGTTCATTAGATATTAATGTCAAATGGTGATGACTACACCATTTGACCCATTTGGTCTAAATGACCATTTTATCGTTATAAGATGATATTTATTTACCATCTCACCATTTAATCCATTTCGGTTACACCTTGAGCTTATATTTCTTAATTCGTTTAACCCATTACAGTTTACGTCATAGAATACCCTTATTTTAGAGTTAATATTTATTCATCAAACTCGTGACTGAATTACCATATTACCCAATTCTTATTCCTTGTGGTTTACACCATAAGGTAACTTTTCAAAATTCCTTGTTTATTTGTCAACACATGACAATATTACTATTCTCCCCCTTTTTACCATCAAATATGATTTAGTACCATATTTGCTTATTCCGACCCGTATCAATACACGTCGGAACCTTGTATTTCAAAATCTCGTTCTGAATACCAAATCACTTATTCATATTCAAATACATAATACATTTATTATTTTAAGGATGTAAGCTTTACTTACCATGAAATGCAATTATGCTCTTTCCGCGTACTTGATCCGTTTGATCCGCTTCTTCCCAAGCCTCCACCTAGCTTGTCAAGCGTCAAACTATCATTTATCATTCCGAAGATGGTTAGGTTAGTCATCATTTAACACGACTATTCCACCTTACGGATTTTACATCAAATTTATCATTCGATCCTATTACGGGTCAGTTTGACTTTTAAAAGTCAACTGCCTATTTACACATACAAACTCACGAATAAGTTTAACAACTTATTTAGGCATTTCATTAATTAACCGGTAAGTGCTATTCTTAGGCCACCATTATAGCTATGTTTCCCAAACCAAGTTCATGTCGTTTCTTTCACTTAAACAGATTCAAGCGATTGTTAACATCAAGTTAACTTAGCTTTTGATTAACAAATGCTAATTTATCCATTAGCTAGGTTTTCATCTTTATGTAGCAACCCATTTCATCATATTATTGGACATTCATCCGAATACCTAATATAATCAAATTTTACGCACTAATTAGTAAACAATATGATCTCAAACACCTATTAACATTGACATAGCATTAATTTCATCATGTTATAAAACCCATTTCAAGTTATGTATGAACACTTATTCGAACCTCTAATTTGTTCAAATATCATACACATACATACAAGTATGATGACCATAAACACTTATGTATCATCTATGTCATCATATAATTAAAACTCACTTCAACAACTACTTGTAAATAACCTACAAGTAATCTTACATCAAATAGTGCACAACTTCCTTAAGTTTAACGAAATCAAGCATACACATACACTTAATTTCATCTTTGAATCATAATCCAACAACCTTATTACAAGTATTCTACTTGTCTCAAATTATAACTTTCATCAATCAAGGTTTTGAGACATACCTCATGATCCCCTCGTTTAGGTGATCGTTTATATGCGTTCATGCATTGATTTGAAGTTAGAATTGACCATCAATTTGTTGATTCTTGATTGAACTAGGGTTTCCCCTTGTTCTTCTCCTGATCATCGATATATACACACTAAGTGTGTGTATTATGTGTTAATTTTGTGTTTTAATAAAACAAGTTTTCTTTCTTGGCATCTTTGGTCCCTCAAGTTTAGTTTTGATTATAAATGAGACTACAACTCATTGTCTTGTTATTTATATACAAGTTATTAACTAGGTTAATTTATTCCTAGTTATTTTGTTTACGGGTTAACTTTTACCACTAACGGTCTTTTACCCGTTCTTTAATATTAACACGTTTTGATTAGCAAACCCATATTTGGGGTGTTACAATGACCGAGGTGATTGGTGAGACGCCGAGACTGCGTTTTTTTCGTTCCCGTTTATTCACCGTGGCATCATCTGTTTGACTTGGTTGGCACGTCGAGTTATAGGGAGTTGCTCATCGAGTTCCTGTCGACGTTCACGTTTCACCCTCCATGGGTCGACCAGCCGTCTCCCCTGCCACAAGCTCCTCCCCCTCCGCCTGAGGTTTCCTTTAGGCTTGCCGGTGTGTGGCGTTCGATGGCGTTTGCTGAGTTTGCCGTTCATAGCGGTTTATACCTGCAGGAGGAGATTGCTATAGATGTTTATACGCAGGGGCTAGTGGTGGTGGATAGACCCACTCTTTTGGGATTTTGGGAAGTGGTCGTAGGGCATGGCACTTGGGAGCATGTCAGGGCGAAGGGGAGGAATTCACACGTTGACGACCCGTTGTACAGGTACGTACATTTATTACAGTAATTATTTGATTATTATTGTTATAAATTAGTTTTCGTATTTCGCTAACAATATATGCTGGTATCTACATCGGATGCTCATTACCTCTGTTACCGCTCGCGGACACAACCATGAGTGGTGTACGAGCACCGACTTATTTTTCTACTATTGCCTAATGTACAGGAGGCCGTGCGCACTTGCGCACGGTCTCGCCCAGTACTTCGCCTCCGCCCATCCCCGGCAGGAGCGCGGATTTTTGTACGGCGGGGCGTACATCACCGTGATTGCTCGGTTGTTGGATCATCTGCCGGAGACATACCCACACTTGTGGCTGGCCATACCGTCGACGCGGATGGGTTTTTCAGACGTTGCGGCGGATGAATTTGGTGAAGAGGTTCGACATTCTCGGTGAGCGGTTTAGAACCCGCGCAGGTGAGCCATGGATTCTGGAGGCGCATCCGGATCACTTCGATCCAGTCTGCCGACAAATGAGGCAGCGGTCGTTCAGGAGCCTCCGGTGGATTTAGACGGACCGGCACCGGCACCGCCACCACCACCTGCCGGGGTGCCCCAGTTTCTGCAGCACGTTATTCCAGGTCATGCCCCGGGAGGTGCAGCATACACACACTTACGAGCCGACGTTGACAGACTTACAGATCTCATGGGCTGGGTGGTTCGGGAGTTACAAGATAGACGAGAGAGAGAGGGGGGGGTTACCTCCCATACCGCTCCCACCACCTCGAGCACCACATCATCATCAGCAACCGCAACAGCCAGATCCCGACTCTGACTCCGACTCGTATGTATAGACGTTTTGTATTTAGTGTTCAGCTGTACATATACATATTATGAATGTACAAAGTTATGTTATATATGTTGTATTTAACTTTGTTTTCAGTTATTTGATTACTATATGATTGTTTGTGTTAAATCGACATTGAAATGTAATATGGAAACATAATAATTTTCAAGATGTACAGGATATAATATTTGCATTCTTCTTAAAATGTTTAAAACAATATTAAATTTAAATGGTATATTTTTAAAAAAATAAAATGTAAAAACAATGAAATATTTAAACGATCGAAAACGCTACTTATTTTTATACAAAATACAAAACTTTTTAAAATTTAAAATCTTAAATTGCACCACAAAAAAAATCAACCTCCAACAATAAGGCTACTCGGTGTGGGTGACGGGCCTCTCTGCAGGACGACCCGCCACGTCAGCAAACGCGCCAGAGAGCTTGGAGGACGCCCCTCCAGAGATGGAAGCTTGGAAACGGGTGATGACCCGACCCCACCTAGTTTTTTTATTTTTCTTTTTAATTTTAGCGAAATATTTATAAAATCTAAAATTAAATATTAATTCAAACATTACATAAAAATAAACTAACATTATATTAAAAAACAAAAATTAAATATTAATTCAAACATTACATAAAAATAAACTAACATATTATTAAAAAAAACTGCTAGTCTTCATCCGGCATGTCGTCGGTGGGTTCGTTATGTGTGTTGTTCCAAATGTAGTCCACCAAGTCCGCTTGTAGGTTGTGATGTATGTACTCGTTATGTAGAGAGAATCTGTTTAAATCTTGTTGTTCTTCACTCACTAGAACAGAATTACCGCTAGACTTGTTTTCGTCGTAGTCACAGATCGCTCTACCCTCGTCTTCGATGATCATGTTATGCAGCAAGATACAAGCATACATAATGTATCGCAACCTCTGTGGTGTAAAAGAACGTGCCGGATATTCAATGATATGCCACTTCTTTTTTTGTAGAACTCCAAAACACCGTTCAATATCTTTTTTCGCCCCCTCTTGAAACTTGACAAATTTCTTTCTTTTGTCGTCTGTAGGGTGCGGAATAGTTTTAATGATTGTAGAGTACGTCGGGTATATTCCATCTGCAAGGTAGTAACCACACCTGTATTCCATCTCCGAAATCGTAAAACTTGTATCTGGACCTGTTCCTTGGATTTCATCGTCAAACACCTATGATTGGTAGATGATGTTAAGGTCGTTAAGTGAACCATGCAGACCAAAAAAGGCATGCCAAATCCAAAGATCCTGTGACGCAACAGCCTCTAATACTATAGTTGGATGACCGTGATCGCAACGAATATACTGACCTTGCCAGGCAGTAGGGCAGTTCTACCAGGGCCAGTGCATGCAACCAATGCTTCCGAGCATTCCTGAAAAAACCATGTCTTTCTTCGTGCGCTTGATATAGTTTTTGGACGTCGTTTGCGTTTGGTTTTCGCAGATATTTTTTGCTATATAACGTCATGATCCATTTGCAAAACTTGTGCAGACATGCACGTGAAGTTCTTTCGGATATTCTTAAATACTCGTCTAACGAATTGGGTGTAGTCCCGTATGCGAGCAGGCGAATGGCCGCGGTACATTTTTTGTAAAGTGTTGAATCCCCTACGACCCCTGGCGTCGTATCGAAGCGTGAAATATGGTCCAGACTGCGCCTAGTCGTCTGCTATATGTAAGAAAAGTCGACGACGCATTTGGAACCGACGTCTAAACATCGCGTCCGTGTACACGGGTTCGTCGGCAAAGTAATCGACTACTAAACTATCATGCCCAGCTGATTGTCAAAGAGTTATATAAATTAGGAAAACACATCAAAATAAGACACACTAAAAAATTAAATACGTTAAACGATTTAAATACCTTCTCGTTGTCGATTTAAGGCGGCTGCCCTCGTTTGTGGTTGTGACGAGGTTTCTTCCTCTTCCTCCATGATCATCTGTGCTGCTTGCATAACGAAGTTCGCCACAAAAACTTCGGCGTCGTCCGAAGATATTGAACACCACGACGAAGGTGACATGTCTATATTTTTTTAAAAAAGGGTTGGAGAATTATAAAGAGACGGGAAGGATTTTATAATTTTGAGAGATGGAGGTGAGTAAATTGTGTAAAAAAGTGGGATGGTATTGGTGTATTTATAGGTAAAATTATTATTTTAATTTTTTTTTAAATCTAGCCGTTTCAAACGGCTATATATTTAAAATACAATAAAAATAATGCCTCGTCCCCAACGTCCACGTGAAGATTTGGTCGAGGGCGACGTGCCACCCGGCGCGATGTTGGGGGCGTCGTCGGCCAGCGACGGCCCGGGGACGGCCCCCACACCGAGTGGCCTAACCAATTTACCCCACCAAAACACCCTTTTTTCAACCTCTAACAACAACCAATTTACCCCCCAAAATACCCCTTTTCAACTAAAAAAAACCATGGTCTTAGACGGGTCGTCTAGATCTAGAGGGCCCGTCTACACCCATAAATTTCTACGCCCTGCCATTCACCTGCTGACTCCTAAAAATCAGTGCCTAGACGGTCCGTCTAGCCCTAGACGAACCCTCTAGGATAGCAAAGGTGATCAAATAGACAGCAGAAGTGTCCAAATAAATTGAGCCTATTATTAGACAGGAGAAAGAAAAATAAGGATAAGAAGACATCTGAAATAAAACAAATTGTTAAAAGTTTTAATTTATTACATGAAATATAGATATAGATTCTGGAAGATGTATATTTTACACTACTGTAGGCATTTCACATTGGACCTACTAATTACATTACACTTGTATTTATTTTTCAACCTCTTAGTTTCATGAAACATGTTCAAAAGAAGTAGTTTGTAGAATAATAATTTACTTTGCAAAATGAACTAATTAAAAAACCATTGAGTTGAAACTTAAAACTGTATGTGGTAATAAATCATTTGGTTGAATTAATAATCCAGGTATTTGTGTCTCATGATAATTCTCACACGTACAACCGTCGCTAGTCCTTGTGATCTTCATATCGAGTTTTGTAACAAGTGAAAAATATTAGTTTGATTGAGAAAGAAAATTAACTAGACGAGATTACTTGAAACCCTTTTAACCCAGTTTTAACCGAACCCGTTTTTTACAAAGTGATAATTTTTTTATAGATCTCGCTTATACCGTTGTTCAATCAACAACGTTAAATATCATACAAAAGACAATTGTAAGAGGTAAGACTAAAAACATATGGACACACTTGTACTAATGATCTCTTTGATCATTTAAATTCACGTTGTCTTACACCGGGAATGTGTATATGCTCGAAGTAGTTTTCCCAATCGATTATCCTTGAATCAAAGTAGAAGACATTCTCTTCATCTCCGCTCTCTTTATCCACCCTACGTAGCTTTTCATTATTCATATCATCGTAGCTGTCACACATTAAGTTTAATTTGAAACCAAATTAGATGATCAGAAAGCAAGTTGAAAGTTGCGAAATTATTTAAATCAAAACTTTTTGCTACTTACAAGCTTTTTGTGAACAAGTAGGGTTTGTAAAGGTCGACTAGGCGTAACACAAAGTTGATCTTCCGTTTAAGATTTTTGTATGCGTCATCAAAAGCTCGGCAAAGTATAAAATTCATAAATCGAAGTACCTGATAAAGAAATGTAAAAAGTATTTTGAAAAGTAAATTATCATTAGGTAGATGAGAAAAATGAAGTGACATAGGGTTCATATAAATTGTCATTAGGTACATGAGAAGAAATGAAGTGACATAAGGATGTTAAATGAGTCGTGTTCATTGCAGGTTAACACGCTTATGACCTCTCCCTTTACGCTATGCGGCAATGATTCCTCCGACTCTACGATCTTTACCACAATGATGTTGTCTATAGATCAAATTATTTCATGGATTGGAATTCACTTGACTGTGTACTCTTTCATTTCATGTGCTCGGGGTTGATGTTTTGTATAAATGGATTGACATGCTATATTGCTATTAAGTATTTAGATTTAAGTTTTTTCTTTCTACTTATAAGGGATAAAAAGAAAGTATCTGATTGGTTCTTTCCGAAGGAATAATCTATACCATTTGACTAATAGGGCCAACAATGGGATGACAAACTCAACACGTATATGAAATATATGCTACCCACCCGAACATAACGTGGGCCCAAAATTTTGTCACACACGTAAACATGAGCACGACATGACACGTGAATCAACATGAACGCAACATGTTTATTTGGAGGTTTTTATTTAGTTTTATTTTGTATATGTATAACAAATACTTTGATTATACAATTTATACCCAAAAACACAGATGTAGATAAATTAATTATGTTTAACAATAAACCTTAATGCTTATTTTTTATGTTAAAAAATTTGACTCAAAATACAAATTTATTACTTTAAGGTATGACAAATATCTGAAAATGACGCGAATCCATTTACGCTAGCTCAAGATAAAAAATAGGATAAGAAAACTAGGACAGACCTGCATTGGAAGTAGGTATCGAAGAGCAATATATCTATGGAAGCTAGACATTGAATTCAACACTCTAACTTCACCAACTACGACTGGCTTGCCATTCTTTCCAATGCATGGATAATCGGTAAAATACCGGTAACCACATCTTTGAATTGTGCTGAACTTCAAAGGATTTGAAACCGAAGATCCGACATGGGAAATTGTTTCGGAACAAGTTTGATTTGCATTAGCGGCTATTGCCGCAATCATAGCATTCACCACCATGTCAGCCGGTTCCTACATATTATTATCATCCCCTTGTCATTAAGTGTTTTAAAAATTGATTACCCAACGTACATGTAACATGTAGATTGTTGTAAGGAACATAAACGCACCACATCATATATACCCTCAGGATTAACAAGGAAACATGTTAAATGACCTTTGCCATAACCAAGAGCCAAGCTATCAATGGTCCTGAAAATTTGAAAACAAGTGTAAATGATATTTTGGGTGTGCATAAGAAATTACCAAGAATCATTAGTTTACCTAATTCCTTCAACCCATCCGGGAAAGGGGTCTTTGAAAGGACTAGTGACAATGGTTGGACGAAGAATAACAACCGGCATGTCTCCTTTTAAGTGCCCTATAATCATCTCCCCTAGTGCCATATGTATTTGGCGAACCATAGTGATGTGCCTGTAAGTTTTTTAGCTCTTCTAATTAAATACTTAAATCCAACAACATTTGTGTTTAAAAAACAATATATAAACATTTATATCCCAAGGTTATAGTTATTGTTGTTAGAGCATTCACATCCCTTACATCAGAATCTATGAGAGTGGTTTTTATATTATAATAAATGGTTGTGAGTGAGTAGAGAGAAAATGTTACTGTTATCCGTATATTTGAGGAGATATTGTTCACGATCTATAATTTTTTAGTATATTTTAAAAGTAATTATGAGTGAAGAAGAGAGGAAAAATAATATTAAAGGTATACAAAAATTATTATTTAATGAAAGGGATGTGAATGCTATTATGCTAGAATGCATAATGGGCTACTAAAGTGCAACTAAAAAAATTAGAAGATGGGCTTATCATAAGTGGGTTAAACAAAGTGATTAAATAAGAAAATAAAATTTATTTCAAAAAAATATTAGGGATAAATAAATTTGAATGAGTATTTAAATGATCAATGGATGCGGACGAACGTATACATATAGCATAAATGAACGGACATGAACAAACGTAAATGAACGAATAAGGCATGTGTTCATGTTCATCCATTTATTATATGAAAGAACATAAACAAATTTCTAGCCTAACAATTCACAAACAGTTTAGTAAACGTTCAAATCTTTTGCAAGCTTAAAGCAAGACGAAAGTAAAACAAATTAAAATACCTTTGCATCCCCAAATCTTTCATAGCTATCTTAATCGACTTGTGGCTAGCAGTATGATCAGATTTAAACTCTTTCAATTTATCTTCAACGATCTTCCTCTCTTCATCTATGTCGAGACCGCGCGTTCCATTAAGTGACTCTCCCAAATAGTATGGTGTTTCAAGCATTAATCCAGGCTTCTCACCGGATACATAGGCTGAATTAAAGGGTTTTAATAAGATTGGATCACAAAAAATAAGTGTAAGATTCAAAACATTTGGGTTGGAATAATAACCAGTGGAAATATGGAGAAGCAACTTTATTTGACACATTTCTGAGCAAAGTTCAAAACGTTCTTAGCGCCAAAAGTATTAAGGTTTAAGGCCCCATCATAGCTACAGCAAACCAAGTAAGCATCAATATATGTAATCCAAAATATAAGAAAATTATAATTATGTTTAGATTCCATGCCAAACATAGAACCAAACTATTGTTTTGCTATTAAAAAAATGGGCAGCGGCACAACTTGTTGCCCGTTTATCTTCTATCTCGATGTAATTTACAGTTGGAGTTGAAATAAGCGACAACTTTGATTAAAATATAAATAAGATTTTTAACCAAAAAAAGTACTATCTTTAAAAAGAGAAGAGAGAGTTTCCTAGCCGTGTGTTATATTAGATTAGAAACCTGTTTATTATACGTGTTAACTCAATGAAATATTATATAGTTAGTAATGAACACATATGAATTATAAAACGATATTTTGAGATAAAGATATATTAGAATACCAGCGTAAAATAAGAGACCCGGAAACAAGAATCTTTTGCTAACAAAATTGTGATATATGACACAACTAATTAGTTATTAATATATAATGAGGTATAGATATATAGATGTATAATATTATTAAATGTTGAAATGGGTCTTATATATATATAAGATACCTTTCATCAAAGTTGGTAGTGGCAGCTGCATTGACGACAACATCAACATCTCTCCACATTTCTGCTTTCAAACTTGAATCATGTACTCCTAAATCATCACAAGTGATGTCTCCACCAACAACAGTAAGCTTTTGGGACAAAAAGTTATGCAGGTTTGTACCATGTTTCGATTTCAGGAGCTTAAACAAGTCCTTTGCCACTGCCTACACATATTCATGCAAAAAATAAGTTATATATATATAAGCTATACATATATATCTTCTTGGCATTAACTATGACAAAAGACATATAAATGAATGATATATACTCGGTGTTAAATCTTTGTAAGGCCGATTTGCCATCAGGGGCTCTAATGAGAAGATAGAGCTTCTTCACATTTGGTTGCACTCTT
This sequence comes from Scalesia atractyloides, assembly GCA_947069175.1. Lineage (NCBI taxonomy): Eukaryota > Viridiplantae > Streptophyta > Magnoliopsida > Asterales > Asteraceae > Scalesia > Scalesia atractyloides. The sequence continues at coordinate 86,211,705 of CAMTDV010000001.1, read as the reverse complement.
AGTATCTTCTCAACAAAAACTGTATTTGTACATATATGATCAGTAACTCAGTTAACTTAATATTAATCTACATAGACACTTTGGTTAAAGAGGGGCCTTACTTTTGGCAAGAAAACCAGTGGCACCTGTGATTAACATGACTTTGTTCTCAAGAAAGTCAACGATGCTACCCAACTCCATTATTATACAATTAGATGTTGGTCAATATTAGACTCAGGTTGAATATGCAGTGTAGAGTAGTTCTGAGTGGATGAAGATGGATGAGAGAGTAGCAGGAGATGATGGATGAAGAGAGTACGTTTGAAACTTGAAAATGATAATACAAGAAACCGTGCTTGGTCGCATATTTATTGTGTATTTACAAATAGGAAGACCCACTTGATGATTATATTTATTATTTACAGCATCTTAGCTGGGAATTAATGACGGACAACATCCTTCTAGCAACTTTTGTCTATGTTATATGTGTTGGTGACTTTAGTCTCTTTAACCTAATTTTAGTGAGAGATTTACTTAAAAGTTAAATGAAAAATTACAATATATATTAGTACAAGTAAGAATGTGTTAGAGTACACGTTTGTCCTAGATTATATTGATATATTGTAATTTCAGGAATAAGAAAACCCCTAGGGACGTTCAACAGGTTAGTGCCCCCTTGGAAAGGGTTAGGGGGTCGTGCCCCCATGGAGTTGGTGGAAGTTCGAGGGCATCCTGTGGCAGCGTCCCAAGTGGAGGCGTCGAGTCTAATCATGTCCGCTTTTGTATGTCGATAGAAAATATCCAAGGTGTCGAAAGTGTCTTGATTTTACAACTAGTTAATCTTCCATCATAATAATGAGGTGCAACAAAAACTTGCATATCGTATAACAAAAACTATTTCCAAGGATGAGGAATTTATGCAAATTAGTTCAATTCAGATTGATCATGATCAGCGATATTAGGCTGAATTAAGTTAAACACGTTTAACTTGCACACATATTCATCATGTTTAGCTAATAAGCATCAATATTTTGATGCATTTTTTGTGTATGACTGTTTGTATCAATAATTAGGTAGAGAAGACATAACTGTACTGACCAAACATATGGCTATATTGATCAAGCACTAGACTGAGAACAACAAAACCAAAATTAGATATTCTTAAACTTCTTTACCCTCACAAAAGTATGTATCTTTGTTTGATTGTTGTATATTCTTAATTTCTAATGTAATGTTACATTCAGATATTTTATAATTATTTTATTAATATAACTGATAACAATCTTATTTGTTTGAAGTACATATAGGAAGATATTGTAATTACTAATTTGGGATTCTTGATTTTTAATTCTTGACTTTTGCATCTGGGTATATAGAAACCAAGGCCATAGGGATACAAGAATTCATTTTGTTTGATTTTATTTTTGTTTATATTATATATTATAATATAATTTAATTAATATATAACTCATAACAATCCTAATCCAATTTGTTTTTATTAATAGACCGGTGAAGTAGCGGACCCAATTTTTTTATGGGGGCACAAATTTGTAGAGGACGTTTGTTATATAATAATTGTTTTCGGTCCGATTCATACCAGGTCAAATCATACAAGAGAACATAAAATTTCCTCTTAGTTCGCATAAAAATTTCTGGTACACCTTGGTTCAGTTTAGGTCGTATTCTTATAACTTTGTATATGTCGTTTCAAAAACTTTAGAACATTCTGATTAGAAAAGAAATAAAAAGCTAATTGTTTGTTACGGGCACAAAGTTAATATTTATGTTAGAATGAAATTTTGTTTTATAACAAAAATAAAAGTTCAAATAGTTCAATGGTTACAATTCTATTTTTCTAAACCTAGCCATTACATTGAACCACGAAGCTATAAAGTTTTTAACGAAGAAATGTAATATATTTTTTACATTCTTTAGTAACAAATAGTTACTTTTTTATGACCAACTTACGCTTCCTATAATATATATAAATATATAACACATTTGTTAAGCAAATAAAAATAAAAGTAAAAAAATATGAGTTGAGTAAAATAAAAAAATTATTAAATTATTATTAAGTATCTCAATATAACTAGTCAAAGTCAAGTATTCAGTAAGAGATAGGCCATGTGTCACTATTTTTGTGGCTTTTGAATAATACTTTTCAGTGGAATTGTTTATTTATTAAAACACTCATACTTAAATAAATAGTCGTCTTCTCCAAAGTTCCTCATACTTCAAGTATGCATCCCGCATCAATTCGATTTTCCAGTTAATACCATTTGCAACGATTTCTTTTATTCTATTTCAATCAAAATTTGCTTCAACGATTCTTATATTAGCAATTTCAAGGGGTTAGAAAAAAAAGTTGTAAGCTACCCAGACTCGTCAATTACATGAACTTGTATAATAAAAATAATATATAATATATAATTATCTAATCTGTAAAAACTTTACAATATTCTGATTAAAAAAGCTAATGGTTTGTTATGGGCAAAAAGTTAAGATTTATGTTAGAATGAAATTTTGTTTTATAACAAAAATAAAATTTAAAAGAGTTCATGTCACACCCCGGATTTCCAACCCGAAATCCATACACCGGTGGACCGGGTGGGGAGTATTGTGACGTCAATTGATAATCATCATAGTCAATTAAACACGACACAGCGGAAGTCTTGGAGTAAAATTACTATTACAAACCGACATTCGAAAATACAAAATAATATACAAGCTTGTAATAGAAGATCCACAGACGGATCATAAATTGTACATGGAAAGAATATAAAACAGACTTTAGGCAGATTTAGGATTTGCAAGATCCTCTATCACTACCGAGCAGCTTCCGGCCTATTTCGTATTGTACCTGTAGTTTAGCCTTTGGAAGATACGTCAGCTTACGCTGGTAAATACACCAACTGACTCATTTTGAAAACTTTAAAATGGTTTTTAAGTGCAAAACGGCACAAAATCTTTTACTAACTTGGGAAAGGTGACCTTGCAACCTTGTATCAGATTCACATGTTTGTCAATACATACAGGGCCCGGGATAGAAACCGAGACATGATTAAATACACACCACTCAGGTACTCACGAAGAAGTCATCCCAACGTCTTGGGCATATTGCATATGAGCATTAAAAGGTGTATGCCTACACCCCGTGCTAAAGTCGTGGCCAATAACTAATGTATTGAGCCGAGGATATCCAGGACACGGTAATTTAACCCCCGATGTTTAAGTTATCAAATAAAACTGATTAAAACGAAATATGCGGGTTTACTAGCCACAAGTGGGCATTCGATTGACCCCATTTTGGACCAAGCGGAAATAATTTACCGTATCCCAAGCCCCTATAGGGAAAATAAGTCGAGTTTATTTACCTGAGCTAGTCTTCTTCTTAATAACTCAGCGTATACAAAATGTAACGCCCCAAAAACACAAATGTTAAATTACAAGCATGATTTATTTTACACAATGTGGTATGGAGATAACTAAGTTAGTTAACTTGGTTAATACAAGCTAGATATTAATAATAAAGTTTTGTGATTAAACAAATAACAATCAAAACTATAGGGGCCAAAAGAGGTCAAGTTGGAAAGTTCAATTAATAAAAAGATGGAAAAAAGGGGGAAGAGCCCATTTTTGGGCAGAAGTGTGTGTCGACACACACACACTTAGTGTGTGTGTGTTCTTGAGAATCAATTTAAGAAGAAGAGGATGAAATCGAAGGCTTGCATGTGTAATCCATGGGTTTCAAAGTGTTTATCATCTTCAAATCATCATGTAAGTATAAAAAAATTATCTCTTAAAACCTTCCTAGTTGCAATTCTAGTGGGTTTGATAAATTACTCTTAATTGGATGAATTATAAGAATGGAATGGTTGAATTTGGGTTTGAATGCACTTAATATAGTGATAATAATGAGTTAATCATCTCAATTAGGAGTTTTAATGAAAGAACCCATGTTCAAGAACTTGGGTATTTGATGGTTTATGATCTAATATGAATGAGTTGAATGAACTAAAGATTTTACTATGTTGATGTTTATGTGTGAATGATACTTGTTGATTAATAAGAAGACTTGATGAATTATGTGTGAATAAGGAAGATTAGGCATGAAATACTTGTACATTGTGCTTAGAAAGTAGTACGCACACCAAGCGTTTGATGAAATGCATAGGTGAGATTATTAGATGAGATTTGTATGTAAATAATAGGTGAACATGTATAGAAAGTGATGATGATATACTTGATAGTAAAACAACATTAGGAATGTATTTAATAAGTATATGTGAAATGTAGTTGATGGTGTGATTCGGTAAAAGAATGCTTTAAGAACTAGTACTCTATGTTTGAATGGTGGTGCACACCATGAGTTGGATTATTGGCTTAACTGTAATTTATAAACGGATGTGTATGAAATGTATAGCTTGCGGACTTACTAGTAACTATTGATGTTGAGAATTATGTTAAATTGCTAGCTTTGAATGTGGTTGACCGTTTTAGGATCATGAGAGCTTGAGTTTGTATTGATTGGTTATACATGTGTATGACGTAGCTAAGTGATCATGTGGTTGTAAGTATATTGCATCATGAGTATGAAATGTACATAGTGTCATTCGTATAGCCTAATATGATGACTCGGATATATGAGGTTATGTCGAAAGTTCATATAATAATCGTTGACTTCTGAAAGTTAACTGCGCATAAGAAGCATGATTAAATTTGTTGTCACAATTGTAAGATTATAGAAAATCATATGGTGTGTGATATATCAGTAAGTGTTACATGCGATAACATAATGAATTTATATGAGTTTGAAAAGATGTGATTTTGGGCATACGCCTTATGCTTGTTAGGTTTGACTTATGAAAGTCAGATGTGAGTTATGTGTTTGATATGATTGTTAATATGTACAATCGTGTATGCTAACAAGAATGTAATTGCGATGACATGAAAGTATAGGAATCATGTCAAGATGGATGGAAGCATGGAAGGCTAACGGGTCAAAAAAGAGACAAGATAACGGATGCAAATATGGACGCTAAGGTAAGTGATTTCCGGAATCACTTCTTCTTTTGTAAACGAATATTATTATGTTGAATGCAGGGGGTTGTGTAAGAAATTATGGATAAGATAAGGAATCAAGGTATGTATTGTTGTGATAAGTTAGAGGATGTCAACTACGTTCGGAAATCATAACGGAAGTAAACGGGTCGAAATGTAGAAGTATACGTCGGGTGTGGGATTCTGATGTTATGGTATGGGAACCATATAAGAATGTTTAAGAATAATAGAACTAAAGAAAGTATTGTTATAACGGGCCGTAAGCAATAGCTATGTTGGAAATAACTTAGAATAGTCGAACGGGTCAAAAGAATCAAGTAAGTATGATAGAAGTATAGTTTTGATTAAGGGGACATGGGTTAAGTGTTAAAAAGGGTACAGGAAGCTTACGGAATGTTATGGGATGATACGGGTCAAATGAGTCAGTTCGGGTTAAAACGGAAATCGGAAACGGGTTGCTTAAGCTTGAGTAAGGAAAAACAACGTCAACAACACAGAAGGGGAGTCGCCGAGGGCCTCCTTAGCCGTCGCCGACGATGCTCCATTCTCCGACGCACTAACCCACTGTCTACGCAACATTTGTTCCGACGCAATATTTTAGATGGCGTCGCCGACGCTATGGAAGGGCGTCGTCGACGCCTCCCACAAACTTGATATATTGTTTTTGTTGGTTATTCGTATTGTGAGTACCATATCTCCTAAAATCTGTTCCGTAACCCCAAATGAATCCCGAAAAGTGAAAATAACCAATAGGGAGTTACGTAAACTTATTGAATTGTTTTAGTGATTACTTGATATGAATAAGTATGTAAGCATGTATGTGTGTGTGTGGCTAAATTACATGTTAGTATAATTTATGGGTAAATAAGGGCCGGTATGTATGTACACGGCTTCAATACGTATGAGTATTAACGTTACTAATTATTGCTCTGAGAATGAATGGAAAGTACAGGTTTACTTACGTTGATCTTTGAAGATCGACGATTGGAATGCAGGATCATAAATGGAACGATAATTGAAAGGATTATATGAATAGAAAGAATAGGGAGTGATTCATTTAATTATGAACGTTTAATACTATGTATATTGTCTTCGATATTGATAATGTGAAAGTATGTGGTGATTGCAGGTTGCACTGAGTTAACATAACTATGGAATGTAAAGGGTTGAAGATCGAGTCAAAGAGCAAGTATTGTACGAGAATAGCAGTCTCATGTTTTGTATCTGTGCCTTACCTTTAAGAAGTTAATTAAGAATAAATGTTGTAAATCATTTCAGGAAAGTGTCCAACATTTTTACCAAAGGAACCTTCAAGTAGGTTATATAGACATAAATTGGAAAGAATTTTTGAGTCAGTATTTCCGCTGCGTCGTTTTGGGTCAATATGCGTTTAGGGTGTTACACAAAAGTACCAAGTGCAGATAGCATTTACCGGGAAGGCTCTAGTCTGGATTATGGCATAAGCTAGCCAATTAAATACTAACGGTCTAATAAACCGAATAGTGTACATGATCATTACGTATAACGCTTGATTAATCGATGATCGGATAGAATGTAGTTTAATCCCGACAAGTACTTGACTTGTAAAATATGGGTAAACTATAAACATTCTGGATTTTGAAACTTAAATGACAAGAATTTCCGTAAAATAGTTACATATACGTAACCGTGCGCATATTAGCGATATCGGTAACCGGATAAGTCATGGACAAGTTCTATATGCCATTATACTTTAAATAAGTTAAGATATCAGTAGGATATCAACTTATATGCCCATTGAGGTTTTAAAACGAAACTATGCCTCATAAGGGCATTTCGGTAATTATATAATGTATAAAAGGAACTTGAATATATTTTAAGTTTATCATCATAAGTATTCTGGAAAAATATTTTATTTAGGATATAATATAAGTAGGATATCATTTATGTGTAATTTATCTTTTATGACCAAACTATGCACCGAAGGGGCATTTTGGTCATTTTACACATAGTTTATAAATTATTTGGCATTCTGAGTTTATAACATGTACCTACTGTAAATATGTTTAAAATAAGTTTTAAAATCAGTAGGTATCAAGTCTTGGTCAATAATATGGTTTAAAACCATATTATGCGTCGAAACGGCGCTTATGTCGTAAAATGACGTCTTTAAGCGGTGTTTGATGTTAATGTCAGATTAAAATGTTTAAAATATGTTATTTAATATAACATATTAGTAGATAAATGATTTACCTTTGAAAAGATTGATTAAAATCATTTTATGAGCCACAAAGGCTAAAACCGTCATTTATCGACATAGTTTAAGGACCTGCTTGAAAACTCAGTTTATAACTTGGTTTAACAATCCAAATAATCCTACTTATAATATTACATCAGTAGGAAACTCATTTTCAAGTTCATTACCATTTAAAACCTTGTTTTATGCAAAAAGCGCATTTTGGTCAAAGATGCCATAATTATGGAACTTGCGCATAAACTTGGATTCTGATTATGATCATAATGCAACTTTAGATCAGTAGGTAACTAATCTAAATCGGGTCAGAATCGAAAGTCAAGGCAGAAGTCAAACTTCGTGACTTTCGGTTGCGAACCGACCCTAGAACTGAAATTGACGAGCCGAACATGTTCTCACATGTTCTAATAATTATTACCAACTTTTTTAAGTGTCAAAACAGGTTTCATAACATATATAAGATCAATTTATGATTTTTCCGAAAAATGGTTTGTTTGACTTTTTAATATCATAACTTTGACCCGTCAATTGGTCTAGCAAACGTGATCTTCAGGAGGTGCCCTTTATAGGGATTAACACATACACTTAGCCATGTTCATTTCGAACAATGGCTGGACCATAATGGTCTTAGCTGAAAGTCAAAGCGTTTGCTGTAAAACGCTTGACTTTTGGCTATAAAAGCCTATAAACGAATATGCAAGAGTAAATACTTACAAGAGGTTCTTAGAATGCAAGAGAACTAAGTTTGATGCTCCTTTCAGCTAGGAACTTTCAGAGGAGGGAGAAGAGTTATGAATAAGAAAGGTGCAAGTTGAAATTGTAACATTTGTTAAAAAACGGGTTTTCAAAACCCGCTCCGTTTTGTAATCGAATATCAAGTTATAAAAGTCACGTTGAATATTTATGATTATTTTGATTTAAAATGATACATAATTAATAAATAAACTAAACTATAAAAATTATATTTGATAAAAAGTTAAAACAAAATAAATAAATAAAAAATGTTGCTGCCGGGACTCGAACCCGGGTCAGCCAGAAACAACTCCAAGGACTTAACACACACTCACATCACCACTCCGCCACTTTGTGTTTTCTGTTATCTCTAGGAAACAAATGAGATTTATACACAAACTCGGTTAAACCGGTTGCGCCAACTGAGAAACGGAAATCGGCAAATCAATCGTCAAATCGCTTATTTACTCGCACATTCAGTTTATAACCGATGCACCGACGATTTTTAATCAAGTCGGAATTGATTGAGCATCAAGTCTCATCATTATCGGTTTTTATAACCGAAAAGTAATCAAGTACAGATTACTTCAACTCAAGACCACTCTCGCAACTCAGAAATATCATACCAGCATCCCATTTCACTTCCGTCACATTTTCAGACCGTCAGAACGTCTAAATCAACTCGCCGGAATTTTCTGCAAAAGTCGCCCGAAAACCGTATTCATCCTCAAACGGTAAATCTTTCAATATCATTATAGTTCAACAATTGTTAGACTATTTCTAACTTAAACCTCTCAATTGAAATCGAATTCAGGCGCTGTATTCAACTAATTCCAGTTCGCCGGAAATTTCCTGAAAGTCTTTATTTTCGTCTGTGGAACGGTAAGGACCTTCAATCCCGCTGTTAACGTTTGTTTATCACTTCAATTCCACGATTGACTAATCAAAACAGTTAATTGTCTTGTTCAGTTGAAGAGCATAAAAACAGAGCCGACGCAATTGCCGGAAATTCTGTGATATATCATTCCTACGGTATGTTACTTCCAACACTGTTTCTGTCATTTTATTTTAACCTTAAGAATGTTTGATAATCGTAAAAACAAGAATTCGATCAGTGATTTAGTCGACGGAAATATTGAATGAAGAAGACGATGTTAATTAAGTTATAAGTTTATTTAAAACTAGTAAAATGAACGGGTTAGACACACAGTCCAGCGGTGGACTGTGTGCAAAACATATACGCATGTCCCGAGTTCGATCCCTGATACACGCACTCCTTATATAATAAAATGTCTTTTTGTTTAAAAACTAAACCGGGTTAACTCAGTTAGTTATTAAGTATAATAAAAACCGAGATAATAACCAGGTTAGACACACAGTCCAGCGGTGGACTGTGTGCAACACTAAGTCACACGTCGCGAGTTCGAAACCCGTCACTGGCACCGGTTCGTTGAATTAAAATGTTTTTGAAATTAAAAGAATTTTGGTTAAACCGAATTAATATATAAATATAATTAAAAACAAGATTATTTCGGGTTAGACACGTAGCTCAGTTGGTAGAGCTGCGTGCACGCGTATGGGAGGTCTCGGGTTCGAGCCTCACCCGGCGCAAACTATGTCACTGACCGAACCGGTCAACAAGTCAACAGGTTAACGGTCAACGGTCAACGGTCAACGCAAAATAAACAAATTTTTTATATTTTTATTTATTTAATTTAATTTAAAAATCAATTAAAAATACTTAAAAATAACATTTTTAAAGATAGAAAATTGCCTTAAACTCACAAAAATATATCTAAAAATTTCATTAAAATCCTTAATAAAATCCACTCAGTTAATATATTTTTCCGTTATTATTTAGGTTAGTACTTCTTGTTGTTCCGCTCATCTAATTCGTGCGCATCTCACCATCTCCAATCCAACGCACCCAAGGTGAGTGAATCTTTACAAATTCCCCGTTTAATCACGTTTTGGGGTGTATCATGTGTCTTGTTATATATATTATAATTAAACCATTGTGCATACATCATATCATGAACATGTGTATTCAGTTTGTTTGTGTTGTGTAGTTATTGTTGGATGCAATTTATTATTTTCAGTACATGCAATTTCATAGGCCACCGCTCCCCATTACATTATGAGCGTTTAGCATGTTCCCCATTTCATTATGAGGTTGAACCTGGTGTGCCCACATACGATCGGCTCCGTTTGATTGAGCCTTGATCGCACAGACATTTTCATTTTCAGTACATGCAATACGATCGGCTCCGTTTGATTGAGCCTTGATCACACAGTTCATTTATGTTATTTATCGTATGTTGTTGGTATGTTAATGTATGCTATCATATGTTGTTGTATGTTATAGTTGTGATTGATATTTGCCACTGCTTGATTATTTACATTTGCTCATTTATGATTATGCACAATATTTCATTGATAAACTAACAAGTAATTCATTTATAAATGTTTATCTAGTAAGGTTCACTCGCCAACTTATGTTGACCCAAAACCCCCCATTTTTACACATGATACAGGTGAACCGGCAGCAGCTAGGAACACATAGGATTGGACTAGAAGAATAAAATGATTTAGAGTTGGGATTGTTATGTTTGTTTATTTTCTTTGATTTGTATGAACATGTTTGAATATTTGGAAATGTAACTTTGACTTTATTAAATATGAAACATATTAGAAATGTCATGAGCTTTGGTGATAACCCAATTATGCTCCGACTCTTATTCCGCTGCGGGTCGGGGTGTGACAGATTGGTATCAGAGCCATGACTATAGGGATATAGGATAGGTTATTAGACCCTTAGAGCCTATACTATAGTTGATTAGAAACTTATAAGATTTTTGTGTGTTACATGCCAAATTTCATGATATTTATATATTTTATGTTAAATGTTACATTCAATATTATGCAAGCATGTTCATAAGTATGTATTATCATATAATGCCTATCATGAATCATATACTCATAACATATCACATCCATGAAAGCACACACCACATCATGATTGCTTTTACAATGATTTTTGTGTTTTCAAATCTCATCAAAGTGAGTTCTCATGACGGGCATGTAGTAACTGGAAGGGTACCAGTACCGGTAGTCGGAACGTCCTGTCTAGGCTGGCATTCGTATAAATCCAAAATAAAGGACCAGTTTGCCTACCTGGGGACTAACGATGAGAGTACGAAGTACCTATTAGGCCAAAGCATGCTATACCAAACGTCGTGTGAGCTAACCCCACTTTGAGTTGTCATTGTGTCTACACCAGGACACTTTCCGACCAAACATCTCATGAACATATTTTGTGGTTTGCATTCGGGTGATGCGAGTGTTAAATTGCCAATACTAATGTGAATCCTACCAAGCCAATAGCCATGGGGGCCCACATGACTATATAGGTGAAGGTATGGGAGACATTTGAGGCCCAACATGAGCAAACCCAAGACATCCTATGGATGTAGTTGCATTATTGATATTTATGTTATTTTCATTTTCTTAAAGACACATGACACCTAAGAAGACACCATAAACTCACAAACTTCTCATTGTATGATCCTGTAGATGTCGTCTAGACAGCAACGAAGGGGTAAAAGATCAGGAAGGTCCCAGGAACGTTTGGCCACTCAGATCGCGAAACAAATGGCCACGATACTGCCTGACATTGTGGTCCAAGTACAACAAGCCCTCGCTACAAATCCTACTAACCCTCCCCAACAACATGACCAGAACATCGACAACCCTCCTACCAGCAAGTGCTCTTACAAACATTTTAAGTCTTGTGATCCTCCTAAATTTGAAGGGACCGAGGGTGTCACTGCTCTCCTACATTGGTTCGAGGAGATGGAAAACACCTTTCTAAACTGTGATTGTCCTGAGGATCGCAAGGTTCGATACGCCACCGGGAGACTATTTGGGGTAGCTCTCACTTGGTGGAATACTGAGAAAGGGAAGAGGGGAACTGAAGATGCAATGGCCTTAACTTGGGAGGAGTTAAGGGAAATCATGACTAGGCGTTTCTGTCCTAGGAGTGAAATTAAAAAGCTGGAGGATTAATTCCATTCTCTAAAGCAAAAGGAGGGTGATCACACCACCTATAACAAGAGGTTCTTGGAGTTGAACCAAATGGTTCCAAATCTGTTCACCCCAACTTATCGTCTGATTGAGCATTATATTCGAGGACTTCCCTCGAAAATCAAAGATTCAGTTCTCAGCGTTTCACCAGTAACACTTGAAGCTGCTATGGAGCTAGCAACTGAACTGACCGAGAACCGAATTCGCAACGGGAAGTTCAAAGAAGAGAAAAAGAAAGCCCCTGTTGAGGGTCAAACTTCAAACCATCCCATCTCTTCCTCTAAGTTTGCTAACAAGAGGAAGCGCAACACCAGAAATTTTGCAGTTACTCAAACCAACTCCCCTATTCCTGCTGCACCCATTACTCAAGTCACTCCTTCACCTGCACCATACAGAAGACCTTACACTGGCCCGTTACCAAAATTTAACCGTTGCCAATATCACCATTCCCCTGATCATCCTTGCCAATATTGCACCGGCTGCGGTCGCGCAGGTCATACTGTTCAAACCTGCCGCATGCCTCAACGAACGAACCGCCACCAACCTTTAACCCAAACCCACCAACAATTAATGGGCCAAGCCCAACAACCCCTACTATTACCACCCACCCAACATTTAGCCCAAACATATTACCAGCCCAATTATCCTATGGGTCAACCAATGCGGACTTGCTACAATTGCGGTGACCCGAGCCACTTCAGAAACACTTGTCCAAGGTTGGTAAACATTATTCATGCTCAGGCCCAAGCCAACCCAGTGAATCAAGCGAACCAAGCTCCTCCACCTGCAAGAGGGAGAGCTTTCAATATTAACGCGAATCAGGCTAGAGCTGACGACAATGTGGTTAACGGTACGTTCCTTATAAATGGTAGATATGCCTCTATGTTATTTGATACTGGTGCGGATAGAAGTTTTGTGTCTTTAGAATTTGAACCTATCTTAAACAAAAAACGGGATAAGCTCACGAAATCCATAACGGTAGAAGTTGCGGACGGGAAACCAGTTTCATTAAACTCTATTATACGCAACTGTACACTCACCTTAAACGACCACGATTTCTCAGTCGACCTTATTCCTATGAAGCTGGGAAGTTTTGATATCATAATCGTATGGATTGGCTCAGTCAACATCAGGCAGAAGTTGTATGTCGTGAAAAATTTATTCGTATTCCTCTTTCAAACGGACAGACTCTTCGAATCATTGGAGAAACCTCGTCGAAAGGGCTCAGCTTAATGTCTTTTCTTCAAGCTCAAAAATATCTTCGCAAGAATTATGTCGCGTTTTTAGCTCATATCATCAAAAAGGGAACCATGGAGAAGAAACTTGAAGACATTCCTGTAGTAAAAGACTTCCCACAAGTTTTTCCTGACGACATTTCAGGACTTCCTCCAGTTAGAGACGTCGAATTCCGTATTGATCTTATACCTGGGGCTACACCAGTTGCAAAGTCTCCTTATAGGTTAGCCCCCTCTAAAATGCAAGAGCTAGCCAGTCAATTACAAGAGTTGACTGACAAGGGATTCATACGTCCTAGCTCGTCGCCTTAGGGTGCACCTGTCCTTTTTGTAAAGAAGAAAGATGGATCGTTTCGTATGTGCATCGACTACAGAGAGCTCAACAAGTTAACAATTAAGAATCGCTATCCTTTACCTCGCATTGATGATCTTCTTGACCAACTACAAGGTGCCAGCTGCTTTTCAAAAATCGACCTTCGATCTGGCTATCATCAACTTAGAGTGCATGAAGAAGACGTCCCTAAGACTGCTTTTCGAACTCGTCATGGCCACTATGAATTCATGGTTATGCCATTTGGTTTAACCAACGCACCAGCTGTCTTCATGGACCTAATGAACAGAGTCTGCAAACCTTATCTTGATCGATTTGTTATAGTCTTCATCGACGATATTCTTATTTATTCAAAATCTAAATCTGATCATGAGCGTCATCTTCGACTCATCCTTGCACTTCTAGAAAAGGAAAAGCTTTATGCCAAATTCTCCAAATGTGGATTCTGGTTAAAAGAGGTGCAATTCCTCGGGCATGTAGTCAATGACAAGGGAATACATGTCGACCCTTCAAAGATCAAAGCGGTTCAAGAATGGCAAGCTCCACGTACACCAACTGAAGTAAGATCTTTCCTTGGTCTAGCTGGCTATTATCGTCGGTTCATTTCAAACTTCTCTCGCATTGCTGTACCACTCACGGCTTTAACTCATAAGGGAAAACCTTTCATATGGGGACCCAAGCAAGAAGAAGCCTTTCAAACTCTTAAACAAAAACTTTGTGATGCACCAATCCTCACTCTTCCTGAAGGTTGTGATGATTTTGTAGTCTATTACGACGCGTCAGGGCAAGGATTAGGCTGCGTTCTAATGCAAAGAGGAAAAGTCATAGCTTACGCTTCGAGACAACTCAAGACACATGAAAAGAACTACACCACTCATGACCTAGAACTTGGAGCCGTTGTGTTCGCTCTTAAGATATGGAGACATTATCTCTATGGTACTAAGTGTGAAATATACACTGACCACAAGAGTCTTAAACATATCTTCAATCAAAAAGAGTTAAACATGAGGCAACGAAGATGGGTCGAACTTCTAAATGACTACGACTGTGAAATTAGATACCACCCTGGTAAAGCAAATGTGGTGGCTGATGCACTTAGTCGAAAGGGTTATGCGAACTCCATTCGTCTTCTATGTTCGCAAATTATAACTGACATTAAAGATCAAATTCGAGAAGCCCAACACGTTTCAATAACGGAAGAAGATGTACGAAAGGAGATGTCCTGTGGAGCTGAGCTAAAAATTGAAACTAAATCTGACAGTATTCTGTATTACCTAGATCGTATCTGGATTCCTAACCACAACAATCTTCGTGAAATTCTTATGAATGAAGCTCACAAAACGCGATATTCTATACACCCAGGAGCCGATAAGATGTATCAAGACCTACGATATACCTATTGGTGGCCTGGAATGAAGAAGGATATTGCCGTTTTTGTTTCCAAGTGCCTTACATGTTCTAAGGTGAAGGCTGAACACCAAAGACCCTCAGGACTTCTGGTCCAACCGGAAATACCTGTATGGAAGTGGGAAAATATAACCATGGATTTCATTACCGGGTTACCTCGCACTTCTGGTGGGTATGACACTATATGGGTAATTATAGACCGACTTACAAAATCAGCTCACTTTATTCCTATCCGCGAAGATTTCAAGAACGAAAAGCTTGCTCGTATTTATATCAACAAAATCGTAAGCCGACATGGGGTACCGTTAAGCATTATTTATGATCGTGATGGTCGTTTCACTTCACGAACATGGCAAGCAGTATAATCCGCTATGGGCACGCGATTAGATCTCAGTACCGCCTATCATCCTCAAACTGATGGACAGTCTGAGCGCACCATTCAAACTCTTGAAGATATGCTTAGAGCATGTGTCATAGACTTCAAGGGAAATTGGGACGCCCACCTACCATTAGTTGAATTTTCGTACAACAACAGCTATCATTCGAGCATCGGCATGGCACCTTTTGAAGCCTTATATGGTCGTAAGTGCCGATCTCCTGTATGTTGGCACGAAATTGGGGAAGCTCAAATTACTGGTCCAGAATTGATCCAAGAAACCACAGACAAGATCCATCAAATTCGAAACAATCTTCTAGCGGCTCAAAGTCGTCAAAAGAGTTATGCAGATAAACGACGGAAGCCCTTAGAGTTTAACATTGGTGATCATGTACTTTTAAAAGTATCACCGTGGAAGGGAGTAGTTCGTTTTGGTCAAAAGGGCAAGCTAGCACCATGTTACGTAGGACCTTTCAAGATACTCGAAAGAGTAGGTCCTGTAGCATACAAGCTTGATCTACCAGAAGAACTCAACAGGATTCACCCCACATTCCACGTGTCGAACTTGAAGAAGTGCCTCGCTGATGGGAACCTCCATATTCCACTGGAAGATATTCAGATTGATGAATCTATGCATTTTATTGAAACACCTGAATAGAGATCATGGACTTCGGAGAGAAACGTCTACGACGAAGTCCCATTCCAATTGTTAGGGTACGCTGGGAGTCGAAACGGGGACCTGAGTTTACTTGGGAACGTGAAGATTCAATGCGCGAAAAATACCCGCATCTTTTTCCTACTACTTCAACTACTTAATTTCGGGACGAAATTCCTAAAAGTAGGGGATACTGTAACATTTGTAAAAAAAACGCGTTTTCAAAATCCGCTCCGTTTTGTAATCGAATATCAAGTTATAAAAGTCACTATGATTATTTTGATTTAAAATGATACATAATTAATAAATAAACTAAACTATAAAAATTATATTTGATAAAAACTTAAAACAAAATAAATAAAAAAAAATGTTTCTGCCGGGACTCGAACCCGGGTCAGCCAGAAACAACTCCAACGACTTAACACACACTCACATCACCACTCCGCCACTTTGTGTTTTCTGTTATCTCTAGGAAACAAATGAGATTTATACACAAACTCGGTTAAACCGGTTGCGCCAACTGAGAAACGGAAATCGGCAATCAATCGTCAAATCGCTTATTTACTCGCACATTCAGTTTATAACCGATGCACCGACGATTTTTAATCAAGTCGGAATTGATTGAGCATCAAGTCTCATCATTATCGGTTTTTATAACCGAAAAGTAATCAAGTTCAGATTACTTCAACTCAAGACCACTCTCGCGACTCAGAAATATCATACCAGCATCCCATTTCACTTTCATCACATTTTCAGACCGTCAGAACGTCTAAATCAACTCGCCGGAATTTTCTGCAAAAGTCGCCGGAAAACCGTATTCATCCTCAAACGGTAAATCTTTCAATATCATTATAGTTCAACAATTGTTAGACTATTTCTATCTTAAACCTCTCAATTGAAATCGAATTCAGGCGCTGTATTCAACTAATTCCAGTTCGCCAGAAATTTCCTGAAAGTCTTTATTTCCGTCTGTGGAACGGTAAGGACCTTCAATCCCGCTGTTAACGTTTGTTTATCACTTCAATTCCACGATTGACTAATCAAAATAGTTAATTGTCTTGTTCAGTTGAAGAGCATAAAAACAGAGCCGACGCAATTGCCGGAAATTCTGTGATATATCATTCCTACGGTATGTTACTTCCAACACCGTTTCTGTCATTTTATTTTAACCTTAAGAATGTTTGATAATTGTAAAAACAAGAATTGGATCAGTGATTCAGTCGACGGAAATATTGAATGAAGAAGACGATGTTAATTAAGTTATAAGTTTATTTAAAACCAGTAAAATGAACGGGTTAGACACATCCCGAGTTCGATCCCTGATACACGCACTCCTTATATAATAAAATGCCTTTTTGTTTAAAAACTAAACCGGGTTAACTCAGTTAGTTATTAAGTATAATAAAAACCGAGATAATAACCAGGTTAGACACACAGTCCAGCGGTGGACTGTGTGCAACACTAAGTCACACGTCGCGAGTTCGAAACCCGTCACTGGCACCGGTTCGTTGAATTAAAATGTTTTTGAAATTAAAAGAATTTTGGTTAAACCGAATTAATATATAAATATAATTAAAAACAAGATTATTTCGGGTTAGACACGTAGCTCAGTTGGTAGAGCTGCGTGCACGCGTACGGGAGGTCTCGGGTTCGAGCCTCACCCGGCGCAAACTATGTCACTGACTGAACCGGTCAACAAGTCAACGGTCAACGGTCAACGGTCAATGCAAAAGCAAACAATTTTTTTTATATTTTTATTTATTTAATTTAATTTAAAATCAATTAAAAATACTTAAAAATAACATTTTTAAAGATAGAAAATAGCCTTAAACTCACAAAAATATATCTAAAAATTTCATTAAAATCCTTAATAAAATCCACTCAGTTAATATATTTTTCCGTTATTATTTAGGTTAGTACTTCTCGTTGTTCCGCTCATCTAATTCGTGTGCATCTCACCATCTCCAATCCAACGCACCCAAGGTGAGTGAATCTTTACAAATTCCCCGTTTAATCACGTTTTGGGGTGTATCATGTGTCTTGTTATATATATTATAATTAAACCATTGTGCATACATCATATCATGAACATGTGTATTCAGTTTGTTTGTGTTGTGTAGTTATTGTTGGATGCAATTTATTATTTTCAGTACATGCAATTTCATAGGCCGCCGCTCCCCATTACATTATGAGCGTTGAGCATGTTCCCCATTTCATTATGAGGTTGAACCTGGCGTGCCCACATACGATCGGCTCCGTTTGATTGAGCCTTGATCGCACAGACATTTTCATTTTCAGTGATGCAATACGATCGGCTCCGTTTGATTGAGCCTTGATCGCACAATTCATTTATGTTATTTATCGTATGTTGTTGGTATGTTAATGTATGCTATCATATGTTGTTGTATGTTATAGTTGTGATTGATATTTGCCACTGCTTGATTATTTACATTTGCTCATTTATGATTATGCACAATATTTCATTGATAAACTAACAAGTAATTCATTTATAAATGTTTATCTAGTAAGGTTCACTCGCCAACTTATGTTGACCCAAAACCCTCCATTTTTACACATGATACAGGTGAACCAGCAGCAGCTAGGAACACATAGGATTGGACTAGAAGAATAAAATGATTTAGAGTTGGGATTGTTATGTTTGGTTTATTTTCTTTGATTTGTATGAACATGTTTGGATATTTGGAAATGTAACTTTGACTTTATTAAATATGAAACATATTAGTAAATGTCATGAGCTTTAGTGATAACCCAATTATGCTCCGACTCTTATTCCGCTGCGGGTCGGGTGTGACAGAAATGAAGCACTTGAACACCTATTTATAGTTGGAGAGCTCAAAGGAGGTGAAGCCAGGTGTTTAGGGGTGTAAGAGGAAGCTTACAAGTGTCCCAAAACGTGGCATAGCTGATTACAAGTCCATGGTTTTCGAATTAATGGTTTTGGAGCTTTGTTTGGAGGCCAAGCCAAACTTTCTGCTGCAGACCTCCTGTCGCGCCCCGCAAGAGACACAGACCAAGTCTCTCGCGGCCCGTGACCGCCCTTAGCCAATTTCAAATTTTGACACTTTCAACCCTTTAACTTATTAAAGCTTCTAAAAACCTTTTTAAACACCTTTTTGGCACTTTTAGCCATTCGTAACCAATACTTGGCATACTCGGGATTATGTCCGGACATTTTCGAGCTCTCAGTTCGTTAAAAGGTCACTCAGAGGTATAAATTAACATGTTGACACTTTTAATCCCTCCATTATCCAACTTTCACATATTTACAAATTTAAACCCTCCCGTCCAACAAATGGCACGTATGAGAGTTAGAACTTCACAAAGGATCACTCAGAGGCTTATTATAAGCATGTTGATTCCGATGTCACTCAGAGGCTGGGCATGTTGACATATCAGTCACTCAGAGGTCAAATTTCAAGCATGTTGACGTATCAGTCACTCAGAAGCTAATGATTTAAGCATGTTGACATATCAGGCACTCAGAGGCTGTTATTTATGCATGTTGACATATCAGGCACTCAGAGGCTGTTATTTATGCATGTTCACATCGGATCGTCACTCAGAGGCTCAGAATGAGATGTTGACGCCTTTAGTCCTTATTGGTCTTTAACAGACTATATTTAAAAATACAACACGTGTCACTATATTATTGGACACGATTTTACAGGGTGTTACAGTTCAATGGTTAGAAATCTACTTTTTAAAACCTAACCATTACATTAAATGACGAAGCTAGAAAATTTAAATCGAAGAAATGTAATATATCTTTTTTTTACATTCGATAGTAACAATTAGTTATCTTTTTATTAACAATTTCGTCTTCCTGTGATATATATATAGTGGAGAGTTCAAATAAGAAGAAAAATTTTGTAAGACTAAAAAGAATAACTTTTAAACCAATAGAAATTCTCCATTTACTTTATTATTTAATGTGTTTATTTAATATTATGAAAAAGGGCATATAGGTAAATCTATAATTTTCATTAATTAGCTAATTAATTAAACTTGTAACTTATTTTTTTAATATACTTTTTCAAGATAAAATAATTTATGGTGAAGGACAATTTTCGACATGTGTAGGATAAATTTTAGTATGTGTAGGATAAAATTTGAAATGTGTAGGGTAAATTTACATGTGTGTAGGGTAAATTCCGATAAATATAAGATATATGTAGGATAAATTTTGAAATGTGTAGGATATAATGTTTTTTTATTAATGGGAGATAACATAATTAATGAGAGAAGTTATAAACTATTTAATGTTTTACCATTATGCCATTTCTTCTTTTTCTTCTCACATAAAATTTCTTCTTAAATGAACCTTTCCCTATATATATAGGGTAGGATTCTAAAGTGAACATTAGGTTGAGAGTGAACTGTGTGAACTAATCTGAGTCATTGGATTATATCATCTAGAGATTTTTAAACAATGGCATTGTAATTATAATGTTGTAACTTCCCTTTAAATTAATTGACAGAAGGGTATTTGCGTCTTTTGTAATTGCATTTATTAAACAATATAATCAAAATTCCTAAAATCTTGCTAGTTTCACTATATATAAGATACACAGTTGTTAGTGTGTACACATGTGTACAGTCTCGACAGTATTAGTTTATAAAAGATACACAGATGTTAGTTTATACACATGTGTACAGTTTCGCTAACTATCAATTTATACTAGATACACAACTGTTAGTTTATACACACATGTACTTGAATAATACACATGTGTATAAATCTGGTTTATACTGACCTGTGGGAACAAGATGTACTTATACACAAGTGTATAAGCCTTGTATATACTGATTTGTATACACATATGTAAAAAAACATAATTTAATTAGGTTTAATATTTAATTTTAAAAAGAACATAAGAGTTTATTTAAAAATTATCATTAGCCCTTTAATCTCTTATAATTAAAAGAATAGATAAATAATTGAAAATGAGAGAGAGATAGAGAGTTAAGAGATGAAAAAATTAAGAGAATTTAATTAAAAGTACTTGACTAATATTAATCTTACCCTTTTAATTAAAAAATGATCAAAGACCAAGATTAGTTCACTCAATTCACTCTCAAGAAGTTGTTCACAAATGATCCTAATCATATATATATATATACATATATATATATAGCGATGGGCTAAAATAAGAACTACCTTAAGTTGTGTGAGAACTAAACCTTTTAAAAGGTTTTTCCATTTTTTTTCTCAAAAGTCATAAAAATCACTTCTTTCAGCCAAAAAAAATTAAAAATGCCGCATACACACATTAACATGAGGCGTAAAAAAATGTTTATCTTCGTACAAAATTTACACCAATCGTAAAAAAAATTGTATCAATCAAAACTACCGACTCGACAATTTTTCTTACAGATGTGTTTATAATATTTTTATCTACGTTTGTGCAAAAAAATTTTGGCTCAACTCGCACGAAAACAAAAAGTTATTATTGTTTTAACAACTAATGGTTGTTCTTATTTGAAGCAAGACATATATATATATATGAGTTGAGTAGAATAAAAAAAATATTCAATTATTGTTAAATATCTCAAGATAACTAGTCAAAGTTAAGTATTTGGTAAGAGATAAGTCACGTGTTTTGTGGCTTTCGAAGAATACTTTCAGTGGAATTGTTTATTTACTAAGACATCATTAGCAGCGATTTCTTTTATTTTATTTCAATCAAAATTTGCTTCAACTTTTCTTATATTAGCAACTTTAAGGGGGCGTTGTCATAATTTCATGGGGAGCTCGGGATTTTCATATATCGTTTACATTATAAAAAAAACTTTAAAAGGGGCGCCCCACCCTCACCCAACAACATAAGTCTACCACTAGACCCGTGTGTTACACGGACTTGTATAATGAAAATGATATATAATTATATAATCTTGTCATACTCCGATCTTTTTAACAAAACTTTTATAAAAGTTATGCGTTAATATAAGCATAATGCAAAAACATAGTAATTCAAAATTCTATATTAATTTGAACTTCTCAATTCTTTCAAAATGTTTAACGTATACTCATAGTTCAATTTGATAAATGATTTAAATCGAATCGCGGAAGCTTTGTCTTTGATCGTATTCGGTTTTTCGTTGATCTTGATCGTCATCCAAGAGTGCTTGCGATTACCTTAAACTGAAAATTTACATAGTTAGTAATGTACTCGATAAGGGGTAACACCACTTAACTAATTTAACAAAATTTATTCAGAAAAAATTGAATCTTTAAGGTGGCGTCGGCGACGGCACTTTGCCGCGTTAGCGATGGCTCTTATAATGTCACGTCGAAGCTCTACTGCCATAGGCTGTAACTTAAGGCGTCAGACAACCATACTGGCGTCGGCGAAGCCATCTACTGCAGCAATTTTGTTGCTTTGTTATTTAACTTGTCCGTTCGACCCGTTTCAAGTTCTATACATTAAAACATGACTCCGAACATGCGGAAACACATCCGTAAAACATCATTTCCTGTTTTCATTATCATAGTACCTTTACTATGACTGTTTACACTACTCGATTCTAGTTTCGTAATTCTTATAATTTTGACATGTTTGTACATTTGAACAAACGAACTTGATATACTTTATTTATTTTTACAAAATCATTAATTTTATAAATATGTCCCATTCTTCGAGATAACTACCTTATGGTTTACGCAACTGTTACTCAGTTTTACGCATATTTTCCTGATTTACCCTTTAACCGCATTTAAACCAAATTAAACATTCACGCATCCATTTCGGTATGCAATAAAACTCTATTTTTACCCGTTTGGCTGACTTAGTGAAATCCATAGCTTTATTCAACCAAACCTATATTTATCTAAACATTTTGACCCGTTAATAGATTTAAGCACTTAAGCTTAAATCTCACTTCCTCTTTTCCTCCTTCTCATTTTCACACTAAGATATCCATTTATTTTCCACCACAACTATATTTGTGGTGGATTTGTTATAGAAAATCATATACTTCCAAATTCTACTCTCATGTTTGACAATTTACGAAAAAAGCCCGTTATGTGGCATTAAACCAAAATGGCTTACGTCATTTACTTTTACACTACTGAAAGGGTATAATTACTTGTAAGACTCATTTTAAGCTATCCTTAGGGTCATTTGCTTGTTTTACCACACGAGGGCATTTGGTCAACTTAGGCCCCTCTTTTACGATGAAGGACTTTCAATATCATGTTTTGACCAAAAAGCACATTTTAACCATAATCATATTTAAATTCACTATGTTCCTAAGAACCTAATGTCTGGAATATAGATAATGAAAGTTATCTTGCTTTAGGTAATCCGACATTCATTCATGACTCTTTTAACTCTCATCGGACCTTAAGTCCTTAATGAGAGTTTGAATCATTACACATACCTGGCTCGGGTCATGGACCAATTTAAATATCTTGCACTTTTAATTACCAATTAATAACATCACTAGCCAAACTTTATTTCCCTATGAGCACAAAACTCAACAAGCGATCATTAGATATTAACACCATTTGACCCATTTGGCCTAAATGACCATTTTATCATTATGAGATGGTATTTATTTACCATCTCACCATTTAATCCATTTCGGTTTATGCCTTATAATCATATTACTTAAGGTCATTTCTTAATCTGTTCGACCCAATACGGTTTACGCTATAGAGTGCCCTTTTTCAAAGTTTAATTTTCCTTTGCCAACTCGTGACTGAATTACCATTTTATCCCTTTTTATTCCTTATGGTTTACACCATAAGGTAACTTTTGAAAATTCCATGTTTATTTGTCATTAATGACTATATTACTGTTTTACCCCTTTTTACCATCAAATATGGTTTAATACCATTTTCACTTGTTCCGGCCCGTATCAATTGGCGTCGGAACCCTGTATTCTGAAATCTCGTTCCGAATACCCAAAACCCGTATTCTTAGTCAAATACATAAGTAAAATTTACTATTTTAAGTATGTAAGCTTTACTTACATTGAAATCCGATTATGCTTTTCCCGCATACTTGATCCGTTTGACACGCTTCTTCTCAAGCCTCCATCTAGCTTGTCAAGCGTCAAACTATCATTTATCATTCGCAAGATGGTTAGATTAGTCATCATTTATCAAGACTATCCCACGTTACGCACTTTACATCAAATTTACCATTTTATCTTATTATAGGTCGGTTTGACTTTTTAAAAGTCAACTACCTATTAACATATGCAAATGCACAATTAAGTTTAACAACTCTTTTAGGCATTTATCAATTACCCGACATGTGATAGTTTTAGGCTACCCTCTTATCTAAATTACCAACCAAGTTCATGTCATTTCTTTCACTTAAACAAGTCCGAGCGATTTTTAACATCAAGTTAACTTAGCTTTCGATTATCAATGCTAAATTTATTCATTCATCATGCTATAATTAAGAGTCTGCATCTCTATATAAAACCCATTTCATCATATTATTAGACATTCATTCGAATACTTAATATAATCAAGTTCTACATACATACTAGAAGACAACATTATCTTATACACTTATTAACATTAACTTAATATCTATTGCATCATATAATCAAAACCCACTTCATGTCATACATGAACACTTATTCAACTCACAAAATTGTTCAAGTATTTCACATTTACTTGTAAGTATGATGATTACACACATAATTTCATTATCAATTCCACCATACTAACAAAGTATTGAACTCAAGGTTATCACCTTTAAGTTCATTCACATAATTATCATTACTAAAACATAATTTACAACATACCTCATGATCTCCAAGCCTAGATGGACAAAATTGTTTGTTCATGCATACGATTTAGCCATAATTCACCCTTCAATTTTGATGATTCTTGATGAACAAGGGTTTTCCCTCTTGTCTTGCTCCTGGTCGTTACACACATACACACACCTTTTGTATGTGTTGTGTTTTGTTTTTAATTTTATGTAATCAAGTTTCAACTTTTTCCTTTTAATCCCTCATGTTTGAGGTTTTATTTATTAAGAACTCTACTCATTGTTTTATTACTATTTCCATGTTACTAACTAGGTTAATTTGTTCTTAGTTATTTTGTATACGGGTTAACTTTTACCGCTAACGGTACTTTACCCGCTGTTAAATATTAGAGTGCATTGATTATCAAAACCCGTTTTTAAGGTGTTACCAAATTTGTAAAAATTTTACTACATTCTTATTAGAAAAAAAGCTAATTGTTTGTTTTGAGCACAAAGTTATATTTGTGTTAGAATGAAATTTTGTTTTATACAAAAAAAAAGTTAAAAGAGTTCAATGGTTACATTTCCATTTTTTAAAACGTAGGCATTACATTGAATAACGAAGCTAGAAAAATTTAATCGGAGAAATGTAATATGTGCTTTTACATTCGTTAGTAACAAGTAGTTACTTTTTTATGAACAATTTATTCTTCCTATAATATATATATATATATATATATATATATATAAATATATATATATATATATATATATATAGGGTGAGGTTATTGTGAGAAAATTTAAAAGTATGAGAAGGATAAGAAAAAATCTAAACTATTAGATATTTAATCTAATGGTTGAGATTATAGCGGCAATTCTGTAAATAATGTTGACTATTAAACTAACTAATTTTCTAGATTAAGGGTATAAAGGTAAATTTAATATTTTTAAATTAAGAAACTAACATTAATACACATGCAAAGTTCCCCCTTTATTTTAAACATCACTAACTTTTTATACGTAAATCTTTTAAAAAAAATACACCATAATAACGAGTGGTTTTGTATCTTTAATATGAGTACCATATTAATATACTTATGTAGAGTTATTTCTGTTTTTATATATTTAGGGTGTTATTTCTGTTTTGATTCTGATTAAAGTGTTGACTGGTGTTATATTATGGTGTAATTTCTGTTATATTCAATGTTAGGGTGTTCTTTATAAGATGTGTGCCTTCAATATAACTGTTGTGGTGTTTTTATGAGTTATGGTGTTATTTTTGTTATATTTCTGTTCTATATAAGATGTATGTCTTCAATATACATGTTGTGGTGTTTTTATGGGTTATGGTGTTTTATGAGTTAGGGTGTTTTTATGAGTTATATTTCTGCTCTTTATAAGATTATTGCCTTCAATATACATGCTGTGGTGTTTTTATGAGTTAGGGTGTTATTTCAAATTTGAAAATTCCTACAATAACTGCCAAAAATCGGTTGCATATATTTATTCCATAATTAGATTTTATTAGTTAAGCTACACTTATACCCTTAAACTACCAAAATAAAAAGGGACACATGTCACCTCCATAATCTTTCTTATCCTTCTCACACTTTTAAATTTTCTCACATGAACCTCTACCTATATATATATAGGTAAGAGTTCAAATGAGAAGAAAAATTTTGTAAGAATAAAAAAAATAATTTTTAAACCAATAGAAATTCTCCATTTACTTCATTTAATGTGTGTATTTAATATTATGAAAAAGAGCATATAGGTAAATCTATAATTGTTATTAATTAGCTAATTAATTAAACATGTAACTTATTTTTTAATACTCTTTCAAGATAAAATAATTTATGGTAAAGGACAATTTTCAACATGTGTAGGATAAATTTGAGTATCTGTAGGATAAATTTTGAAATGTGTAGGGTAAATTCCGATAAGTGTAAGACATATATAGGATAAATTTTGATATGTGAAGGATAAAATGTTTTTATTTTATTAATTAAAGATAACATAATTAATGAGAGGAGTTATAAACTATTTAATGGTTTACCATTATGCCATTCTTCTTTTTCTTCTCATATTAAATTTCTTTTCAAATATATATATATATATATAGGGTAGGGTAGGGATCAAGAGTGAACAACTCTCTAAGAGTGAACTGTGCGTACTGATCCAGACCGTTGATTTCAATCATCTTGAAACTTTTAATAGGGGCATGATTGTAATTAATAATAAATGTTTTTAAATTAAAATTAAAGGAAAAGGGTAGATTGGTAAATGAACATATGGCAAATCTATTTGAATAAGGAAACCCAACCGTTTCCATACTGTCTTCCGCAATTCAATCTCACGTTCTCCCCAAATCGTGAACTGATCGGTTTTTGAAGAAATTCGAAACCATAATATCTTCCTCTCATCTGTATCAATTCCAACCACATTATCGGCGTTTCTGTTTTGCGATATTGTGTAGAAGAAGCCGAGTTTTAGGGCGACGGACGCTAAGCATCTGTGGTTTAATCGAGCGCCGAATCGAGGTAATTGTAGTTGTTGAAGTAGTATATTTGATGATTTTCGTGCGTTTGTGTGTATGTTAGTATCCGGCTACATTAATTTAACCAGGAATCGTTGTTTAGGGTTTTCATATTCGCGAACAGTAGCGATTTGTGCATATTGAAATTTTAGGGTTTAGTTATGTGTTTTCCGTAGTTTGTCTGAGTAATTTTAAAAGAATGCTGAACGCCAAAAAGCATAACTTGGTGAGTATTGGAATGTTGGTTGTTATATGTTTTCTAGAATCGTTGATTTATGCGGATAGTTAGTTAACTGTTATAGTACACATGTGGATTATGTTTTTGTATAAGGGTTTGAGTTCCTTAAAACCGATTTATCTGAGTAATTTTAAAACCGATTGTCTGAGTAATTAATTGTGTACATTAGTTGTTATTAATTCTGTTCTTGTTTAGGAGGTATACTTAGGTTTCCAGGATTGTACACATGTTTATGTTGGTGATATGTGGTTTAGCTAGCACATCGATTTAGAAAAACGTATTGTCCGTTGTAATCACAACTGAAAGTTCTTTATTACAGCGTATTAAAGTTTTTGTAGTTAACATGTGTATAAGTTGATGCAATAAGATTTTGTTGGATTTTACAAATGTTTGTATCATGGTTTAAGAGGTCTATTTTTTATGTATTGATTGCCTAAAAATGTATTTGAGTATGGTACAGAGTGTCACTATGTTGTAAATGTTCTTATGAGGGAAAAGGCTGGTACATTTGTGTACTATATTATATAGTATAAGTACCCATCCATTTATATGTGTGTATTACAGTATGTTTAGAATTGTTCAGGTGTGATACATATGTGTATTTTTTTAGTTGATTATGAAAAATTATTAATTAATATCGTTCTGTCATATTAACTTTGTTTATTTTTTGCAGTGGAAAACTGAGTTCCCTTTTTGATACAAAAATAGAATCGCTATGAGGAAACATAAGTTGTTAATCGAAAAATGAAATAAATGTTTCGACAACTAAATTACTAGTTCGTTGATATTATTGTGTTAATCGTATAGGTCCCAGAAGCGAAAGAATTGCACGTTTAAAAGCTAGTAGATTTAGTAATACTATTGACGATCCAATCCGGTTTTCAGATGAGGACGAAGAAAACGACCAAGTGGAAACACGTGAGTATAAATTTTAGATGATGATTATACTGCTTTTTAAATAAAGAGTATTAGTTAAACACTACTCTTAATTAATATCCCAATTGTTTTTTATCTGTATGTAATATGATTTAACCGCAGGATACGAGGGTGAACAATCGCATGAAATGAAACCAAGAATAAGGGATTCGAAGGGCAATGGGAGGAAAAAAAGTAAAGCAAGAAAGAAGAAAAAAAGAGAAAGAACTAAAACTTTAAAAGTTCCTTTCACAGACGATGAAGAAGGTATGTTTGTTTGTTTTTGTATCATTATTTGTTTTTTGAAGAAGCCTTATTTATGAAAGAACAAATAAAAGGGAAGATAAACAACAAATGACATGTAAAAATATTCGGCTTATTATAGATGTTAAAGATAGTCCGTCGAAACATCAAGTGGTTGAACGAGTAAGGAAAACCGCGGAAAAAGTGATAAAAAATCAACAGGTATGGTTCTGTACCCCTAAAAATGTATGTTTCCAATGGGTTGAAAATATGTAAAATTGTACACCTTGAAATATTGTTTCCCCAGACGGTATGAAGATTGATAGACACACCAAACTTGGAAGAAAACGTGTAGATGAAACTGATAATCGTGCAAATGTTGAATCCGACGGTAAGACTTGAATTGCTCATTTGTATAAGTGTGTATTATTATTTTGAATTTCTTATTATTTTTTTGTAATAGGGTATGAAACAAATACAAAGTAGGGCGGTGTGAATGTTGAGCGGAATGACGTTACTAACGGAGGTGAAGAAACTGAAGGTATAATTTTATTCAAGCTTCTAAATAGTGTTTCTAAAAAATATTACGTGTTAATCGTTTAATTTTATGTTGATAATGAAACAGCTAAGCTTTTCGGTTACCGAAAAAGGCGACCGCAAAAGAAACAGAATAAAAAGAATACACAAAGAAAAAAACGTGTAAAAGTTGAAGATGGTTTGTTTGGCATCAGGGTTAGAACGTCGCCCAATAAACTTTATGAAGCAATGCGGGTAATGAAGAAATGGCAGAAAGGGATGGTGACAGATATTGGGTTTGGTAAGTTGTTGGAGTTTTATGTCAGCGATGTTACAGCCCATCTCGGGCATTTTGTTATTGATAAGCTGGACACGAAGAACATGAGTATCGTCTTGGGAGAACGACAAATTAGGGTCGACAAAGAGTTTGTTAAAAAAATATTAGGTGTTAAAAAAATATTAGGTGTCCCAAGCGGTAGTATAAAGGTTTCAAAGGTGAACAAAGATGAAGCAGGACATCCTATGAAGGAGAAATGGGTTTCTAGGTTTGATAAGCTACCGATTAGTTGTAAGAATATAGCTGACAAGATTCGGACAGATGAATATGAGGATAGGGAAATGTTCAAAATCGACTTTGTGTTGTTGTTCATATCAACGATGATTGGATGCACTAAAAATGGTAGTGTTATGTACAATATGTTGGACTTGTTTAACCATGAGAAGGAGTTCAAGGAGCATGATTGGTGTCAATTTGTGTTGGACGCCGTGAAGAAGTGTAAAGACGATTGGGTAAGGTGTGACCGAATGTGTACTTCAGAGGGCCTCTAACCTATCTGGTGGTATATATTAAACACTCAAAGTATTATATTTTATCACAATCTTCACAGTTTACTTTTAGTACACATGTGTTGTATGGGGAAAATACACAAGTGCCCTATGTTTAAGTGTCAAAAAAACTATGTTTTTTTTGTTTATTTCTGTATCGTTTGTTTTTATTTTAATTGTATAGTATTTAGTTATTACAGTTGTTGTATTTGGAGTCAACACGATGTCCTGGGTTCGACCATGAACGTAGGGAAGCTCCTCTGATATTTTGGACACATGATTTAATGAACCAAAGGAAGGAGCATGAGTTGAAGAATGGAGGTTTTGGGTTGGGAGATTTAAGAGAATTATATGATGTGGAAGATGATGATGAAATCAATAGTGAGGAAGGGCTGGCTGACATTGCCAAGGATGAATTTGTGAAAAAACAAACGCACAAGATACGTCGTCGGTAGAGGTATGATGATGATAACAGTTTCGGTTTTTCCTACGTTAAAAATAATGTTGCAACATGGGGTTATCGTTAATTTTTGTATGTATTAAGTTATTTTTTTTTGTAATACGCAGTTGAGTGGTGCACGCATATTGTCAATATGCGATAAAATTGAGAGTTTTAAAATACAGTTAGAGGATGGAATAAAAGAGCATATATCACGATATCCGTCGCGTCAGTCGGTTATACCAATTTTAGAAAGGTACAAAAAATTTTCAACAAACCAGCTATTGGTGAGACGGGAGAAAAGGAATGCTATGCGAGTCCATGTATAAAAGGAACAGGTAAAGATAAAGTCGTATTTTACTGTTTATATGATTTTATGTTTTACGTATGATTTAGTCTACACATCAATAAACATGTTTACTATACATGTATGTAGGTGTGGAGGACAATAAGGGAAAAGCAAAGTGTGCCAGTTTGCAAGAAATGCATAGAGATAACGTCACAACCCCACACATCGCTTCGCCAACAACAAAGACTTTTATGAAATCAGCAGAAGTGATTGAGGAATACGTTTCTGGTGCATATAATACCCAAAGGTTAGACGAAATTCCGTCGTTCAGCCTTGGAATGACACAGGATGAATGTACCGCACAACATAATGCACTAGTGAATGTCGAGCAAGAAAAAATGTTGCTGAGGTT
Source organism: Scalesia atractyloides (assembly GCA_947069175.1). Classification (NCBI taxonomy): domain Eukaryota; kingdom Viridiplantae; phylum Streptophyta; class Magnoliopsida; order Asterales; family Asteraceae; genus Scalesia; species Scalesia atractyloides. Next base: position 86,180,468 of record CAMTDV010000001.1, on the reverse strand, counting down.
GTTCAATCCGTCGGTAAAGGGAAAAGGAGAAAGATCGGCTCGAAGTATGTCCAATCACCATTTTTGTGCGAGCTGTGAGTATCAACAGTTGGTTGAGCAAGAAAGAAAATATACTATGGAAATATTTGTCGATTTGTGCCGATGACAAGATGTAAGATTTATCATTAATATTTTTTTTTGGTATTTAGAATGTTGTTGTCATTTGGAAAGTAATGTCAATGAACAGGATAGCAAGACCGAAGAACAAAAAGGTGACCGAAAGGTCGATGAAACACCGTGATGAAAAAGAAGTCGTGGAGGTAGAAGCGACAAACGCGTAAGATATCTTCAATAAATCACTCTTGTTTAGATGTGTGTGTGTATATATATATATGAACAATATACGGCCATGCATAATCAAGATAATACCCATTGGACCTATCATATATATGGCTGTTTAATCATACAAGTTAACACATGTGTACTGAAAGTAGTTATATATAAGGATAAAAACATGCACATGTGTACTACATAAAAAATATGGTTAAGAATAATATTATATACAGGTGAAATGTGAATCTACAAATATAATGACATCTGAATCCACGTGTGCATTAGTGGATTACTTGATTGGTTATCCTTGCTGTTCAATAAAGATTTTTCGAATGTAATAAAGTGTTGTTGGCGAGTAAATGTCCGTGTAGTGAAATTAATTTTGTACTGTACGTTAATTTATAATATGTTGTTAAAAAACAGACGATTTGTATTTGAGACCGTGACGGGGGTTGGTCTATACCATTTCCAAATGAAGAATTTGCAGCCAAGTCAATGGATTAATAGTGGGGTCATTAATTGTTTTGTGCTTAACCAAGAAGAGAATCATAGAACATCCGGGGAAAATATTTTTGAGGGAGATGATAAAGTTAAAGGCTCAAAGCCGCGTTTGTTTTGCCATACGGAATGTTTTGTAAGTTGATCCCCGTTAATATAAAAAATGTGTGTATTTTTATTGAATTTAGAAATTATAGTTTGAGTGTTATTAACTGATGGATTGTTTCTTATTATTTTTTGTTGTACAGACGGAGGATGTGTTACATAATGTAAGGTATGGAGATGTGCAACGGGTTGAAAAATTAAGAAGTTCTTTGCTACACGTGGTAGAAAAAAGGCCATATTTGTTGATTTTGTCCACTTATTACGTAGTCTGCTTCCCAATTCTTGAAAAGGGACATTTTTATCTTGTCTGTTTTGATCTTGAGACGACATCGATAACGGTGATCGACAATATGGCTGCATCAGAAAGCCCAGTTCAACTGATAAATGATGAAAATTATTTCAAGAAAAGCACTCCGTACAAAGTTGTAAGACACTTCTAGATACAATTTATTTTATTTTAGTTTTAGCTTTTTATTGTATATAATTCAATTTAATCTTGTAATTTCGGTTGCAGAAGGACATTTTCACAAAGTATTTGAAACTGATGAAACACCTGAAAGCAACACAAATTGATAATGCAGTGCCGGAAATGTTAGAATTTGAGTGGAAGACCGTAGGCAACACTGTCGATTGTGGTGTATTTTTTATGCGACACATGGAGACTTGGTATGGAGTCACTGCCGAAAAATGGGATTGTGGATTCCCATTAGAATCTGGTCAGAAAAAAGCAACATTGACAAGGTTGCGTAAGAAATACGTGGTAAAGTTGGTGATGTCTGATGCAAACATTCACCGGGACTGGATACTAGAGGAAGCGGAACAGTTAGAAAAGACATTTTATTTTAGTTAATTGTTGGAGCTTGTTGGTTTTTTCATGGAACATGATGAAACAATTTTTGGTTCGGGTTGGAGGTAGTTGGTTCTTTGATGGAATTTGTTGAAACATATAACTGTATAGACATATAACTTTGTAAACCTTGTGTGTGTGTTTGTTGATGGAACTTTTGATGAAACTTTTGATGGAACTTTAAACGTATTACATGTGTGTACTATATTATTTCAGGCACACATCTAGATGGTGCATATGTGTACTACATTAATAATATAAATTGTCCAGTTATGTATTACGTGTATGTACTATAGTATTACAGACCAATTCATGGTGGTGCGTATGTGTACTACAGTTTAGTGTAATTGTCCAGTTAGGTACTAGTACACAAAAAACAGGAAAGTGACCATATCAACGATAAGGTATTAAAAAAGAAAACTTTAATCCTAGACAACTGGTGTTTTGTTTATCAATTTATGCAATAAATATGGGTACTACTGAATTAAGTGGTATTCACCAGATGTGCACAAGTGCATATTAATTAAATATTTCAAAAAACAGCCTGATGTATGTAATTTGAGGTTCACTTGTATAATATATGAAAATTATGGAGTCAAAAATGATGTTAATGCGACAATGTTTAACCAGTATCCAACTCAAAGTCTTACCAAATACATTTTCAAAAAATCTAATAAAGTTGCAAAAAACAGAAAACATAATGTACCAGTTGCATCATACGAAAGATTTATTATGGCTCATATAGTTAAAGTTAAAACATAGTGTCATCATCTCCGCTCTCGTGCACTTGCAGTTCAGTTCCACTATCGGTGCAGTCTTCATACTCGTTTGGTTCATCATCATCTTCCTCGCCATCTTCTTATGTAGACGAATCGTTCTTTGTGATGTTGCCTTTTTTCAGTGGGCAATTTCTTTTATCATGCATTCTCACCCTCTTGCCACAATAATTGCATTTCTTCTATGTTTTTTGCATTGTTTTAATGCTTTCTCACGAGGACCAATTGGACGTTTATGCTTTCCACATCCTTTGTTGCGTATTTTCTTTGGTGCGGTGCATGATACTTCTTCTTGGTTCAGTATGATCAAGAATTTCCTGGTAAACGAAAAACTTTCTTTTAAGTTCCGGATCCGGTGAACATCGCTAAAAACCTTATCTTTCAACAACTGTACTTGCTCATCTAGTTCCTGTAATTTATCAATCCTACCACGAACTCTCTCTGGACACATATCCATATTGTCAAGTATCCTACGCCAAATTCTTCCACTACGACTCTGATCTACAGATAACCTATTTTCAATGCTATGTACATTAGAAGGCAAAGCGTCTCTCCTCCATCTTGGGTGAATATACCGTCCCGGACTGTTATGCACGTTATGGTGCCCAAAAATGCGTAAGATATGACGACATAGATATCCGTTTATAGTGTAATCCATGCATTCACACGAAACGAAGACATCTTGTTTGTTAAAGGTGACCTGTAATATAATGATACAAAATGGATAAATTAGGGGATATGTTCAGAATAATGCACACCTATGTTTTAAGATAAGAAAAAACACTTTGCTGAATGTAAAAGCCAACCGTGGACTTGTTTATAACTTCTTTCATGTGGTCTTGGTGAGCTATCACAAAGTTGCTTATACCATCAGATACACATCGTTCAGCAATATAACAATTTTCCTTGCCGTTCAATATTTCCTTTTGAACATCAAAAAAAATTCTACGTGTGTAGATATCATTTGCATGCCGTTCAATAGGCCAAGATGTTTTGAATTCGGGATTAGTGGTGTCAGTTTTATGTGTTAGTTCCTTCTGTTCGTTTCGTATCCTATCACCTGATGTGTCGTAACACAAAATGAATTCAACCAAGGTGTTATGAGAACTAGAATTAGATTTGAACAAGTGGTTTGCACTTTCACACCTGGATGTGGTCTTCATTAACGTACACATAGGTATCTCACGGAAATAAACCGGTATCCAGTTTGCATGAATCGAATACGTCTCGGACAACCACGAATGGTCTTGTAACCCGTATTCAGCAATAAGATTGTGCCATATACTCTCAAATGTTTGTGGTTTAATGTAAACATTCCAAACGAGTTTGTGGAACTTCTGTTTTATTTCTGCATTCCTCCTGTCGTTCCCCTTGATCTACATTTAAAAAAAGAAAAAAGTTACTTAGTCGTCAGGCTGCTTTAGTATGATACATTTGTGTACTGATAACAAATTTTTTTGATTCAGATTTAGTACCTTCACCGGTAGTTTTTGAATAATGTGCCACATACACAACCTGTGAATTGACTTGTCAAAGACCTTTCCGACAGCTTGTTTCATGGCACAATCTTGATCAGTTAGCACCAAGAGGGGTTGTTTACCATTGTATGCCTCACGGAATTTTTGAAAAAGCCATGTATAATACTCGATAGTCTCATTATGAAGCAACCCTGCACCAAAAATTGTACACCTTTTGTGGTGATCCACTCAAGTAAAAGGTACAAAAATCATATCATACCTGTTTTTACAAACACAATTAGATACGTATATTAAAAGATAAATAATAGTTTCATGTAATACTTACATATTTGTATGATATGATGCATCGAAGGTAGTAACATCGCCAAATGAGTCGTAGTTTGATTTCGATACCGCATCACACCAAAAAATTAACTGGAGTTCGGTGTCAACAATATGGGTGCTAAATGTGTAGTTTTCATTGTTTTTGCTACGTTCCTTGAATTTGTCAATAATCATCTGGGCGTCTCTATCCCCAATAAAATCTCGGATATCACGCCCACAGTTTTTGTAGTCGACAACGGTTCCGTGCACATTATGATGACCACCTTTTAAAACTACATGTACCTTGTGAGGTCCTAGGTTTGCGTTTCGGCATTTTGCTATAAACTCTTGGGTAGAAAAGTCAAGCTTCCTCCTCTTCAGTGATAGATCAAGATTTTCAGGGGTAGTAAAGTCATGGTTATGTTGTTCTAGAAAATCATATACCTCATACCCAGATGACTTTTTTACCACATGCCTTGCAGTCTGTGACTTTAACGTTCGACCGTCCTTTTGGTGAACTTGAATTTACTTGTTCAGCCGTAACATCTTTACATTCAGGTTTGTTGGCTCTAGAACATAAAACGTATCGCCTATTAGTAACAATTTTGTCACCTATTTTTTCCTTCTGCGATGTACCAAGATGGATTCCAAAACCGACCAGTTGTGCATACTCTTCATACATTGCTATAGCTTCTTCAATTGTACAAAATCTAGCATTAATAAACGGTTTGAAACCGGGAGGGACGATTGGTGTCCAATACCTATATCCATTAGGAGATTCATATACGTTGCTCGCAACGGATTCTGCAGAATTTATTGGAAAGTGAAAGAAACCAACTATGAAAAAACAAAGAATACACATATGCGTATTGTATATGGTAGACTATAATTCTTCAAAAAAAACAATATAAAAATTGAATGCCAGAATTACATAACAAATGCTAATTTTTCAAAGTATATACTCATATGTTAAGATCTTAAATCGTACTCAGTTAACTAAATTTCCAAACTCACCTATAAAAATTCGCAAACAGAATCAATGTGATCTACTATACAGCTATAAACAAGTGTGCTAATCTGGAACAATCTTTACAATTACAGCATGTATGAAAAATAAAGATGTCATACAATCAAACATGTACACATGGAATGTAAACGCAATTATATACAAGTGTACTAAATTGAATCTCTCATATTCATCATAATTACAAATCACAGAACCAAAATCAAAACATCACATACATTGTGTATACTACTGTCTATGCACATGTGTACTTATCTGTAACAAACATGTCAGTTAATATGTTCGGAACCAACGACAACCTCGGTGACAACAAAAACGGGAATGTTCAATTACATTTCTGGAATCTTGTTAACAAACGGGATGGACAATTAAACACATAAACGACAATGTTGAATACAAATACATGTCAATCAAAAGTTGTAACGAATTACAAATATAGTACTCTTAAAAAACAAACACAACCAAACTGGTCGATCCATAGTGGTAACAAAAACATTGTCGGTACCCTTGACGTTGTCTTCAACATCGATCGTAACATCATCTTCTGGTTGTTCCATTATAAAGAGAAAATCCGATCGAACAGTTAATCAAATACTGGAAATTATGTAAATGAAATCCTGGGAAATTTGCGAATCAAAATCTGGGAATGAATTCCTATTCTTTGTTTACCGATCAATAGAATGAAATCGAAATTCAAATCAATTTTGACTAACCGTTATTGTTCACGGAAATATAGGAATTGAAATAAGTTTAAAAAACAAAAAGATATCTTGACTTAAAAATAGTAATTATATAAACATCTTGTAACTGACAAGGTATTTTTAAATGGATATTTAAAACTATATTGATACAAAATACAATCCTAACCTTATCAAAAAATAAAAAGATTAATTGCCCAGATTAGTTCACACAGTTCACTATGATGATTCTGTTCACAAGTGATCCTAACCATATATATATATATATATACACACACACACCTTTGTTAAGCTAATAAAAGTAAAAACTGATGAGTTGAGTAAAATAAAAAAAAAATTAATTATTATTATTAAGTGTTTAATATAACGAGTCATAGTTAAGTATTTAGTAAGAGGTAGTCTTCTCCAAAGTTCCCCTGCAAGTATGCAACTCGCATCAATCCGAATTTCCGGTTAACACCATTTGCCGTGATTTCTTTCGTTTTATTTTAATCAAAATTTGCTTCAACTATTCTTATATAGCAATTCAAGGGAGGCGTTGTTAATATTTCATAGGGGAGTTCGGGATTTCCATGTATCAGTTACACTAGAAAAATAAACTTTAAGGCCTTCCACCAACACAAACAAATCCGCCCCTGGACCCTTGTATTACATAGCAGGGGCGTAGCTTTTAAGGGTCGGGGTGCATTCGCTCCCGTCAATGTTTCAGTTAAAAATGTAATATTTATGATTTTTTGTTTGAAATTTAAAAATAATATAAGTCAGCCCACGCCAATTATTTTGCCTAAAAATCCTCTACTTCTACCAAGTTTGTTGTCCAAAATATTTATACATATTTTCGTATTGAGTTAAAAATGTGAAGAACGGACTATTAGAATGTTTTTATAATTGATTATAAACTTTAACTGAAGTTTGTTACTACTTTATATATAAATCAAAGTTGAGGGTTCTTTATTTTATCTTAAAGGTTGTCATGTTGAGTTGTAATTCTTCGTCCAGGTACTTACTATTTGTCTCGCATCATTATAAATATTTTGTTCTTTATTTTTGTATATTTAGCGTTTTTTATGTATAAGAACGCCCCATTTGAATGAATGAAGATTATATAGTTTTGTTTGGAGTTATTATTGTTTGACCCGACCCGAATCGAATATCAACCAGAACATATAACCCGAAAGATAACGATAGAAAAAAATTTGGTCCCATGACTCCCTCCTCTAGAACTTTGATCAAGCTTTGCCACTGTTACACGGACTTGTACAATGAAAATGATATATAATAATTATATATAATCTGTAAAAGGTTTATACAACGTACTTTTATTATCATATACAATTCATACAACTAATTAAAATTTATTACAAAAATTGGCTATTTTAATTAGCAACACTGAAATACCACAATAGCTTGTGTATTACATGTAACACCCCAAAAACGGCTTGGTAATCAAACCACGTTAATATTAAAGAGCGGGAAAAAGACCATTAGTGGTAAAAGTGAATCCGTGAACGAAATAACTAGGACCAATTAACCTAGTTAATAACATGTATATAAATAACAAGACAATGAGTTATAGTCTCATTTATAATCAAAACTAAACTTGAGGGACCAAAGCTGCCACAAAGGAAAACTTTGTTTTATTAAAACATAAAATTAACACATAATACACACACATAGTGTGTGTATATGTCGATCATCAGAGGGTGTTGATCAAGAATCATCAAATTGGAGGACGAACCGAAACAAAATTGGTGCATGAATGCATTCTAATGATCACCCGAACTAGGGGGTCATGAGGTATGTCGAAAATCCTAATTTGGTGACATAATGAATTTAAGTAGATTCATGGATTTCAATCCATGTATGAATTTCAGTAATTGAAGTAAGATAAGGGATGAACACTTGCTTAGGAACAAACCCTTATTGTAAATTTTGAATGATTGCTATGAATTGGGTGTTTGGACGATTGACCACACCTAGTTAAATGGGTTTTTGATTATATGATGAAATTGATGATAGATGAGTGTTTATGATCATCATACTTGTATGTATGTGTAAGATACTTGAACAAATTAGAGATTCAAGTAAGTGATCATACATGACTTGAAATGGGTTTTTTAAGATACAATGAAATTGATCTTATGTCAATATTAATGAGTGTTTGAGATCATGTTGTCTACTAGTTTGTATGTAGAACTTGATTATATTAAGTATCGGATGAATCTCTAGTACAATGAATGGATAAATTAGCATTGATAATCGAAAGTTTAAGTTAACTTAATATTAACAATTTCTCGAACTTGTTAAGTGAAAGAAATGACATGAACTTGGTTGGGAATTTAGATAAGAGGGTAGCCTAAAACTATCGCATGCCGAGTAATTGATAAATGCCTAAATGAGTTTGTTGAACTTAACTGTGCGTTTGCAAATGTTAATAGGCAGTTGACTTTTAGAAGTCAAACAAACCTATAATATGATCAGTTGACTTGATGAGCGATGACTAATCTAAACATCTTACGAATGATTAATGATAGTTTGACGCTTGATAAGCTAGGAGGAAGCTTGGGAAGAAGCGAGTTAAACGGATCAAGCACGGGGAAAAAAGCATAATCAGATGCAAAGTAAAACTTACATCTTTTAAGTAGAACATCTACTTATGAATTCATTAAAATAAGGTTATTTAGTATTTTAAATGAATCTTGGAATACGACGTTCTGACGCAAGTCGATACGGATCGGAACAAGTGAAAACGGTAAGAAACCATATTTGATGGTAAAAAGGGCAAAACGGAATTTGATTAAGTATTGACCAAATTAACAAAGAGTTTTGAAAAAGACATTTTATGGTGTAAGCCATAATGGGTTAAATGAATAAAGAAAATGATTTTTAAGTAATACGATCCTATGATGTAAATTATAACGAGTCGAACGAAATAAATGGTAAGTAAATATCATTTTTACCATAAAGAATGTTTGGTTATATCGATATGTAAAAAGGGCGAGCCAAGAAATAAGTTAAACGGACAAACGAGTCAAATGGGGATGTTACCCCCTCCCCCATTGAAAATGATAATTAATATTTGGTTTGTTAAGTTTCATGCTTACAGGAAGCATGATATGTGAGCATGTATGGCCATAAGTTACTATATAAAATCCCAGATAACGGGTCGATACTTAGACTCGCGCTAGGTACGTGTAGTGGTCATGCTCTTGATGAGGGTTTACGGTACGACTAAAGTTAGTCGAGTTAGGGGTGGATGCTAGATCACCTCAAGTGAGGTGTATCTAACATGTGGGTAATATGGCCATTGGAGTCGAAGACATGTTTATGGCGAAAAGTGCATTTGAATAAGATTATAACACTAAACAATGGAAAACTTTTATGTTTTTAATAACATAATAAATTTTAAATGAAATACGGGTCAAAAGTGCCCCTTGGTCAAAATATGCTTTGAAAAGTCTTTCGTCGTAAAAAGGACTAATATTGACCAAAATGCCCTCGGATGATAAATCGATTAATCGACCCTTGAGGGTAGTTTAAAAATGAGTTTTATAAATAATTACACCCTTTTGGTAGTGTAAAAGCTAAAAGCATAAACCTTTTGGTTTAATGCCTTTTAACGGATCTTTTTCCGTAATTTGTCAAACAGATGGTAGAAAATTGGGTTAAATGAATTAACGACAACAAATCCACCACAAGTATAGTTGTGGTGGAAAATAAATGGATATCTTGTGTGAAAATGATTAAATAAATAAAGGTTTGGTTGAAATAAGCGTTGGATCTCGCTAAGACAACCAAATGGGTCAAAATGATAAAATAAAGGTTTGTTTGAATAGAGCGATGGTTTTCGCTAAAGAAGCCAAACAAGTAAAAATGGAGTTTTAATGCATACCGAAATGGATGCGTAAATACTTATTTTGGTTTAACTGCGGTTAAAGGGTAAAATCAGAAAATATGCGTAAAACCGAGCAACGAATACGTAAACCTTAAGGTAGTTATCCCAAAGAATGGGATATACTCATAAATTTAATAATTTTGTAATGATAGAATAAGTATATCAAGTTGTTTGCTCAAATGCGCAAACGGGTCGAAAACTATAAAATTTACGAAATTAAAATTGAGTGGTGTAAATACTCATATTAAAGGTACTACAATAATGAAAAAAGGGAATATCATTTTACGAACGAGTTTCTTAAAAGTTCCGAGTCATATACTGATGTACGGAACTCGAAACGGGTCAAACGGACAGTTTTACAAATCTGCAGCTAGATTGCTGCAGAAGACATCGTCGCCGACGGCACAACCAGCCGTCACCGACGCAACATTATATTTCCGACGCATTAAGCTACTACCTACGGCAGTCTTGACCCGACGTATCTTTTTACATGGCGTCGCCGACGCGGCATTAAGCCGTCGCCACCGTGAAATCTTTTAAAATTCTGATTTATAAAGGATTTAAATGTTATGCATATTGTTCCTTATCCATTATTGTTATCGCTAATAAATTGTAAACTTTTCAGTTAAAGAAAAATCGCAGTTAAGTACGGACGAAGATCAAGCTCAATGAAGAACCGAACACGATTAATGCTCAAGCTTCCGCTCTTAGTATTTATTGTTACGAAGTTTTAATAAACTCGAAAATTTGTAGTGATGTGTATTCACATTTACTAATTTAAAATTGAAATTTTTAATAGAAATTTAAATGTTTTAAGATATGATCTTACATTACACAGGTTGAATACTAAAAGATATCTAAAACACAAGTATATATATTCTTCATAAAAGTCACAAATTATATTATATTATATTATATTATATTATATTTTTAAGACTGTGTGTATTTTAAATATAACTTTTATTTAAAGTATATGAAAATAGTTTTATAGTTATGTCATAAATCAAATTTGTTATCTTTGTTAATAATTCTTATACGGGTTTAATAATTATTCTTATTCGCAGTTAATTAATAATTAGTTATTACAAAAATAAAATTACCATATAACTTAACCATTTATATATGACGAATGAAATATTTTCATCATTAATGGTTAATTTATTATATCACAAATAGGTAAACGAAAGTAATGATATTAAAATGAGATTAAAAATACTATTTCCTATCCTATAAAATATTTCTTTATTTAGGATAATGGAGGTATTTGAGTGGAACAAAGTGGTGATGTGAAATATGATGGTGACCAGTATCCAATTATGTATTCATTTATTATAGTAGATTTGAAAACCAAAAACAAAAGTTAAATGATAGGGTGAAAAACTTTTAAACCTAAGCCTGATATTTAATATCATAAGAAATATACATTAAGGCGGTTGTGTGTTATTGAATCACGCCCTTGCCATGGTGAAGTTGATCTTGCGTTACACGTAGTTGCCGCCCTTAAAGCGTTATCTTATTGTGTTAAGTGATGAGTAGGAGCTCATGACTACGTGACAGTGATCAAACAATCACTTTCTCTTGCGTCCGATTTTTTTTACTCGCACAACTGTCTCTCGTTCGTTTTTTCTAAAATCTCACTTTCAACCTGACGAAAATTCAAATTTCAAAGACCTTATCATGACCAAAGGTTTCCCCTACACAAAGGTTTTCTTCATCCCTTATTGAATTCTTGTCGTTGAAATAAGCACGCATACATGAATTCTTATAGTTCAGCACTCCACCTACTTGCCAACATGCGCATAGGAGCACCACTGGACTGGTGGGACTTGGAGGGGTATGGTCCCAAAAACTCTGCACCTCCGGAAGGAACCATACCCTCATAATGACGTCACAAGAATAACCTTGCGCGCAAGGCGCAACGGTGCGCCATTCTTGAAACCAGCAGGTTGCCTAACAAACTTTGCGCACACTGCGTGACGGCAAGTTAAACCTGGAAGCCGCAGGTCCTTGACCATGCGCGGATCAAACAATCCTCTAGCCGCGAAGTCCTAAAACCTTGCCCAAGGCCAAGACCAACATGAGAGCAAAACACTTAATCCCTACAACTTCGCGCTAGCCAGAAAGCTCTGATAAAGCCACGCGAAAGGGAGAAGCGCAAAGAGGCATTGACCACGTACAAGGGTACAGAGTGGCAGAGCTGTGACCCAATAACCGCTCGGCAGGTTGTGCCAGACCTCGTCGCATGATGAACAGTCATGCAGAGGGCAGACTGTATGCAAGGACGTACACGTGGCACCAACCAACTCACGCCAGCGACTGTCACACGATCTCCACTATCGGTTGATGATAGGTCCTACACCAAGGATAACTGCTAAGACACGTGGCTCCCTTCACCATGTGCCAAACGCACCTCCTGCCAAAGACCATTAATGGTCGACGCAGAGGAGACAGAATGGATATTCCTGGTCGTCGGGTCCAGGCATAAGGCCCATCAGCCCATCTCCTACACACCTCTCTTCGGCTATAAAATAAGGATCACACCACAAGTTAAAACCACGTTATCACACATTACTACTCACTACTTGCTTATTACTTGCAATCCCCAATACTTATTCTCACGCCGGAGTGTGGTCACAGAGAAACCCCCCTTCTCTCATGACGAGGCTGACGGCGTTGATAGTTTTGTAGTAACCTTGAAGCAAGACCATTCCAAAGAGCAAACGGGAGATAATCTTTTATGCAAAGACGTTGAGCTGTAACTAAGATATCTCCAAATACCTCTCGGTTCAGCCAGTGTTTCTTCAATACTATATTGGTCAAATGGCTAAAGCATATCTATGGAAACAAGGTTGTTTGGCATACATAAAAGACTGCATATATAGGAGTTTCCTTGAGTGTTTGTCGACCCAAGAGTGCAAAAAATCTGAAATCTTAGAAACTGATAGTGAAATATAATTAAATTGTTCACCATTTTCCAACAATAGCATTGGTAAGGGTGGAAGGGGCACCTCCGGTGACCCCTTCGGTAACCCCATTTTACCGAGCGGCATTGGGCCACCACCCCCAAATCGGTGTTCGTTGACTGCCTCAAACGGTGAATACTCACCGAAAAAAGAAGAGAAGAAATAGAGGAGAGTGAGAGGGTTAATGGTGGGTCCCACCCTTTTTCAACCAATCACAATTTTTTTTTATAAATGTTTACCACTCTTCATGTGTTTGAGCATCTCTAGTGTTTGAGTGCAAATTGGGGAGTGAATGGGGAAGTTGACATCGCATGATATTATTGGTTAAATTTTTTTTTACCATTCCCCTTCCACCCTAAGGGATGTGTCTACCATCCATTGTATTGATGTAAGTGTCCAAGTGACCTAGCTATATTTCTTATGGTTCAACTGGGTTTTGTTACTCAAAATGAAAAGTAGATTTAATTGTTATGTCTTATGTCACACCCCGACCCGCAGCGGATAAGGTGATCGGGGCATGATTGGGTTATCATCAAAGCTCATGACATTTATTAAATGTTTCATATTCATTAATACAAATTAAATGAAAGTTTACAATAGTGATACAACATGATCTAACTAACAATCTAACTCCTTTGTTCTCTTCTAAGGCATATCCTATGTTATCCTTGCTTCAACCTGTTCACCTGTATCATGTGTAAAAAGGTTTTTTTGGATCAACATAATGTTGGCGAGTGAATCCTATGGAAAACATTTGAACAATTTATTTAAATTGATTATGAAATATGTGCACAACCAAACATGAATAAAATTAGATGTAACTTGATCAATAATCATAAGATGTTAAATGAAAACACTCATGAACAATAATGGAACAATTAAAGGCACGCGATGCTCGACTCGTCTCTCACGAGGAACTGAGGGGCCTGATGAATGAATTGCATAAACATGATAATATGAATAACACAACTACAAACAATATAAACTCAATGAAAACACACATGAACAATAATGAATTTGAATTGAAGCACGCGATGTTCTACTCGTTTCCCACGAGGAACTGATGGGCTTAATGTATGAGTTTCATGTAATTTGACAAACGGAATATAAATAAATCACAACAATAAATCAATCTAAGATTAAGTCATGATGTGGTATGGCACAAGTTTAAATAAATAAATTAATTAATTCATAACACATGACACACCCCAAAACGTGTAATTTAAAAAGGGGAATTGTAAGATTCACTCACAGTGGGTGCGTTCGGTTGATGATGATGAATGCACGCGAAGTGGTTTTAACCACGAGTGAGATTTAACCTAGATAAATCGCATTATGGTTTGGTGAGTAAACGGATTTTATTAAACTATTTTAGTAGGATTGTTGGGTGTATTTTTGTGAGTTTGAAGCTATTTTCTAATCTTAAAAATGTTATTTTTAAGTATTTATAATTGATTTTTAATTAAAATAATTAAATAAAAATAATAAAAAATTTTATTTTTTTTCTGCTACAGTTGACCTTGACTTGTTGACTTTGACTGGTCGTTGACCGGTTTGCGGAATATTGTTGTGCGCTCGGTGAGGCTCGAACCCGAGACCTCCCGTACGCGTGCACGCAGCTCTACCAACTGAGCTACGTGTCTAACCCGTTATATATCCGATTTTAATTTCATATATACATTAATTAGAATTAACAGAAAATCATTTATTTTAAAAACAGTTTAAATGAAACGGTCATGCACACCACAGGTCTCGAACCCGGGACCTGTGGGTTAATCTAACACACAGTCCACCGCTGGACTGTGTGTTCAACATGTTATAATATTCGGTTTTTATTATACTTAAATACAAAATAGATATTTCCTTTTCTGCCTTATTTAAAAGAAAAGATAATTGTCCGAGTCGGTGTTGAAGACCGGACTCGAACTCGTGACCTGTGCTATAAACAAACACACAGTCCACCGCTGGACTGTGTGTCTAACTTGGTTATTTTACCGGTTAACAATATATTTAACATATATCTGTGGCGATCCGGTTCAGTAAACAAAAAATGGATTTTATTAAGGCAGCGTGTGTGAGACGGGATTCGAACTCGAGACCTTTGTATAAATAACGTCTTATGTGCACACAGTCCACCTCTGGACTGTGTGTCTAACCCGATTAATATCATGATTTATAATATACTTATATGATATGGAAGACATCGTCTTCTTCACTGAAAAAAATAACCAGAGATGAAGTCTGACTGGTTCGAGATTTTTATCAGTTTTATTAGTGTTTTACCATCGATTAAGATAAGATAAAAGTGAAAAGGAAAGAAACTGGGCGGAGAAATATACCGACAAGACTCTCTGTTTTCCGGCAGAACTCCGGCGACAGAATTCACCTCCGGCGACGTGTTCCTTGTAGCAGCTAGTCTCCAAAAAGTTTGGAAAAGGTAAGGGTATCACCGGTATAAGCTTCAGAGGTTCAGAAAAGCTCGGCAATGGGGAAACCGGTTTTCCGGCGACGAACAGGTTTATTCCGGCGAGAGAAATTACGCCGTGAAAAGATGTGATTTTTAGCGAAAAAGTTTGCAGACGATTGTGGTTGAATTTATAGGGAATAATCGAAATGTATTTGGTCTGATTTTGAACTGTATTCATCAATTTAAGTTTTCCGGCGGTTTTGAAGAGTGTCGCGGACTTCAAACATCGGTTATAACCGACGTCTGATTAAAGGTTTACGTTATAACGTAAATCGTAGTTAAGGCTCGCGAATATTCCGGGATTCCGACGACTGAACCGTTTGGGCGCCGGTTTTGAATTTGTAAAGTCACTATATCAATTAAATGATTCTGTTATTCATCAAACATAACAAGCGGCGCAGTGGTTTGTGTGTGAGAGTTAAGTCACTAGGTGACTCGGTACAGACCCGGGTTCGAAACCCGGCTGTAACAATTCATTTTTATTTTTCGATTTTCAACAGTTTTTCAAAAACTAAATATATACCCCCGTATAATAATTGATTACGGATCGTTTAAAAATATTTTGGGCATTTAATTCGCAACGAAAATTTTGACTGACTGTTCGGTTGCTAAACGGAGCGGGTTTGGTAAATCCGTTTTTGACGGATGTTACATCTTAAGTGGTGTAGCGGAATAACCGATACATGACAAACACACAATAAACGAGAAATATATAAAGCACGAAACGAAGACAATAATTTTAGGTGGTTTGGTTGCAGTGGGGAATCTACGTCAACGGGCTGCAACTAGGGATGTTTTTATTAAGCTCTGACAAGTTTACAATTACATAGATAATGAATATATATATATATATATACTAATCTATGGTTTTAGGCTTGGTGAACAAGTAACCCTAACGGGCCTTCTAATCATCCAAATAATACATGCCCAATAGCCAACAGGCCCAAGGACTTCACACCCAACAATCTCCGACTTGAAGGCCTTGCGATAAACATTAAGTCCACCAACAAGCACAAAGTAATCCATGTCAATAGTAATCCGTAAACTTCAAACACACACACGAACAGAAGTCATCCAGGTCCAACTCCTAAGAACAAACCAAACTTCAAACCATGTATCCCAATCAACCCACTTACTGTCACACCCCGACCCTCAGCGGAATAAGAGTCGGGGCATAATTGGGTTATCACCAAAGCTCATGATGTTTACTAAAATGTTTCATATTTATTAAATTCAATTACAACTTAAATATCCAAATCAAAATTCATACAATTACAAGGAAATGAAACTATGTAAATAATCCAAAGCTTAAACTGATTTATTCTTCTAGGCCTTCCTATGTGTTTCTTGCCTCAGCTGGATCACTTGTATCAAGTGTAAAACGGGGGATATTTTGGGTCAACAAAAGTTGGCGAGTGAATCTTGATAAAACATTGTTATTAATTTCTTGTTTTATTTAATATGGAAAATTTGTGCAATAACCACATGTGAGCAAACATATATAAGTAAACAAACACAAACCACTTTGAATGAGTATATGATATGAATGTGAGAACAAGGCTCAATCAAACGGAGCCGATCTTATGAGGCACCTGATGCTCAACCCGTCTCCCACGGGGAACTGATGGGTCTAATGAAATGCGTGCACTGAAAATGATAAATCCAAACTACATATAATCCACACAACAATTGATACACATTTGATCACGGACATGATGGATGCACAAGTGTTTAAATATAGTAAAGAATTAAACGACACATGATACACCCCAAAACATGATTAAAACGGGGAATTGGTAGAGACTCACTCACATTGGGTGCGTTCTTTGATGACGTTGGATGCGCACGAAATTTAGGATTTGATCGACGAGAGAAAAACTAACCAGAACGGCGAGTTTGCTTCAGGTTTTCCGGCAAGGTCTCGTCAGCTCCGATCCGCGGATTCCGGCTGAGGGAAACTGTTTGACAGTTTTGATTACTGTGTTGAGTAATTAGGTTACTAATCGAGAGATAGGAAGAAAATTTTAGATGATTGTACCGTCTGAAGACAATCGCGGTTTTCCGTTCAGCGATTCCGGCGAAATTGAAATTTCCGGCGACGTGCTCTGGAAGGATTAAAGCTTCGAAAGAGAGTGCGATTCTGAGCGAAAAGGTTACCAGAGGTTTGGGTGGGTATTTATAAGGAAGAACATGGTGTATTTGGTTCGAATTTGAGTCTTAATTCATGGTCAAAGTTTTCCGGCGGTGATGACTGAAATTGAGGGTTAGAAATCGGTTATAACCGATGTCGAAATTAGTTCACGCGTTTCAGTCAAAGGAAACGGTCATAATTCACGATAATCTCGGCTTTTCCGGCGACTGCGAATTTGGGCGCGCTGATTACTGGTTTGACTTTCAGTTTTATTATAAATGTTATTTGTTTTAATGTTTATCACAAAAGTTGTGCGCGGTGGAGCGGTGTGTTGCGTGTTTGTCCTTCTGGGTGACCCGGGTTCGAAACCCGGCTGTCCCATTTTATTTTTTATTCACTTATTTTTATTATTTATTAATTATGGTTTTTAAATCCTAAAATGTTTATTAATTATGTATTGTTTAAAATTTATCCGAGCAATAAATGCGCAACGAAATTTATAACTGAGTATTTGATTAATAAACGAAGCGGGTTTGGAAACCCGTTTTTCGACGAATGTTACAGTATCCCCTACTTTTAGAAATTTCGTCCCGAAATTTAAGTAGTGGTAGAAGGAAAAAGATGCGGGTATTTTTCGCGCATTGAGTCCTCACGTTCCCAAGTAAACTCAGGTCCTCGTTTCGACTCCCAACGTACCCTGACAATTGGAATCCGACTTCGTCTTAAACGCTTCTCTCCGAAGTCCATGATTTCTACTGGTCTTTCAATGAAGTGCATAGATTCATCGACTTGAATGTCTTCTAGAGGAATATGGAGGTTTTCATCGGCGAGGCACTTTTTCAAGTTTGATACGTGGAATGTGGGATGAATTCTGTTGAGCTCTTCTGGTAGGTCAAGCTTGTATGCTACAGGACCTACTCTTTCGAGTATCTTGAAAGGTCCTACGTAGCATGGTGCTAGCTTTCCCTTTTGGCCAAAACGAACCACTCCCTTCCATGGTGATACTTTTAAAAGTACTTGATCCCCAATGTCAAACTCCAAGGGCTTTCGTCGTTTGTCTGCATAACTCTTTTGACAACTTTGAGCCGCTAGAAGATTGTTTCGAATTTGAATGACCTTGTCGGTTGTTTCTTGAATTAACTCTGGACCGGTGATTTGTGATTCCCCAATTTCGTGCCAACATACTGGAGATCGGCACTTACGACCATATAAAGCTTTGAAAGGAGCCATGCCGATACTTGAATGATAGCTATTGTTGTACGAAAATTCAAACAATGGTAGATGAGCGTCCCAATTCCCTTTGAAGTCTATGACACATGCTCGAAGCATGTCTTCAAGAGTTTGGATGGTGCGTTCAGATTGTCCATCAGATTGAGGATGAAAAGCGGTACTGAGGTCTAATCGTGTACCCAAGGCGGTTTGTACGGCTCGCCATGTTCGTGAAGTGAAACGACCATCACGGTCTGAAATGATGCTTAAAGGTACACCATGACGGCTTACGATCTCGCTGATGTAGATACCAGCTAACTTCTCGTTTTTTAAGTCCTCGCAAATCGGTATGAAGTGAGCTGATTTTGTAAGGCGATCAATGATTACCCATATGGTGTCATACCCACTGGAGGTGCGAGGTAACCCGGTAATGAAGTCCATGGTTATGTTTTCCCACTTCCATACAGGTATTTCAGGTTGGATTAGGAGTCCTGAAGGTCTTTGATGTTCAGCTTTTACTTTGGAACAGGTAAGGCACTTGGAAACAAAACAGCGATATCCTTTTTCATGCCAGGCCACCAGTAGGTGTATCGTAGGTCTTGATACATCTTGTCGGCTCCTGGGTGTACAGAGTATCGTGTTTTGTGCGCCTCATTCATAAGGAAATCACGAAGGTTATCGCGATCGGGAATCCATATGCGATTTAAATAGTATAGAATACCGTCGGATTTGGTTTCGATTTTGAGTTCAGCTCCACATGACAGCTCATCGCGTACGTCATTTTCTGTTACAGAAACATGTTGGGTTGCTCGGATTCGATCTTTGATGTCGGTTATGATTTGGGAACATAGAAGACGAATGGAGTTCGCATAACCTTTTCGACTGAGCGCATCAGCCACCACGTTTGCCTTGCCAGGATGATACCGAATTTCACAGTCGTAGTCTTTGAGAAGTTCGACCCATCTTCGTTGCCTCATATTCAACTCCTTTTGGTTGAAGATATGTTGGAGACTTTTGTGGTCAGTGTATATTTCACACTTGGTACCGTAGAGGTAATGTCTCCATATCTTGAGAGCGAACACAACGTCTCCAAGTTCTAGGTCGTGGGTGGTGTAGTTCTTCTCATGAACCTTGAGTTGCCTAGAAGCATAGGCTATCACTTTTCCTCTTTGCATTAATACACAACCTAGCCCTTGCCCTGATGCGTCGCAATATACTACAAAGTCATCACAACCTTCAGGGAGTGTGAGGATAGGTGCGTCACAAAGTTTTGCTTTAGAGTTTGGAAGGCTTCTTCTTGTTTAGGCCACCATATGAAGGGTTTTCCTTTATGAGTCAAAGTCGTGAGTGGTACAGCAATACGGGAAAAATTGGCAATGAAGCGGCGATAGTAACTAGCCAAACCGAGAAATGACCTTACTTCGGTAGGGGTACGTGGCGCTTGCCATTCCTGTACTGCCTTGATTTTTGAAGGATCGACATGTATTCCCTTGTCATTGACGACATGTCCAAGGAATTGTACTTCTCTTAACCAGAATTCGCATTTTGAGAACTTAGCGTAGAGCTTTTCAGTCCTTAAGAGTGTAAGGATGAGTCGAAGGTGTCGTTCATGATCGAATTTAGACTTAGAGTAGATAAGGATGTCGTCGATGAAGACTATGACAAAACGGTCGAGGTAGGGTTTGCATACCCTATTCATTAGATCCATGAAGACAGCGGGGGCGTTGGTTAAACCGAATGGCATGACCATGAATTCGTAATGACCATAACGAGTTCGGAAGGCGGTCTTTGGGACGTCTTCTTCATGTACTCTGAGCTGATGATAACCAGAACGAAGGTCGATTTTTGAAAAGCATGTGGCGCCTTGAAGTTGGTCTAGGAGGTCATCGATGCGAGGTAGTGTAGCGATTTTTAACCGTTAACTTGTTGAGTTCTCTGTAGTCGATACACATGCGAAACGTTCCATCTTTCTTCTTCACAAAAAGAACAGGTGCACCCCAAGGCGAGGAGCTAGGACGTATGAATCCTTTGTCAGTCAGTTCTTGCAGTTGACTGGCCAGCTCTTGCATTTCGGATGGGGCTAGCCTATAAGGAGATTTTGCGACTTGTGTAGCGCCAGGTACAAGATCGATGCGGAATTCGACTTCTCTCACAGGAGGGAATCCTAAGATGTCGTCGGGAAAGACTTGTGGGAATTCCTTCACCACTGGTATATCTTCGAGTTTCTTCTCCTTGTTTCCCTTTTTGACGACGTGAGTTAGGAATGCGACATAGTTCTTGCGGAGATATTTTTGGGCTTGATGGCAGGACATTAATTTGAGTCCTTTCGAAGGGCTTTCTCCAAGAAGAATGCGAATGAACTTTTCGCGGCATACTACTTCAGCATGATGCTGGCTGAGCCAGTCCATACCGATTATAATATCGAAACTTCCCAACTTCATAGGAATGAGGTCAACTGGAAAATCGTGATCGTTTAGAGTGAGGGTACAATTTCGTATAATAGAATTTAATGAAACGGGCTTTCCGTCAGCAACTTCCACCGTTAGAGATTCCATGAGATTAACATGAATTTGGTTGAGGATAGGTTCAAATTCTAACGACACAAAACTCTTATCCGCACCAGTATCGAATAATATGGATGCATAACTACCATTGATGAGAAACGTACCGTTGACCACGTTGTTGTCAGCCCTAGCTTGGTTGGCATTGATGTTAAAAGCTCTTCCTCTGGCAGGTGGAGGAGCTTGGTTGGCTTGGTTTACTGGGTTTGCTTGGGCTTGAGCATGGATGATGTTCACCAAGCATGGACACGTGATCCTGAAGTGGTTTGGGTCTCCACAGTTGTAACAAGCTCGCATGGGTTGCATCATGGAGTAGTTGGGTTGGTAGTAGGATTGGGCTATGTGTTGTGCAGATGGTAGAAGTAAGGGTTGTTGGGCTTGACCCACTATCTGATGGTGGGTTTGGGTTGGGGGTTGATTGCGGTTCATTTGTTGAAGTGTGCGACAAGTTTGAATGGTGTGATCCGCACGGCCACAGCTGGTGCAATGTTGGCAAAGAGTTTTGGGAGGGTGAAGGTACTGACAACGGTTGCATTTTGGGTGTGGGCCGGTGTATGGCTTTTTAAATGGTGCAGTCGAAGGAGCAATTTTGGTGATTGGTGCAGCAGTGATAGGAGGGTTGGTTTGAGTGACAGCAAAATTCTTGCTGTTTCGTTTCCTCTTACCAGCAAACCTTGAGGAGGAGACCGAGTGGTTTGTAGTTAAGGTCTCTATGGGTGCTTTCTTCTTTTCATCCTTGAATTTGCCGTTTTGGATGCAATTCTCAGTGAGTTCTGTAGCTAACTCAATCGCGGCTTCAAGTGTTGCAGGCGAAGTGCTTAGAACCGAGTCTTGAATTTTTGAGGGAAGACCTCGAATGTAATGTTCAACCAAGCGGTACACGGGGGTGAACAAATTTGGGATCATTTGGTTAAGCTCGAGAAATCGCTTATTATAGGAGGTGTGATCTCCTTCCTTTTGTTTCAACGCGTGGAATTCATCTTCCAACTTTTTTATTTCGCTTCTTGGACAGAAGCGTCTTGTCATGAGTTCCCTTAACTCTTCCCATGTTAAGGCCATGGCATCTTCAATTCCTCGTTTACCCTTTTCCGTGTTCCACCAGGTAAGGGCTACCTCAAACAGTCTTCCAGTTGCATAACGTACCTTGCGATCCTCGGGACAATCGCAATTGAGGAAAGTATTCTCCATTTCTTCAAACCAGTGAAGGAGAGCAGTAACACCTTCGGTCCCTTCATACTTTGGGGGATCGCAAGATTTGAAGTGTTTGTAGGAGCACTTTTTGGAGGGAGGGTTGGCGACGCTCTGGTCTTCTTGATTGGGAGGGTTGATGGGATTTGCGGTGAGAGCTTGTTGAACTTGAATTACGATGTCAGGAAGCACTGCAGCCATTTGTTTAGCAATTTGTGTGGCCAAGCATTCATTGGATCTTCCTGACTTTCTACCTCCACGTAGTTGCCTAGCCGACATCTATAGGAACATACATAGGAAGATTGTGAGTTTAAGAAGTTTCTAGGTGTCATGTGTCGTTAAAAGAATTCAAATAACATAACTAACAATAATGCAACTACATCCATAGGATGTCTTGGGTTTGCTCATGTTTGGGCCTCCAATGTCCCCCACACCACCGCCTGTGTAGTCATGTGGGCCCCCATGACTATTGGGCTTGGTAGGATTCACATTGGTGTTGGCGGATTAACACTCGCACCACCCGAATGAAAATCAGAAAATATAATTGCGAGATGTATGGTAGGAGGGTGTCCAGGTGTAGACACAATGACAACTCAAAGTGGGGTTAGCTCACACGACGTTTGGTATAGCATGCTTTGGCCTAATAGGTCCTTCTTACTCTCATCGTTAGTCCCCAGGTAGGCAAACTGGTCCTTTATTTTGGATTTATACGAATGCCAAGCCTAGACAGGACGTTCCAACTACCGGTACTCGTACCCTTCCAGTTACTACATGCCCGTCATGAGAACTCACTTTGATGTGATTTGAAAATACAAAAATCATTGCAAAAATCATGGGAATTGTGAGGTGTGTGTTCTCATGGATATAATATGTTATGAGGATATGATTTATGATGAGCATTGTATAATAACATGTATTTGTGAGCATGCTTGCATAACATTGAGTGTCAAAATAAACATAAAGCATATAAACATCATGAATTTTGTATGTAACGCATAAACAATTAAAAATTCTAATCAACTATAGTATAGGCTCTAAGGGTCTAATAACCTATCCTATATCCCTATAGTCATGGCTCTGATACCAATCTGTCACACCCCGACCCGCAGCGGAATAAGCGTCGGGGCATAATTGGGTTATCACCAAAGCTCATGATGTTTACTAAAATGTTCCATATTTATTAAATTCAATTACAACTTAAATATCCAAATCAAAATTCATACAATTACAAGGAAATGAAACTATGTAAATAATCCAAAGCTTAAACTGATTTATTCTTCTAGGCCTTCCTATATGTTTCTTGCCTCAGCTGGATCACCTGTATCATGTGTAAAACGGGGGATATTTTGGGTCATCAAAAGTTGGCGAGTGAATCTTGATAAAACATTGTTATTAATTTCTTGTTTTATTTAATATGGAAAATTTGTGCAATAATCACATGTGAGCAAACATATATAAGTAAATAAACACAAACCACTTTGAATGAGTATATGATATGAATGATGATGAATGTGAGATCAAGGCTCAATCAAACGGAGCCGATCTTATGAGGCACCTGATGCTCAACCCGTCTCCCACGGGGAACTGATGGGCCTAATGAAATGCGTGCACTGAAAATGATAAATCCAAACTACATATAATCCACACAACAATTGATACACATTTGATCACGGATATGATGGATGCACAAGTGTTTAAATATAGTAAAGAATTAAACGACACATGATACACCCCAAAACATGATTAAAACGGGGAATTGGTAGAGATTCACTCACATTGGGTGCGTTCTTTGATGACGTTGGATGCGCACGAAATTTAGGATTTGATCGACGAGAGAAAAACTAACCAGAACGGCGAGTTTGCTTCAGGTTTTCCGGCAAGGTCTCGTCAGCTCCGATCCGCGGATTCCGGCTGAAGGAAACTGTTTGACAGTTTTGATTACTGTGTTGAGTAATTAGGTTACTAATCGAGAGATAGCAAGAAAAGTTTAGATGATTGTACCGTCTGAAGACAATCGCGGTTTTCCGTTCAGCGATTCCGGCGAAATTGAAATTTCCGGCGACGTGCTCTGGAAGGATTAAAGCTTCGAAAGAGAGTGCGATTCTGAGCGAAAAGGTTACCAGAGGTTTGGGTGGGTATTTATAAGGAAGAACAACGTGTATTTGGTTCGAATTTGAGTCTTGATTCGTGGTCAAAGTTTTCCGGCGGTTATGACTGAAATTGAGGGTTAGACATCGGTTATAACCGATGTCGAAATTAGTTCACGCGTTTCAGTCAAAGGAAACGGTCATAATTCGCGATAATCTCGGCTTTTCCGGCGACTGCGAATTTTGGCGCGCTAATTACTGGTTTGACTTTCAGTTTTATTATAAATGTTATTTGTTTAATGTTTATCACAAAAGCTATGCGCGGTGGAGCGGTGTGTTGCGTGTTTGTCCTTGTGGGTGACCCGTGTTCGAAACCCGGCTGTCCCATTTTATTTTTTATTCACTTATTTTTATTATTTATTAATTATGGTTTTTAAATCCTAAAATGTTTATTAATTATGTATTGTTTAAAATTTATCCGAGCAATAAATGCGCAACTAAATTTATAACTGAGTATTTGATTAATAAACGAAGCGGGTTTGGAAACCCGTTTTTCGACGAATGTTACACTTACAGCCGGCCAATAATCATTAGTAAACAGAAGGGCCCGTTGAAGCTGCAGAAGGCTTCAACCTGGTCTGAAAAGACCCCGTCTTCACATCCTCAATCCCAACTGATTCCCATATGTCTCCAACCATCAGATAAAGGGATTCGCAGAGGAACACTCCCTAGTAGCAGAAACTTCTCATGAGATTTCCTTTGGAAACCTAGTCTTCTGAACCCAACGTCGATTTTCAAACAGTGTTGGAACACTCCTCGTGCTCCCACTGCTACAAAAATCTCATACACGTTTAGACCTCCGAATACGCTCAAGCTGATTACCTGAAGTCCCAGAGTCATTTTCAGCAAACTTGACTCGTTTAACCGTCGAATTGGAGAGCTCGACTTTGGCGTTCGTCTTAACAGGGGTGGTCACTTCCCCAAATGGAACAAGCACCACAACGGCCCCTTCTTGAAACCTCTGGCAACCACAAGATTACCCTTAACTACCTTCCACTTTCCACCACCAAACTTAAGGTCCTAGCCTTGTTCATCCAACTTCCCAACAGATATCAACTCCGTTCAAGCTTTAGAACGACCCTAACATCACATAAAGTCCAAGTATTGCCCAAAGTAGTAACCAAATCCAAATCCCCCATGCCAGTCACATCAAGAATTTCACAGTTTCCAAGCCTAACCTTGCCAAAATCACCTTCTTTAACATTCTGCATGCCATCATTGCTATGGATAGAATGGAATAATGCACTAGAATCCATGATCTAGAATTCCAACTACTTTCAGTGCAAAGTATCAAATAGTCGATTACTACAACAGTATTGAATCCACCAGAATTCTTCAATCCTCAACTAGAATTCTTATTCGGACATTGACTCCTGTAATTCCCCCTTTCGTTGAAGTCTCAACCCTTGTTGCTCCCACTATTCCTATTATAATCCTTTCCCCTTCCAACATGTAACATCTCAGAACATGACCCTTTAGCATTCATACGGCGAACATCCTTACCCAATACCAAATCCCGCATCTTTTCAAATGTCCTGGACCAGCTATCAGCCAGTGAAGATAGCAAAATCACAGCTTTGGTCTCATCACCGAGTTTCATACCCACAGAGGATAGTCTGGAAAGAAAGAATTCAAATTGTTTATGTGCTCGGTCACTGAGCTTCCCTCTTTCATTCTCATCGTGAACAACTCTCCCATCAAGAACACTTTATTAGTTGTAGACGACTTTTCATACATGTTTGACGGGGCTAACATCTTGTCATTTTGTATACGTGTTTGACAGGGCTAATAAATATTATTATATATTTGCATCCGTTATTATGGATGACTATATTAAGTATTTAGCTTCATGTGTTACTTTGATTATATGCCTTGTACAAGTTCACGCTTATAGGAGATTTATAAGAACTATTATCTATAACGAAAAATATAGACATAAAAACATTGAACCACATGTGCGGGTTGCAGCGTGTAATCTAGAACGAATCAAAAAACGACAAATTTGTAAAAGATGTAAAGTACAAGGAACAAAGTTAAATGTTGAAAAGTGTTAAAAATGTAAAAGATGAAAGCTATGAGGGTTATTTAAAGGGTCATAATATTCGGACAACTTGTCCCCTCAGATCGACACCCTTTATACGAGTTGTATAGCTCTATATGGCTCGTATAAGGTTATTACAATTTCCAATATCAATGAAAGGCTGCTATAGGAGTCACATGTTAACCCTATACGCGTCATATACGACTCGTATAAGGTATGAGGTTGTAAGATGTCTTTCAACAGTGATAAGAAGTAATGATATGTCAGCCCTATACAACTTGTATAGGACTATACGAGTTGTATTGGACTCTGAAAAATGATTGTTGTATTCTACCTTTATAAAGGACAAAGGGAAAAGATGAACATTTCATTGTTTCTTCTTTCTTTCGACAACCAATTAGCGATGTCTTGGTTTGACCTCAATTACGTTTTGGGGAATCGTCAAGCAACACCAAAACATTTATTCCGGAAAGCAGTCTAACTTGTTTTGTTTATGAAATACTTAACACACCGTTGTTTTAGGAGAGGTCTATCGTCCCTAATTCTTATGATGGAAACATAAATTATGATCACACAGAGGAGGTCATGTTCGGCTTTTGTTCTTATCACAAGGAACCGTTGTTGCCAAACCTAAACAAGGTAAGCATTTATTTATGTATTTGAATTAGGCGTTAGATTTACCTTCATTTTTTACCCGTCGATGTTTTTTAGTTTGTTATGCCTAGCGGTGAATACGATTACAGGGGTTCGGGTTACGAAGATGGGTATGAAGCTTTGTACGGATAACAATACTATGGTAACAACTTGTTCATTAGTGAGGCCTCGTACGGACAACAAGACATTGGTGAGCCTTCTTTATCTCAAGAGTCATTGATTGACGAGCAACACGCTTACTTGCAAGTTTCATATGAAACTGATTAGGCGTGAATGTTATATATTTTGTTAAAATATTATTATAATGTTATATATATTTTGTTAAAATGTATTATAAATTATATATATTTTGTTAAAATGTATTATAAATGATATATATTTTGTTTAAATATTATTATAAATGTTATATATATTTTCTTAAAATATATAAATTAAATTGTTGTTTATTTTGTTAAAATATTATTGTAAATGTTATATATATATATTCATTTATGTTGTTTAGGATTTTATGTCCCGCGAAAAGTTGGAAGTTTGGGTAAAATAAAAGGGTATGACGTCGACAAACAAGACCTTTTGAGTCGTGCATGTGTTTCTTTCAAACGAGCAGGAAGGAAGTAACATATATATGGATCCTAGAAAGGATCATGTCTATGTTGCGTAATTGTATGGAAACGCATGTCATTCTTATGGACAAAGACCAAGCCCTGATAAACGTGTGCCACAAAATTTTCCCAAACACCCACACATATCTTTGCAAGTTCCACATTTTACAAAATATCATAAAATACTGCATGAAATCCTTTACTGAACCAAAATGGGCGGATTTTCCTCATTTTATGGTTGACACTATGAGATTCTCCGAATGAGCCAATATACGACTATAATGTCTCCAACCTTTATAGAGTCCTTACTAGAGACAAACGTGAACGTGAACTTAAGTTTTGTTTTAAATCACATTCATTAAAATAGATACAAATTTTGATTATGTTTTATATTTTCAAATGTTTTTGTTTACCTCTATGATAATTGGTTAAAGGCATCCCGTGATAAATTTGTATCTGCATGGACCAATCGAACGGTCAACTTTTGCCAAACTACGACAAAGAGAGCCGAGAGCACGCATGCTGAATTAAAAAAGACAACTTAATTCAAATAATTGCAATCTAGGCAGTATGGAAATCTGGTGGATAAGGTCAATGGTATGTTATTAAAACAACATAAACATATAAAGAAATATTTGGAAGAAAGTAACATCAAGCGAATGAACCGCCACCTAGAGATTCCTATGTTTTGCAATTTATTTGGTAAAGTTTCCATCCATGCTTTTCACTTAATAGAAAACAAGCTTCGTCGGAAGCTATCCGTGTTTCGGACATTTAGTTCAACATGTGACTGGCAGCAGTATATGGGTTGTGGTTGCCATATGCTTGTCGTCTGGAGAAAACTAAAAATAACATGTACTTATACGCTTATTTTACGATTTATTATATTATTTTCATATGTGAGCAACGGTGTAATCTTTTTCTTTTGCAGGTGGCTTATTCCGCTCGATTCGGTAGAAATATTCCGGTGAAAACTTGACCTTGCTCCATCAAAAATTGATAATGAAGACATTGATTAGGATAAAGAATTCGATGATGTGAATAAGAAAATGTGTTCAGAACCCCCGCAATTGATGAAAAGCATGATGTCATATATTAAGGTGATGTTCAACCCACTGATGAGCAACAAAAAACCACTTGTCGTACAAGACAACACTCGCTGGCGTCCAACATTGAAGGTCTAACAAGAAAGTAGAGAAGAGGCTGCTAGATATCGCTTAGTTAAGCGTGCCGAACAAAGCATGTGTGACCTCCCCAACACAGCTCTTACGTACCATCGCAAGACTCTCTAACACCAAGTACTGTTGCAAAGTCTCAAAAGTCAGTAATGTGACACAGTCATTCAACAGCTTCCCTAAAAAAAGAGCCAACCGATGACCATGGGTTTCCGTTAATACAAGGGATGAATTGGTTGAAGATGTTCCAACCGATGGCGGAAACATCGGGATGAGACGAAAACAAGATTGCTCATTGCTCACAACATTAATAAGTGACAATAATTAATTAAACCATATTTCATTTCATAAAAATTGTCAAATACATGAATATAACAAAACAAAGAAACAACATAACATTTGCAAAGTCATAACAAAATTGATACATCAACATTAAACCTAACGTCTAATTTGTGTGTCTCTAGTCCTTGCTATATTGTTTTCATAGCATCATCTCCTTCAACCTGTAATATGTTTTAAAATAATGTCAATGCGAAAGCAAAGGCGAGTACACAAGTTTAGGCATAGCATACGTATATGAATAAGTTTAAACAATCCTCATGGCAACTAAATCTATACAAGAGCAATATCAAGGCATGCAATACTAATAATCAAACCCTTAACGCAATCACGATGTTTTAACATGACCTCACGAATAACACGATGGAGGTGGATGCGTGAATTCCTATAGCGCTAAGCATGTCAAACGAAGGCTAAAAATAGTTAATGACTAAAGCATAGCATAACAAATATCCAAGACAAGCATAAAGTATGAGATTCAAGTATTCATGTGTATAAGATTGTTTATGCGTTTCATAAAGTTTAAGTGTTCATGATTTTTGTATATGTAAAACATGTTACACCCAAAAGTGTTATAAACAAAAGTGGGTCGAGTGTACTCACAATATTGCATATGCTTTCCGATTGGTGATTTCGTGAAGAGTTGGAGGTTGGAGCTTCAAAGCTTCTTTTAAAACAATTAATGTTTTCTTGTAGAACTCTTAGACCTCTCTTCCTTGCTTGGAAGATTTGAGAGAAGTATAGAAGTTGAGAGAAGAATGGGTGGAACACTTAGTGTCCTTTTGGAGTTCTTGATTTAGAGAGATTGAGAGAATTAGAGAGATGGAGATAAGAATGGTGTGAAGAAAATGGTAGAATGGGGTTTGTATTTATAGGTAGAGAATGTGGAAAAGGGTGAAATATGATTGGTTAAAGAAGGTGGAAGAGGATTGAGAAGGTGATTGGTGGAGAAAGGAGGTGGAAATGGGTGAAATATGATTGGTTAAAGAAGGTGGAAGAGGATTGAGAAGGTGATTGGTGGAGAAAGGAGGTGGAAAATGGTGAAATATGATTGGTTAAAGAAGGTGAAAGAGGATTGATGAGGTGGAAATATGATTGGTATATTTCTTGGTATTCTTGAATATATATTATGTAATTAAGTATATAAAGAGTATAAAAGTATAATTCAAGTATTGAGGATGTGCGTATAAGTATTTATACGTATAAAAGTGTCGGTTTGCGTATAAATACGTATTTTAAATGATCGGTTGTGTGAATAAAATAAAAAATATATAAAATATGAATTTTATTATGATTAACGCCTCGAATTGTGAAATTGAAATTAAAATACGAATGTAAGGTTTCTAAAACTAGAATTAGAATACGAACATTTTTTTAAAATAGAAATACGAAGATACGAGGCGTTACAGTCTCCCCTACTTTAGGAAATTTCGTCCCGGAATTTATTCAATAGGAAGACCTTGGAGAAAAAGCATTTTGGCTAGAAGAATGATTGTCTAAAATCGAGATTTGGATGTTTGAATTGTGTTGAAAAGTATGAAGTTTTAAGGAACGAAAAGATAGGTTTGTAAAAAGGGTTCGTTTGTCTAAAATGATTCGAGGCATTGAGCATAAGTAAAACGTGCATGTGTGTGTATAGACAAGCGAGTTTACACAAGTTTGAATAACTCAATGACAAGGTATTTTAAAATGTGATACCCAAGAAAGAAGCTTTCGTATAAAACGATATGTATTTTGATGAAAAGTGTGACCGCACTATTGGTTGTAACAAAAATTTTTGTTGGATTTAAAGAGCATTGGCAATCTCAGTTTTGTAGAGAATTCTTTATCGGTGAAAAAAATGAGGAAGTTAGGTATTTGAAATAAAAAAATGGTTTTGGAGGTAACTGCCAACTAAGTATGTTTGCGCATAAATAAAGAATAGAAAATAGTTTTTAAGTGTAAGAAAGTATTTTAGGGTCCGAATGTTTAAACTGATTAATTGCAAATGGGGTTTATATAAAAGACAAGGATGTCGGGGAATAATGGTGGCATAAGTGTGAACGATTGATTTCATAAACGGATATGAGTATAAGAATGGCATGGGTATTGAAAGCGATGAGTTAAGAATGGGGTCTCTCGTGGATAATTGGATATCGCGCGCTTAGCAATGCGTTTGTGAGTTGTTAAAGTTTGTATCAGGTCTAAATAGGTCTGCAAGACACCGAATTTCTCATGGCATGTTACGAAAGTTTGAAACATGGTGAAAACACTTATATATAGGAAGTACCAGCGGCGTATCCACCATGTTTTGACCATGTTACGTTCGTTTCGTTATTCGGTATCATGTTACGTTCCATGTCCTACCATACACAGTAGTACACCCTATGATTCTCATGTGCCTATCACTATAATCTCGTGTGCACCCGTGATTATATTGATTGGCGCATGATCCGCATAGTTTGTACTAGTTCTGTATGAATCAGGGTATACATAAATTTGAAAATAAGAGTGTGCGTGTGTATAAGAATGTAGTATATAAGCATGTTTACATTTAAATAAGTATGAGACCAACGTGAGCGAATCCCCTCGGGTTATGCTCATGTATAGGTACGAATGTATGAATTTGAATATGAGCATGAACATGAATGTGAGCATGATTATAAGTATGCATATGAGTATAAGTATAAGTATGAATGATGACACGTATGAGCATAAATATGAATATGTGTATAAGTATGAATATCAATAGGTATAAATGACGACGATTGCGTGCATGACATGAATTGACTACAACGAATTTAATCATGTAAAATGATCAAGAAATTTGAGTGTGTAAAAATGAATGATATAAATGATATTGTCGTGCGAAATTTTGACTAAATCATATGCGAGGATATGCATGTAAAGTGGTTTGAGCAAAACTTTGAGGTTATATCTTCTAAAATAGGTCCAGTTTGACTTAGAATGTAGGATCTAGTTTGTGAATATAAAAGAATATAAGGTACTTATTGATTATGCGTTATGTATTTTGTAATGGACGGGAGTGCTACCACTGTTTTAGGAGAATTTAAGTAAGTCGAAAGTGGTTAGTCCTTGTAATGTTTTCTTGCCCACGTGTTTTGAAATTGAGGTGACATTTTGGGTGGTGTATGACAAGGTCTTAAATTAGTAGGTTTGCATCGTTTTCAAAGGATGTTACATCAAGATAAGAAATTTGAAATTCAGTGGTTCTTGTGATACGTTGACCCTTGAGAGGAAATCTGGGATAATGGATTTAATTATCGTTGAAAAGTGTTTAGCAAAATGTTCTCTTAATCGCGATAAGAGGTTTAGAGGGTGTTTGGGGTTGAGTTTTGAAAATAGTTTATGTGTTTTGAATAATCAGAATCAGATGATTAGCTGTAACAAAACGTGCTGCAGAAAGATAGTGTTTGAATTTGATTATGTTGGTTGATATCCCAATAACCAGATAATCAACTATTTGAGTGTTTGACAAATACATATATATATATATATATATATATGTGAAAAAAAGAATATATAAATAAATAAGCTTTGATCTCTACAAAACGAAAGAAATCAGTTTTTTTATTATATACTTACCAAACACAAAAAAACATAGTATTTTTTGCTTTAAAAACACAATAATCAAAGGAATCATGAAAAAAAATAATAACAACAATCCCAACATACCCTTAGTAAAGCGATCCCATAATGTCTATAAGATATTGGTTTGATTTTTGTTTACAAATGAAAGCTCTTAATGTAAAGTTATCGCGTGATCGCGTTTTAGTGATTATGTTAAACATAAGATTTGTGGGCAAGGTTCCTTGGACTGATTAAGTTGGTAGGTAGCATTCCGTCGAGCTTTGAAAATCGTGAAACAAAACGTTTCATGTGGTGACCAAGTATATGTGTATGTGATTTATATGAAATAGATTACAGGATGGGAAATACGTTTGATAAAATAGTACGCTTTGAAATTTGCCTAAGATTTAGGTATACAATTTAAACATGTGGTTTGTGTAATAAAGTCTCCAAGAATGAGGGTTGGTAACGATCACCGAGGTATGGGAATCACCCCTAATCCGTTGGTGAGGTCATTTTAAGGAAGGAAGGAAACGGAGTTTGATCGTCTAGGTAAGGAATTCACTCCTATCTCGACGACGGTCTCCATTTCGGATTTTTCGAGAGATATAAGTCTCGTTGATGACGTTTTGAAATCATGTATGCAAATAATGTATAAGTGGATGAAAAGGTTTAATATGAATTGCGTAAAAACCTTATAATAAATTGGAAATTTGAAAGGAATGGTAACAAGTATATAAAAAGTCATGTATAAATTGAAATGGTATAAAAGAGAGTCTCAGAAAACATTAGACTGTTTCAGGTAGAGAAAGTCGACTATTCCAAAGTGAATCGAAGATCCTTTCGAATTAGAGAAACGTGCTTTGGCCTATAGGTAAAACGCTCTCGTCGAGAAGCGATTAACGGCATTTTACCTTTCAAGTTATTACACTTCTCTAATCGATTGGAAAATCGAAACTTTGGCGAGATTGAAAATCGAGGAATGGGACTTAATCGACAAGGTGCGGGTTTCACCCCTAACTCGACGATTTCGTACCCTAAGTGTGGTTGGTACTCATCGGGTCAAACTTAATTTCAACACTTGACAAGAGTCCACTAGAGTTTGAATAGGAGTTTCCCATCGAGGTGTGGATGTCACTCCTAACTTGATGGTGTAACTTCGTGAAAATAAATAAATAAATAAATAATTGGCGGAATGAGAGTCGTTCACCAAATTGGGGATATCACGCCTATTTTGGAGAAGTCGTCTCACTTGTGTAATACGAGTGTTTTCGAGTTTAGTATAATCGAGTAAAATGCGTTAGGAAAGGCGTATGATTGAAATAATGTAACGAGTATGAACACGTAAAGCATTTCATGAATTTAACACATAAGAGACGTTTCAAGAAATTAGTATGAGAATCACGTATGGTCGAATGTGGTGCTAAACTATAGACTAGGTCGAAAGCATGATAATTCTACCTAATTCCCTATAGTTATGGCTCTGATACTAATCTGTCGCACCCCAATGGATGGCGGAAACATCGGGATGAGACGAAAACGAGATTGCTCATTGCTCACAATATTAATAAGTGACAATAATTAATTAAACCATATTTCATTTCATAAAAATTGTCAAATACATGAATATAACAAAACAAAGAAACAACATAACATTTGCAAAGTCATAAGAAAATTGATACATCAACATTAAACCTAACGTCTAATTTGTGTGTATCTAGTCCTTGCTATATTGTTTTCATAGCATCATCTCTTTCAACCTGTAATATGTTTTAAAATAATGTCAATGCGAAAGCAAAGGCGAGTACACAAGTTTAGGCATAGCATACGTATATGAATAAGTTTAAACAATCCTCATGGCAACTAAATCTATACAAGAGCAATATCAAGGCATGCAATACTAATAATCAAACCCTTAACGCAATCACGATGTTTTAACATGACCTCACGAATAACACGATGGAGGTGGATGCGTGAATTCCTATAACGCTAAGCATGTCAAACGAAGGCTAAAAATAGTTAATGACTAAAGCATAGCATAACGAATATCCAAGACAAGCATCAAGTATGAGATTCAAGTATTCATGTGTATAAGATTGTTTGTGCGTTTCATAAAGTTTAAGTGTTCATGATTTTTGTATATGTAAAACATGTTACACCCAAAAGTGTTATAAACAAAAGTGGGTCGAGTGTACTCACAATATTGCGTATGCTTTCCGATTGGTGATTCCGTGAAGAGTTGGAGCTTGGAGCTTCAAAGCTTCTTTTAAAACACTTAATGTTTTCTTGTAGAACTCTTAGAGCTCTCTTCCTTGCTTGGAAGATTTGAGAGAAGTATAGAAGTTGAGAGAATGGGTGGAACACTTAGTGTCCTTTTAGAGTTCTTGATTTAGAGAGATTGAGAGAATTAGAGAGATGGAGATAAGAATGGTGTGAAGAAAATGGTAGAAGGGGGTTGGTATTTATAGGTAGAGAATGTGGAAAGGGTGAAATATGATTGGTTAAAGAAGGTGGAAGAGGATTGAGAAGGTGATTGGTGGAGAAAGGAGGTGGAAAAGGGTGAAATATGATTGGTTAAAGAAGGTGGAAGAGGATTGAGAAGGTGATTGGTGGATGAAGGAGGTGGAAAAGAGTGAAATATGATTGGTTAAAGAAGGTGAAAGAGGATTGATGAGGTGGAAATATGATTGGTGTATTTCTTGGTATTTCTTGAGTATATATTATGTAATTGAGTATATAAAAAGTATAAAAGTATAATTCAAGTATTGAGGATGTGCGTATAAGTATTTATACGTATAAAAGTGTCGGTTTGCGTATAAATACGTATTTTAAATGATCGGTTGTGTGAATAAAATAAAAAATATATAAAATATGAATTTTATTATGATTATCGTCTCGAATTGTGAGACTGAAATTAAAATACGAATGTAAGGTGTCTAAAATTAGAATACGAATACGAACATTTTTTAAAATAGAAATACGAAGATACGAGGCGTTACATTTCAAGAATAGAAGACGTCTAGCTGGATGGTCATTGTGGGTTTCAGACAACTGAGGGTTTAAGGATGAGTCAACACGAATTTGGTTTTATTCGGAGTGAACTGGTACTAGAGATGATGAGGAGACAACAAAGAAATGTGCCAGTACATTTGTAAAAGGGATTTACCGGGAGACTATGACGTGCAGCTAAAGAGAATAAAATTTAACTGAGTTGGATTTGCACCCAGTGATCATGGGATAGAGGTGCCTCAGGCGGGACTCCTGCTTGCTCATACATTTGGTGTGATTGTTCACCTATTAAGGTTGGAACGTAATTTGACTTTCTTACCCTTCTATCATCTCGACCATGGACTAGGCCCTCATCATGTGATATCACTAGTATTTGTTGACAAGGGTCATTTTATCAATGTCAAACTAGAAGGGGTATATCCAATGCCGCGACCAAACTATCTTTGGGAGAGACACGAAAACAAGAACTATGGGAGCAAAACTACATGGAACACATTGCCTGCTATAAGTCGATAATGAATCCAAACAAGACCGGTATGTGTACTATCTAGGTTAATTTGTAATTTTAAGAGTATTGTGTTTGTATAACGTATTTTAGGTGTTTTTTATTTGTATAATGATACGTCACACAGTCAATAATATATGCCAAAATACGACATTGTACAGACATAATACGCAGTAATACGAAGAGTATAGACAAAATACACCATAATACGACACGTATAGGCAATATACACCCTAATACATCACACACAGACAATAAACGTCCCAATACCGAATGTCATTGATACGACACGTCTGGATAATATACGCCATAATACGACACATATATACAATATGCGTCATAATACGACATGTAACGACGAAATATGTCAACTAATGATACGGTACGAAACATATAGCTACAATACGACACGTAAGAGCATAAGTGGATTCAAAACAAAACAACACATAATCATAGAATAGATACCACACGTATAGAGCATATACTTCATAAAATGACACGCAATGACAAAATACGTCAAAATACGACCC
The DNA here is from genome assembly GCA_947069175.1 of Scalesia atractyloides. NCBI lineage: Eukaryota > Viridiplantae > Streptophyta > Magnoliopsida > Asterales > Asteraceae > Scalesia > Scalesia atractyloides. Next base: position 86,143,441 of record CAMTDV010000001.1, on the reverse strand, counting down.
GTATACGCATCGAAAAGGCAAAATCTAAAATTAAGAAATTTTGATTTAACTCTTATATGCGTCGTATAGGTCAAAACTGGGTCGTTTAATAATTATACGACTCGTGATACGATCCATATAGGGGTGTTGTATCATGAAAAAAAGTTGGCGTATCAACATAATACGAGACCTTTTCTACGACTCGTATAGGCCAATATGAGTTGTATAAGGGTGTGTATTATGTCTGATACGCGACCCTAAACCGACATACAACCCAAATTCAAAAAACACATAAACACACACTTGAGGGTGTGACCGAAAAAATTTCAACCGGATCGTTTTAAGTTTTTTTCCGCGTTAAAGTGTAGGTCCCTAATCCTTGGATCGAATACGATATTGATAATCCCCTAAGTGTGCGGAATCCTCTTAGTAGATTAGACTAATATAGAAACAAGTATATCATATGATGAACACAAACAATCACTTTAAAACCCAATATTCTATTGATTATCCAACATAAGTGTTTACAATCAGTCAATACCACAATAGAACTCACAACCACTTTCTTTTTTCTCTCTAAAAAGTTATGTGTAACTTTCACTCTGATGTCTAACCTAAACCCTAATGCATAAGATGTTTATATTACATAGCCATGCAAATTGGGGCATGCCCAACAATACATCTAATCATAAGCTCGAAAGAATATCAGATAACATAACTTGGAACTACCGAAGCTCTAAAACTCGGACCCATACGAATCTTCTGATAAACTCGACCATCTTCCTGATAATCCGGACCATAGGAAGTCGTCAGTACTACTTGAATAATTCCGACCATTTGAGTCTTCAGAACTATTGAAATTTCAAATTTTTGTTTATTTATTTTATAAATGTTATATATTTATAAATAATAAAAATTATAAATAAATTTTATCAACATAAAGAATAAATGTTATATATTTTTAAAAAAATTATATAATAGAAGTTATATATTTTTAAAAATAAAAAATAAAAGATTATCAAAAAGTTTTTTAATATAAAGAATAAATGTTATATATTTTTAAAAGTACTATAAAAATGTTATTAAATTATTTTTTTAATAATATAAAAATGTTATATATATTTTTGAGTTAAATGCTTGGTTGGTCCCTGTGGTTTGCAAATCTTGCAGACTTGGTCCCAGTGGTTCACTAATTACACACTTGGTCCCAGTAGTTTCAAATTTTGTACTCGGGTGGTCCTTACCACTAACCTTTGTTAGATTTCTCAGTTAAGTATACATAAAATGTCTATTGTACCCCTCGTCTTCTTCATCCTTTCTATCTCTCTGAATAAAAAGCCCTACCACACACTTGCACCTCCTCTCCACTACCATTGCTGGTTCTTTTTATCCACAATCTCAAACACTAAGTTCCACTATTCGAACTACCTGTTCACCTTGTCACCACTGTCGCTCGACCACCGGAAATCACAACCACCCACTCCCGTAAACCTCATCCATCTTCAAAATCGTCCATCACAATCGGCGTCAACATCCGACCACCAGTACACCGGTGTCAACCACCTGCAACTACTCTGCTACCACCACCCTCACCCTCGCCGCCTTCACCGCCATACCACTCAGCCACCACTGCCACAACCACCCTCCGCTACAACCACCCTCCGTCACAACCACCACCGCCGCACACACTTCATCTTCCCCATTGCCACAACCATCCTAAATCACCACCCACCTCTTTTTCATCCCAACACCACCTGCAACCACCCACCTCCATCATCAGGTAATCACCGACGACCACCACCATTTCGTTACCACCGGTTACAGGAAGAACAAACAAACAATATTATCCAAAAAAAACCCCAAAATTGGTGTTACCCGGTTGCCATCTTCTGTCCTCACTCGCAAATCTAGGTTTTGATTAGATTTTTTTCTACTTAAGTGTAAACTATTAAACCACTCTATAACCGTAATCGTTGACAGGAACTACTTAAGTTTTATATGAAAGGTATCAGTTGGGTTGTGTGTTTTTGAGATCAGAGCAGAGAGGGAGATGGAGTTGTTATTGGTGGCTACAATTAAAATTTTGTTGTTTTGTTGGTCTGCTAGGAAAACAACAGACATGGATATGGTGGTGAAGAAGGTGGGTGGGGGTGGAGGGAATGGGTCGGTGGGGAAGGTTTTATTCAGAGAGATTGTGGAACTTAGTGGAACTTACTGTTTGAGATTGTGGATAAAAAGAACCAGCAATGGTAGTGGAGAGGAGGTGCAAGTGTGTGGTAGGGCTTTTTATTCAGAGAGATAGAAAGGGTGAAGAAGACGAGGGGTATAATAGACATTTTATGTATACTTAACTGAGAAATCTAACAAAGGTTAGTGGTAAGGACCACCCGAGTGCAAAATTTGAAACTACTGGGACCAAGTGTGTAATTAGTGAACCACTGGGACCAAGTCTGCAAGATTTGCAAACCACAGGTACCAACCAAGCATTTAACTCTATATTTTTTAAGGAATATTGAATTTTAATAATCTCAGCTATTCGTCGTTGGCCACAAAAAGTCTCAACTTAAAAAATAACCCCAGCAGTCTCAACTATTAACATATTGGCTTCCAATGGACCATGACTAATAGAACACTATCGCGTTAGCATTCGGTCGCCCAAAAAACCGATTTGGCCGGAAAAATCCTTTTGGCCGGAAAACTCAACATTTTCATCCCAAACCTCTTTCTAACCTTATTAAGGACCTTTAGAAACCTTTTTCTACAAAATCCCCAATTACTGAGGTCGCTGGAATAGTCTCCTTTTTTCGAAAAACTTCTTTTCGGTCGGAAACTCAAGTTTTTGGCCTGAAAACTCAACATTTTTGTCCCACACCTCTTTATAACCTTAGATCGGACCTTTAGGAACCTTTTTCTGAAAAAAAAAAAAAGTGTTTCCGGCAACCAAAAACTAACGGCGTTAGGGTTCTGTTAGTTAGGGTCCATTGGAGGCAAATATGTTAATAGTTAGGATTGTCGATGATTATTTTGAAGTTGGGATTGTTGGCGGCCAACAACGAATAGTTGGGATTATTAAAATCCAATTTTATTTTTTTTAAAGATAATAAAATAAATGTTATAAAAATGTTTTTTAATAATATAAAAAATGTTATTTGTTTTTATTAAATAACATAATAAATGTTATATATTTTTGGAAATATATATATATATATATATATATATATATATATATATATATAAAATTGATATGGTTGATGAGGAGGCTGGACGGACCGAAGGCATGCGACGGGGCTGCGGCAGAGGTCAGGGACGTGGTTGTGGGCACGGTGCCCCTGATATTGACCCGATGCCCGAGCATCCGTGTCTAGTGTTCGAGGTTTTTCGCCACTGTGAAAAGTTTTGACGATGGAGACCATCGGTCGATTAGGATTCGCTGTTCAGGGGGCGTTGAGAGCATGGGATATTATCAAAGATGACACACTGTGGGACACATTTGTTTTTTTTATGAAATAATAACCACATCGTGGGACATGTTGTTCGAGCTAGCATACCTGTCGTTATATCAGGTGATGGTATCAAGTTTTTATCGTCGTTTGAGTTCACCCCATGACGAGCCAATCGACCCGAGGAAGTGGATGACCTGGATTACCCGTGGATCTACTTGGCGACAAGACACATCTGATGTCTTTGCGCCGTTTTGTTGTGCCCTTCTGCTTATATACTTGCGCGGTCCACGTCATGCCTAGATTACTCTTATTAATTTTTTGGGGGTGTCCTATTGGTCTGTCTTTGGCAAGACAAAGACAGGGCCACCGCTATTACAAACATCTTATATCGATACCTGTACGTGCTTATCAGTACATCTATTGCAATTTGCACTTCGTGGGTGGTGCAATCATGGCGACCTATTTTATTTGTACTAGTTTATTGTATATGGTGGTGTGCGCCCTAGACTATTGCATCGTCGAGTGGTTTGCAATGGCGCACCACTTGTAGGAGTGGTTGTCGTTGTATGGGGGAGCGTATATCACCGTCATCGCTCGCGCCTTAGCCCTCGTTCTGGATCAGGACCCCCTGCTCAAGTTAGGGGGCACGGTTGAGCTAACCGGATTGACACGCCAGACGCTAATCGACATGCATATCACGTACAACTTTCCAAGGGGCTGGCCTTCATTTTCGTGACCGCGACATCCACATTTTTGTCCCTCCTGAGCTACCGAAGGTCAAACCTCCGGTCAAGGACCGTGCCGAGCCAATTGTTTATCCTGACGAACGAGGAGGACGCTCAATCCGAGCCTCCGGTCCACATTGATTCTCGCAACAAAGATGGTTTTCGCATAAACCATACCCTAGAGTTCAAAAATCATGACAATTGCACTTATGGAACTAAAAATGACCTTGTTTCACTTGCCTTACAAAAGTCTATTACACAAAACAGTTATGGCTCATCAGATCTTTTAACTGACTCATCAAATTCTTTAGGACCCGGAACCACATTGTTAGATTCAGTTCATGGTTCCCAATTTCTTTAATATAAGATTTTTCGGTTCTAGAAGGTCCGGGTCGATAGGGATGGCAATCAAACTCGAACCAGATAGTTAAACCCGAAACCAGACACATTTGGGACGGGTTTGGGGATAGTTTTTATTTTTTTTTTCGTGGGTTGGGGACGGCTTTTGGGATTTAGTGAAATACCCGATTATCCGATAAAGTGTATCTGTTTACCCGATTGTATACCCGATATAATTTCCTTTATATTATTAAATATGTACATATATGATACATCCATTTTTACACATATAGGTATTTTATTCCCTATACATTGTAGTTATTTGATATATATTTTTATAGTGACAATACGAAATCAAACCGGTTAGTAGTTACCCGATGGGTTTTGGGTTGACTATACCCAACGCGTAAGCTTTTTTAAATTAACGAGTTTACCAAAAACCCATGGTATACCCGATGGGTATTTACCCGATGGATTTGTTATAAGCTTATCTAACCGGGTTTGAGGTTGGGATTACCTAAACCTGTCCCAAACCCGACGTATTACCATCCCTAAAGGTCAAGTCGGTTTCGTTCCGACCCTTTGCACAACCGTGGGTATGTGAGTTTCCCTTGAAAAAATATATATATAATTAAGACAAGTTACAAACCATGGCACGATATGAATGCTCTATAGATGGCTCCATCAACATCTGGATGGCAATAGCTAAGCAATGTGGACATAGGTGATAAGTTTATTTTATTTTATTATTTTTTTTAACAGCAAATTTGGATCACTAACAAACCATTAGAGTATCATCGTGCTATCAGCGGAACCACCCGATCATATCCATCTCCACTAGGCATAAAGTTTATACACAAATTTAGAAGAAAATTCAATAATTATGGGAAAAAAACCCCCTTTGTGAGCATCGAACCCATAACCTATTGGTTCCAAAACCTTATCTCACCCCTAAGATGTCACCAGGTATTAGCCATGGACGATAAGTTTATTGAATGCTAGTTTATTTATGTGTGACCATAAATTGGTGACGACGAGTCCAGTTGTTTTTCAGTTTGTAATAATTTATCGAATAATAGTTTATTTATGTGCGATTAAAACTTTGAAAATCGATAATAAAACAAATTAAATGAATTATGAAATGATAATATATATGATCTTGCGTTAAAAACAATAAAATCCGTTAATATTAATTATCAGGTAAAAATTTTATTCTACTTTATTTCATTCACATTCTATAATCTATATTGAGTAAAAAGGCATGAAAAGTGAGAGTTATGCGACATATGACAACAGGTGTCAGAAAGTAGTAGGGTGTAAATGGAAAGCCAAGCTTTCATCACCGTCAAGCCTTCCTCCTTTGTCTATGGATATACATGACAATCCTCTTTAGCTTTTTCCTTTTTTATATAGGTTTTCTTACTATGGTTTCATTTTTTCGCATAAAGGGTTCGGGTATATGTTGACTTTCGGATAGAGGAGTGAGCGGTAGTTGTTGAGTTTGCATTTGTGGCGGAAAAAACAAAGGGAGGTTCGCAAGAAGATACCCGTACGCCATTATGTTCAAATCGGGAAAATGGGGGTTTAGGCGAACTAGTGTTCGGTATTTCGCCTACAACATACGGGTTGTTCGGATCGAAAGAACGGTTGTGGTGATACAGTTTTTTATAAATTTTAGAGTGTGGTAAAAGAGTTTTTTAATAATGTCGTTTGTGTCCAACTGTCACACCCTGACTCGTGACGGATTATCAATCGAAACGAGATAATTGTTCATAGCTCATGACAACTATTAAAAATTAATATTTATTCATATCAAAATTGAAAGATGTCATATAATCAAATAGAAATCTAAATAATCCATACAACTTCAAAACAAAATCTAACGAGAAAAAAATATAAATAAATCCTGTTTATTCAACTAAGGCACTTGCTATGTGTTCTCATCATTTCACATCAAATTTGTTCATCTGTATTATGTGTAAAATAGTTTTGGATCAACATAAGTTGGTAAATAAATGTAATTTTATATAAAATGGCTTATTATCTAAAGTTGTTAACATGCAATTTAAATGTAACGAAACAATTTACCAATAATACCATCAACAATCAATAAATAAATGAATCAATAGTGAAACATGCGACAAAATGCGAAACAATGTGAAACAATGGTAGTGATACCAAGTTCAACCTATGACCGTGGGAACTGGTCAGCCAGTGGATCCATGATGTAAACTGTGACACAAAGCGAGTAACATGTAACATCTATGTAACCAAAATATATAGCATATAAACCACACATTTAATTTACATGTTGATAATGGATTTAAATGAAATTGAAATAATTGACAATGAAACAAAGATTTAATTATAATATAAATACCAACAACCAACCTATAAATATAATACACCATTTAAATCCTATGATTTGGGACCCTTGTAAACCAAACTATATATAATAATTTTCTAACTTTGAAGTTAATTGTAAAGCTAGTCATTTTTTTATTATTCATGAGGTATGCGTCTTGTTTCATCACGTTTTTCTATATCTTAAAGATCCGAATGAGATCAAAGATCGTAATTAGTTAGAAAGTTAGGAGCATTCTTGACAATATATCCTCGTGATCATGCTTTCATTTTAAACCCATTTGTTGCATAATTTAAATTAATCTTTTTATTACTAAATTAATAATGAATTGATGAAATTTATTATAAGAAGTCCAAAACTTATATTTTCTGAAAAAACCAGATTAATATTTATAAACTTTATTTTAAAAAATTTCATATCATTTATAATATTTTCTATAGAATATAACATGATTAAATATAAAATAAAATCAAAAGATGATCAAAAGTTCTCAAAATTTACAAGATCTAATATAACATGATTATGAACAATATAGAACTTTCAACAAAACACTAATCTAGAATCAAAAGCCCAAAATTCTAAATTATAAGAACGCTAAAATAATAAGAAATTAAATTCCGTATTTGAATGCCCTCTACACATAAATTGATGGAGGGGTTTTGTAGATCTCGAAAAATTAAACAAGAATGGACACAAGAACTATCTTAACTGATAAAGAAACGAAGGAGAAATCGTGAGGTGAAGTTCCAAATCCTAGAAATCCTTTACCTTGAATCCACGAGTTGTAGAGGTTGTTTACACGAATTGAGAGTAGGGTTTGGTAAGAATGAGGTGAAGATGTCATTTGAAAGAGGCTAGGGGTGTTATGATGGACGAATTTTAATTATAAAGATTTTGAAATCTTTACCACTTTAATGGTGGTTTAATTATGACTGGCATTAGGAAATATTAAAGCGTATTTGGACGTCATAAAGTCGAATATTCGTATCTCTGCTTATTTGAGGTAAATTGGAATGTAAATCAATGCATATAATAGCTGGAGTGGTCGAATAAGATTAGACAGTTTGCAATACTTGGGGAAGAAGGGACATGGCTAGGTGTCGTTTGGCTTAGGCTACATGTCGTTTGGACATGATGTTGTACCATATCGTTTGAAGTGAGCATGTTACTTAGATGGCATTATTTGGATTATAATATAGGGTGTCGTTTGGATTAAAATACAGGATGTCGCTTGGAGGGGATGTGGTTTGGAAATGGTATAGCATTTGGAGGGTTGCAAGCTATGTCGTTTCAAGGTAGGGGGTATGGTTTACAAGGTAGTGGATGGGTTTAGGATGTCGTTTGAGACGGAGGGTATATCGCTTGGAAATTATAAGTTATCGCTTGGATTTGTAAGGTGAAGTCGTTTGGGATGTTAACCGCTTGTCGTTTGAGGATGAAATATTATCGTTCGGGATTGAATTATGGATATTGTTTGGTTAGTCGATTTAAGGTAATGAGTCGTTTAATGTACAAACCAAATTATCTAATAAGAAAGAAAAGAAAAGAAACAACTATCAATATAATAAATATTCGTGTTATCATTTATTAACGAAGGTTACACCAACGGCTATATCCCCAACCAATAAAACCACGCCACCTCATCACCACATTTCTCTCTACGCCTGTGGAGATGTTGCTGCCCCACACACAATGATGCCCTCCATGCCAATGAGGGGCAGGTGTGCCTGATGTAGAGAGGCTTCTATGTCATTAAACCCTGCCCACTCCGTATGATCTATAGAAAGAATGTTATTGTGCGTGTTGCTTCTTGTACTTCACCTTTTTTTCATCTTTATATAGCCTCCATGATTAGTAGAACATGAAATATTTAATTATATTTTGTTGTATATCCATTTATATGTTGTAACTGAGATTATTGTTAAATTACTAAGAAGCACGAGTATAACGATTGGTGTGACAATGAATATAGTGGACTTAACTTTTTGTGGAAAAATCCGTCATATTCCTTTGAATATGTACTTGCAAAAGACAACTTGCTAGCACTCCCATTAATTATTAATTTGACCTTCATGATTTGCACATTTTTATATGATTATTTTTAAGTATTGGTGGCAGGTAATTAGAAACCCACACGACTCTTCATAAGTTCATATCTACACATATTTTCCAACTGATAATATATTTCTTGATTCTCAAAGTTATTCAACGTTCACCTTTTTTTTCTTATTTAATCATTTTGCTAGCTAGTTATGAAGTAAACAGTTCAATAACTCCTAAAAGAACCAAATGATTCATATATATATTTTTCGTTAAAGGGTTATGTAAGGGATGGTGATTTCTAACACGTCTTGAAACACAACACAAACTTAATATTAAAATAATCAAGTTTTGGATTCATCTGTATAACTCATCTAATAAACATTTAGTGCTTTGATTGACTTGTCTATCTCATTTAATAAAGTGGTCATGGTTGGATTCTACCGAAAATATACAGGCAGGAACTTTCGCCATTTAAATTTAAAATTGAAAACCAAAAATGGGTAAAACTAATAAGTGTAAACCTCAACTCATTTACCACTTGATTACTACGCGTGTACGAATCATCAATCTCTTTTTGACTCATTTACAACCCGTTAGACCTTATTAAATATGAGTTACATTATTCGTGTTGGGATTATATACTTACATGCATGGTTTTAAATGTGTCCTGGATTAGTGTTAATACATTTGACACAAATAACATATGTAAAATGTCTTATCAACAATATATTATGTGGTGCTAAACTGATTCAATTACTGAAGTATCAAGCATATTAAGTAATTAAAAAAAGTCATGCTTGGATTGAAATATGTTTGTTTAGCAATATTGTACATAAAGAGTAAAGATGTTTTGAATAAGTGTGTTTCTCTTTAATATTACAACAACAAAACATGTGTTTTGTTGATAATTTAACAACTGAGACAAACAACGACCAGTTGAAATATTGTTGAACAGTGTTGTAAATTATGCTATAATTAGAGATCAATTAGTGACAACTAGTCTTAAGCCAACCGCGTTGCGGTGTGGGCAGCTTAAAACTGTGATACCAGCATTGCGGGGCGAATGGCGTAAAATCATCCTAACTAGCAACTGAACAACGTCCAAAACCAGAAAACACAAAATAAAAAACATGAATTTCTAACACCATGTGATAGACGAAGTCGAATTATACCAACATGTACTAGAAAGTCGAGGGGGGTAAAAAAACATGAGGGGCCAAATTTAACCACCGAACATCGTACTAAGTAACAACCGAACGAAAAAAACCCGAAGGACCAAACGTGACCACCAAACACCGTGCTAAGTAGCAACCGAACGACAACCAAATCCGAAGAAAATCGTAAAACAAAAACTAACAAAATAAATACTAAACTCATTTAACTTTTGTGATATAATTATATAAAAAATCAAAGTTTTATTACAAAAATTAAAAGTCTTAAAATTTACTACGCAAGAAAAAAAAACCCATAAAAGACTAAACTACGAAAGACAAAAAAGTTAATATTTCTCCCAATGTTATGAATTAATATATATAGATAATCTTTTATACTAAAAAAACCTCGCTTAGTTAGGAACGAAAGATGTTATTGTTGTGTGGAAATGTGAAGGGTTTAATGTTCATTATGGTCTCTCAAATGATATATGATTGATGTTGTATACAAGCAATATGTGATGGTTCATGAACACGACCCTTAGTTGGCAATCACCTTACATAACAATCACGTCCCTTTAAACCACTACGAGCATCCACTCAAACCAAAATATAGTGTCGTGTGTGAATGCCCCACTGAACCAATTGATTAGACTCGACCATAAGTTTTGATATTAATAACCAAGGATGTTTGTCACTTACACACCGTTTTATTAATGGTAATTGTGTAAAACACTCTACCCTTAAACCAATTGAGATACCAGGGGCTAATCTTTTATCTTGTTTCGGTGTGGGAAAAGAATTTTGGTTTGATGTGAGGGTTAAACTATTGTACAAATAACTTTTAACATACAAAATACCCTTAACGTAAGAAGTGAAAAAGAGATTTTATATGTTAAGACTTATTTGTATTTGATTTTTACATAAAAATTTAACCAAAATTCTTTTCTTTTTCTTTGCCTAAGACTCACTAAAATTTACACTTCAAGTGTTTTGTCATTTTGAAAATATTTATAATCGTGTTCGGATTCACTTATTCTAACTCACTAACCCGGTACAATTATAACCACAGGTTTTATATCTTATATTTTACGTTATATTTATGGCATCGACAACCCATAGATTTGATATAGTACATATGGGAATTTTTGACCACATATATGATCAATCTTAACAGTCCAAACAGGTGGCTATGCCTGTAGTCCATGTGAAGAAATGCTTTATCATGTCACTATCGATTTTATTGTGGTAGGAGGAGTTGATGGAACCTATTTAATACATTCCCAGATCATCGGATATATATATATATATATATATATATATATATATATATATATATATATATATATATATATATATTTTGGAGAGTTCAAATTAGAAGAAAAATTTTTAATGAATAAAAAAATAACTTTTAAACCAATAAAATTCTTTATTTACTTCATTTAATATGTGTATTTAATGTTATGAAAAAGGGTATATAGGTAAATCTATAATTGTCATTAACTAACTAATTAATTAAACTTGTAACTCATTTTTTTCAAATACTCTTTCAAGATAAAATAATTTATGGTGTAGGACAATTTTCGACATGTATAGGATAAGTTTTAGTATATGAAGGATAAATTTTGAAATGTGTAGGGTAAATTTACATTTGTGTAGGGTAAATTCCGGTAAATGTAAGACATATGTAGGATAAATTAGAAGAAAAATTTTTAATGAATAAAAAAATAACTTTTAAACCAATAAAATTCTTTATTTACTTCATTTAATATGTGTATTTAATGTTATGAAAAAGGGTATATAGGTAAATCTATAATTGTCATTAACTAACTAATTAATTAAACTTGTAACTCATTTTTTTCAAATACTCTTTCAAGATAAAATAATTTATGGTGTAGGACAATTTTCGACATCTGTAGGATAAGTTTTAGTATATGAAGGATAAATTTTGAAATGTGTAGGGTAAATTTACATTTGTGTAGGGCAAATTCCGGTAAATGTAAGACATATGTAGGATAAATTTTGAAATTTATAGGATAAAATGTTTTTGATTTATTAATAAGAGATAACATAATTAAGGAGAGGAGTTATAAACAATTTAATGTTTTACCATTATGCCATTTTTTCTTTTATCTTCTCACATTAAATTTCTTCTCAAATGAATATATATATATATATATGTGTGTGTGTTACAAATTTATTGATTTTTTGGAGTCATCTTTAGTAAAACATAAGGCATCGGAAATTATGGCGATTTTGACAAACAACTGTTTTGTCGTATAAACGACATGAAGATATACCGTTCTTGATCTAGCTTTAGATTTTTTTTTCCTTTAGTTGAAGTTAGATTTCAATGAGTTTAAACCAATTGGTGTCTGACTGTCTTCATTATATGAGATATTGATGTATTGTCCTACAAACTTGTTTCGTAGGAAGCGGATTGAAACATAAATATAGATTTGGAAGAGTATATTTCATTACCCCGTTAACTAATACAATCAGTGAAATAAAGCTTAAGCTTAGGAGACTCAGATTTTTACCTTTAAGTCATTCTCACTAAGGTTATAACTTACCATCTCCTCGGTATATGTTTCAAGTTCTCTTGGTAAATATTTCAAAAGAAAAGTTATGTATATATATATACAGGGTAATTATAGGAAGAAATTTCATATAAGTTAAAGAAACTCTATATAAAAATCTAAATGAATGAATCTCATTTTTTCATATGTTACACATTTTCTACTGGAACATGTAATAGCTTGACATGTGTAAAATTTACTGAAAAAGCGCTTTTCAGTACATGTTGTAGAAAGTGCTTTTTCTGTACATGTTACATGTGTCAAGCTGTTACGTGTTCCAGCAGAAAATGTATAATTGTGAAAAAAGGAGGTTCATTCATTTGGGTTTTCATAGTTTTCTTAATTAACATGAGTTTTCTTTTTTATCATTCCCTTATATATACATGTCCATATATGGGTGGGGTTCAAGAGTAAATACTAATGTATTTGTAAACTGAGTTAATAAATCCTGACTATTGATTTGTATCATCAAATCGTAAAATACACTATTTTAATCATCAAATCATGGCCACTGATTTACACTTGTGTGGTAATAATCAAGGGCTAGGAATAGTTCACTAGTGTTCACAATCAAGAGGATTGTTCACAAATAAACTAATCCTAGACAACTCTCTTAATGGTGAAGACTAGTGAACTAATCCTAGCTTTTTATTATCAATACACAAGTGTAAATCAACGACCAGAATTTGATGAAAAAAATACACTAGTGTATTTTATGATTTGATGATGTAAATTAATGGCTAGGATTTGTTCACTTAGTTCATAAATACACTAGTTTTCACTCTAGAACCTCATCCTATATATAGGGTTAGGATCGTGTGAGAAGCATTAGACTAATTGAAAAACTTGAGAAGCATTCTGAATCACATATTTTCCTAAGCTTTTCGTAATAATACACATACATATAGTTTAAAATTAACTATATAGATATGTGTATAATTCAAGATTTGACAATATACATATATGTATATAGTGAATTTTAAATTATACATATGTGTATATTACGAAAGCTTAGGGAAATGTGTGGTATAGAATGCTTATCAAGTTTCTCAAATATGGTGGACTTCTCTTAGGATTCATATCATATATATATATATATACACACACATACATATATAAATGGGATCAAGAGAAAACGACTAGAAGTGTGAAAACGATGCGAACGATTTTTAGCCACAAGATCTTTGTGATTTGTGGCTAAGATTGATGCAGTGGCATTTTTGTAAATAAAAGGAACTTTAGAACTACTAGGAGGAAACGCCAATAACTTTTTTATACGTGATTATTTTTTCACAAAAATTACACCATAAAATTCAGCATTTTTTATCTTTCCAACGAGTATATTATTGATATATTTTTCGAAAAAAAATGAACTGGGTTTTATGGCGTTTTGAACTGTTTTTTTCTTTTTGCGTTTTGAACAATGTTTTTTATGGCGTTTTGAACTGTGTTTTTATGTTTTTTATGGCGTTTTAAACTAGTTTCTGAACAGAGTGTTTTTATGGCGTTTTCAACTGGGTTTTCATGGCTTTTTTTTCTTCTGAATTTGGGTGTTTTATGACGTTTTCAACTGGGTATTCATGGTTTTTTTCTTCTGAATTTGGGTGTTCTATGGCGTTTTCAACTGGGTATTTTCATGACCTTTTTTTCTAAATTGGGTGTTTGATAGCGTTTTTATTTGAACATCCAGTTCATGTCACTTTTTTTTATTTCAAAAGTATAGCAATAGTATACTCGTTGGAAAGATAATAAAACACTCGATTTTATGATGTAATTTTTTAAAAAAAAATAAGCATATATAAAAAGTTTAAGGGAGTTTAAAAAAGATGGGGGAATATGCAGGTGACTTGTATGTGGATGGTCTTTAGCATGTGAATGATATGTGCATGGAATTTTTAACAATATGACCCATTAGTGTAGGTTAGCACCAATACCACATGTCAACATCAAAATCGTTTTCACTGATTTCACAGTTTTAGGCGTTTTTTCCAAATCCCACCTATATATATATAGTTTTTTTTTTTTTACTCTTTTTGTATATTTATACACTTTAGGAAAGTGATTGTAATTAGTATATTTGTAGTAATTGTTACTTTTTGTTTTAAAAAACTATCTAAGTTAGATTTATATATATATATATATATATATATATATATATATATATATATATATTATATATATATAGTTTTTTTTTTATATTTATTTACTTTATTTATATTTGTAGTATGTTATTTTTTAAAAATACTAAGTTAGATTTATATATATATATATATATATATATATATATATATATATTATATATATATTTTATGTGTGTGTGTGTGTGTGTGGTCTTTTTACTCTTTTTGTATATTTATACACTTCAGGAAAGAAATTGTAATTAGTATATTTGTAGTAATTGTTACTTTTTGTTTTAAAAAACTATCTAAGTTAGATTTGTATCTTAGTCTACTTCAAAAAGTTAGATTTGTATTTTAGTCTATTTCAGAATAACAATGAAGATTGGTTGGTTGATTTTGTTATCTATTGAATACTGTACGTAAAAAGGACATGTCTCATTTGCTATATTAATCAGAAAATGTGTCAGTATTTACCTCATTCTTGATTAAAAAACATGTACATTTTTACTAATGATAGCAAGTAATTTATTATGCTTTACTTTTCAAAATATAAAATAAAATATTATTACTTTTAATGTTGAAATCTCCTTGTCATGAAAATACACCAAATCCACCAACAAATTTTGTTGGCATGAAAACAACGCCACTTGAATTCCAATCGGACCTCCCAATTAACTATTGACAATGCCCTTGTAAACTCTATAAACCCATGGGGACCAATTTTGATGGCTTTCAGACCATTATGGTTAAAAGACACCAACAATCGCGGCTTTAGAGTGTGATTTTAGCCCATGTAGTGTTCTTGAGACTTAGCGTCTTGGGGATGTTTTGGGTGGTCACATTTGTGTGCATGGATGAGGTCGGATGGATTATGTAAGAGAGAGGATGGTGTTTTTAGTTGGCTTTTTTTAGCTGCGAGAGAGATGATTCAGGCAGGTGATGACGTGACGACGTTCTTAAGAATATTCATTAGAGATAGTCTAACTTATAACCATAGGTTATATCAACCAATCTTTTTTTTTCTAATGTAAAACTATCCATCATATATAGGAAGATATAATCTAACTGTATTAAAACATATAACCCGGAAATTTAAGGAGAATTGGTAGTTCCAACTTCCAAGCATATAAATATGACTAATTATAAAAAGGTTTATAACTTGAAATATTTGAGAAACCATAAGGTTTATTTTTTTATAAGACGGATATTCAAGCATATCTTTTGTTATAAAAGAAAACAATTATGCACATATTGTTTATTGGAGACATCAACTATTTATTTTCCCGCTTTTCTCTCGTATTTAACTATAAATTAACAGGATGCCCACGCGATGCGGCGGGAGCGACATATCGCATTATGATACTCGTTTTTTGCAATTTTCTTATTCATATGATATTTGTTATAGCATTATTGTAATAGATATACGTCAATATACTTAACATATAACTGTGGCGACTCCGGTTCAGTTTAACAAAAAAATGATTTTTATTAAGGCAGCGTGTGTGAAACCGGATTCGAACTTGAGACGTTAGTGTTTATTGTGCACACAGTCCACCGCTGGACTGTGTGTCTAACCCGATTAATAAGTTGATTTTAATTAAACTTATATGATACCGAACTTCATCATCTTCTTCGCTGAGTTTTAAGCAGACTCGACAACAGACTGGTTCGAGGTTTTTAAAACATGTTCTTTAGTGTTTTCCAGTTCATTATGGTGAGATAAGGGTGAAAAGAAAAAGAAAATAAGCGAAGAGGTATACCGACTGGACCCTCTGTTTTCCGGCAGAACTCCGGCGACAGCAATTCCTTCCGGCGACGAGTGTCTTGTAGCAGCGAGTCTCCAGGAAGCTTACAAAGGGTGTGGGTATCTCCGGTATAAGCTCAGGGGCTCAGTGAGGTTCAGAAATGAGGAAACCGGTTTTCCGGCGACGAACAGAAAAATTCCGGCGAGAGAGTTTTCGCCGAGAAAGAGTGTGGTTTTGAGCGAAAGTGTTTGCAGAGGTTCGAGGTGGTTTTTATAGGGCAAATCGTCGATGTATTTGGCCCGATTTCCAACTGGATTCATTGATTTAAATTTTTCCGGCGGTTATAATTTTGGTCGCGGACTCAGACGTCGGTTATAACCGATGTCTTGTTAATGGTTTACGTTATAACGTAAATTGTCGTTAAAACTCGCGAGATTTCCGGGATTCCGACGACTGAACTGTTGGGCGCCGGTTTTGAATTCGTAACGTCTCTTTATAATTTAAATGATTCCAATATTTATCAAACAATACAAGTGGCGCAGTGGTTTGTGTGTTAAGTGATAAGTCTTTGAACCGATTCGGCGACTGACCCGGGTTCGAAACCCGGCTGGAACATTTTATTTTTATTTTGCGATTTTCAACAGTTTTTCAAAAACTAAATATATATTCCCGTATAATAATTGATTATGTATCGTTTAAAATTATTTTAGGCATTTAATTCGCAACGAAATTTTTGACTGACTGTTCGGTTGATAAACGGAGCGGGTTTGGTAAATCCGTTTTTACGGATGTTACAACAAATACAAAAAATGAATGTATAGGTACATGAAAGGGAGGTATAAATATATAAAATGGGGGTGTGAATATATAATACATGAACTAAAGGTATAAAACTAGAAATATTTGAAAATATGAATGGTTCGCTTTCGTTAATTTTGGTTAAATGAGGCTACAAAAAAATCAATAATAGTTTTTTGGTTAATTCGAGTTTTGGTTAATCAGTTTTCAGTTAACTCAATTTTTGGTTGATTTCGGTTGCGATTCAGTTATTACTCCACCCTTAGACATTATTAATCATGTAAAATATCACATTTTAATTAAAAAATTATAGCAATACTATACTCAAATTAAAGAGAATAAAATACTCGTTTATATGGTGTAATTTAAAAAAAAATATTAACATACCAAAAAGTTATGACCGTTTAAAAATTATGGGGGGAGTTAGTTTGTTATAAGGAGATAAAGTGTAACTACTAACTAATTATATGTAACTTTGTTAAATATGAGAGTTTAATCACTTGATATTCTGTAGCTATTAAACATTATGGGCTTTAATAACTTGTACACTAAGGCATCATCTACTTATACTTTTTAATCCATACGTCTATACTGACCAAAACAACTATCGAAACGTCGACAAATATGAGTAGGTCGTCAAGGTACTTTTGGATTTTTTTAAACATTATAGTTTATAAGATATGGTAAGAATACGTAAAAGAATTATACGTTTGTTGTGGAGGAAGAAATGTGTAACTAATTACCCATAATTACATTAAAAACTTAGGGATTTAAGTGTAATAAGGTGGGGGCTAAAATATAATTATTCTTTAAAAGACAAATTTACCCTCATTTTATGAGTGTATTTAGAAATTAAGGGAGAAAATTCTTTCTGTATCTTAAAATGACTCTCTTTCATACATTATAATATAATATAATATAATATTGATACTTACTTTTTTTAATTAAAATAGTTATTATATGATCAACCTAATAAATTTAATATGAAAATAATTAATCTTTTAAATAAACTTCTATTTTCTACTTAAAAACTACACCAGGTTTAAAATTATCTTGATTAAATATTTAAAAATAAAAATTAATGATAATAATTGTTTTTATGAATAATTTTTAAAAATTTTTAAATATTTAACGCAATTGGATGGTAAAAATATAATATATTAAAAATAAAGAAAAATAGGTGGTATTAAAAAAATCAAAGTTAATGCCCAATTGATAAAAAATAATGTTTTAAAAATTAACTTAACAAATTTATAACTGTTATTTTAAGTTCATTTTTTAAATACATAATTTGACAACTGTTATGTTAACTAATTAAATTATATTTTATTCTGTTAGTATAATACACAGGTTTATTCAACAATGCAATGCATATGTTTTTTTTAAACATAACTTTTTTATTACTAATTATATAACTTTACATACATCAACGCGTGTAATACACGAAATTTTGACCTAATATAGCAGTCTACCAAATCGTGTCTGATAATATCATCATAAAGTATAGATTAAAAATCGACCCGACTCATTTCCAAACTAACTTTACATCAAAACCTATATTAACTCAAAGTTATACCATCGAATGAAAACAAATTATATTTGACCTGATTTATTTCAAAAATTACGATTTCATACTCTAGTGGACCCTTATCAACGAGTCGGAATTCGCTCATCATTTGGTAAGTATTAACCACGCTTAGGGTACGATGTTGTTAAGTTAGGGGTGAAACCCGCACCTTGTCAACTAGCCCCACTCCTTGATTTTCAATCTTGCTAAACTTTCGATTTTTTCGATCAATTAGATACGTGTAGTAACTAGAAGGGTGAAATGTCGTTATCGCTTCTCGATGAGAGCATTTTACCTATAGGCCAAAGCACGTTCCTCTAATTTGAAAGGATCTTCGATTCACTTTGGAATAGTCAATGCTCCTCAACCCAAAGCACTATAGTATTTTACTAAGCCTATCTTTTATGCCATCTCAATTTCTATGTGTTTTAATACTTGTTATCTTGTTCATTTCGAACCCGATGCATAATTCGCACGCCTTTCGCAATCAAAAACATTGGCAAACCAACTAAATTTATACTCCTAACGCAATCATATGTGTTTATACTATTGAATACTTGTTATGCTTATGTCATCTATGTGAACTCATACGTTTTATACAATACTTACATGCTCAAACGTAACTTTCATAATCACGTCACAATAAAGCCTCACCCTTTCCCCTATTGTCGACCACTTTCCTGACAACTAATCGATTTAGATTTATACCTAAACCTTTTTATCATTAAGTAAATTTCCCCACTTATGCATGAACCTCGAACCTTACTATTTTATCCAAATGATTTCTCACCCTACAACTTATTTACGTAAATCACATACATGAATCCCCTAATGATACTTTAAATGTTTCTTTCACAATTTTCAAAAACTTTATGAAATCTACCTATCAACTTAGTCGGTCAAATGAACCTCTTGCCCTCGATTTTCATAACTCATACAAAACACACTCACTTTCTACTACTATTCTAAAGACATTTTATTTCCAAGAAGAAACCAATGAAAACTTTCTCTCACATACGTATAAGTACTTTGCTAAAATACTTTTCAAAATTTTAAGTTTTACATGAAAATTTTCAAAACAAAACTTTTCTTTCATTAATAAAATAAAATAAAGCAAGTTCACTATTTTACAACCTTTTCAAAATACGCAAATCTAAATCTGAACACATGGACAAGAAAATTTCATATGCGAATACAAATTTTAAAACAAAAGTAGCATTTCTTTTTATAAACCACATTTTACATCAAAAATTAATACTTTTCTCAATATTCACCCGACATTCACAATTTTGGTCCTTCATTCCCGACAAACCTGACTTATATTAACCAACTCAATGTTTTGACTCAAGCAACCACACACATGCATACCGCCTTATACGTTTCTATTTATACAGTCAATATTACATGACAATATTACACATATCACCATTACACTTCGTATTTTACATACTCGCAACTTCATAGTAATTTATATATGCTAAATCCCATTTTATTCCACCTATACGCTCGATACTGCATGCTAATGTTATACCTATTTGTCTTCAATC
This sequence comes from Scalesia atractyloides, assembly GCA_947069175.1. NCBI lineage: Eukaryota > Viridiplantae > Streptophyta > Magnoliopsida > Asterales > Asteraceae > Scalesia > Scalesia atractyloides. Next base: position 86,123,040 of record CAMTDV010000001.1, on the reverse strand, counting down.
ATACTCAAAATTTATGTATTCGTACTACTTGGTAGTCATACTTGAAATCTATAAGTAGGCATAAACCGAGTGGTTTCATCTACGTTCGACACACTCATACATATATACATACATACAATCATGGTACATACTTAATTTTTATAAGCTATCTTACATACCCTTTGCTTACTAGATGTAACCTGACCCATATACTACTAGTACAAACTATGTGAATCATGCACAAACCAAAATAATCGCGGGTGCATATGGGATTATATTGGTAGGCGCATGAAAACCATAGTGGGTTCTACTGTGTATCGTAAACACGGAACGTAACATGACACCGAATAGCAAAACGGACGTAACATGGTATGAACATGGTGGATACACCGCTGGTACTTCCTATATATAAGTGTGCCTACCATGTTACCAAATTTTTCTAAAACGTGGCGTGATAAATTCAGTGATTTCCCAGAACTTGATAAATACATTTGATTCATAACAAACTTTGGTGACCCCACTTTGAAATGATTAATACTCGATTATCCATGACAAAGCTTGATTCTCAAAATCATTAGCTTTAACCGCTACAACTATCACTAGCATCTCTCAACATTCCATGTTCGCATTTTATCCAATATTCATACCATTTTTACCCCTCGCATACACCTACCGAATCGTTCACTACCATACCACGATATTCCCAATTCTTTCCTTAACCCTTCACCCAAACTTTATTTATAGTGAATCAGCCTAAACTTTCAATCCATTTTTGTAAGCGTCCCCACCGGCTCAATCTTGTCAAAATGTTCCTTTTCTTTTAAAACTATTTTTCACTCTTATCTACGCGCAAACTTCAACTAGTCGGTCTATTACCGCCAAAACCTTTTAGAAACCATAAATATTTACCATCCTAGCTCTCTCCAATAAACATTTTTCTACAACAAGTGATTTTACTAATACGCATTAGAACTGACAAAACTTTTCTTACAACTTACGGTGCGGACCACTCATTTTAATCAAAATACATCTTTAGTCATACTAAAACCTTCCTCTTAGGTCGCACTCTTTTAAAATATTTCCTTCCAATGAGTTGTCCAGCCCCAGTCAAACTCACCTGCTTACACACACACATACACATTTTTACTTATCCTTATACAAGTTTATGATTGGTGTCTCAAAAACTCCTTAGTCAAACAAATTACTTTCATAAACCTACCATTTTTATCCTTCAAGATTCCGATACATATTGACACACTTATACATGAACTCTGCAAAAACTTTAAACTTCAAAATCTTGATTTTGGCCAAACATTTTCACCAAAATGACATCTTTTCCAAAGTCTTTCTCTTGAATAAATTTCGGGACGAAATTTCCTAAAGGATGGGAGACTGTAACGCCTCGCTTTTTCGTACTTTCCTTAATTAGAAAGTATAATCGTATTTCTATTTATGGAAACTTGTACTCGTATTTCTTTCCCAATTTTGTAATCCGAGACTTGAATCGTAATAAAAATTCATACTTGTTATATATACATGTCTTACATGCATTCAATTGTTTAAACTGATATTTGTTATACGTGCAAAGACTCATACATTCATACTCGATACTCAAATCATACTTATATGCGTTATACATGCAAAAATGACAAGTTATAGCCTAAAATGAAATATAAACTAAGTTCAAGGACTAAAAATGGCATAATTCGGAGAAAGTGGTTTCTAGCCCATGGATTTGTCCAATTTGTGTTTTATGCATTAAATGCACCCAACTAACAACCCCTCTCACCTCAACTATAAATACCCACCTCCTCCCACTCTCATTTCACACCTCAAACACTTCTCTTCTTCTCTCTAAAGCCCTCTCTCTATCTGAAAGTTCAAGACTTTCAAAAGTGAGTTCTAACTCACCATTACCTCATTTCTTTGATCTTTCTTCCTTTCTTAACACTTGAATCACCTCTAGGAATGTTTCCATAGGTTCTCCATGGAAAACAAACTTAGAACATCACCATTTTTGAGGTCTCAAGTGTAAGAGCTTTTTGTTTTAATAGGGTTTCAACCCACAAGTGTTGTATCCTTCCAAGCTTGTTCTTGAAACAAGACTTGAGTTGGTAGTGTGTGATTACTTGGAAGCCTTGGCTATTCTACCTTCAATCCACCACCTCACTTGATGATTTTGATTATTTTTCGTCTTTTACTTTTATGCGTAACTTATTCATGACCATCCTTATTGTCCTTGTGACGACTTGTGCATTGCTGACCTATATGAAAGAGGTTAAAGGATGGTTATCCTCCTACCTCCATGCATGACTTCTATGAACTTCCATGATGTTTATGATCTACTTATTATATATACTATATAATATATGTGTATATATCCACTAACCGAACCCTTGATGATAATCGAATGATTGTCCGTCATGGTACTAGGTTACATCACCTTAGTACTTAATCTCTCGTTACGATTCTAATGGGTATCCTAACCCATGAAAACACATCAACCCGAATGGGTATTGTAGTGTCAAGAATGAGTATTAAGTCTAGATGATTATTTTCTCGTATACATACTTTAGTGTATTTAAATTTCCTAATCCTTCGTGATTGTTCGAATACTTACCAACCTAAGTTTTCCTCATGTAGGATAACTCGGTGCTCCATCCTCCAAACTCCCCCAACACCTTACGGAAATACCAAGTGGAAGCTTGCAAAACCGTGAGTACACTCGAACACCCTTTTTACGTTTTACACCTTTGGGTGCAACATGTTAGTCTATCAAAATTCACGCAATCACACTTATACTTTTATGCAATCACACAAACAATCCATCATACATGCTATGCTATAGTTACGTGATACACGATTTGTATACTTGGAACATTCTTATGTTATGCTATCTGTCATTAACTACGTACGAGCCTCCCCCTTAACATGTATAGTGCTATAGGAGTAACGCACCGGCCGTATTCTTGAGGTCATGTTAAGTTTATTCTATTTTGCGGTGACACGCGAGGGTTGACTTATAGATCGCATGCCATGTTTACAATTAATCTAGTATGCTAGCTTAACATGTGGATTCGTTTAAATCTTTTCATACTTATGTGATATCAAACTTATGTACTCGCCAATACTTTTTGTATTGAACTATACTTTTAACATGTTGCAGGTTAAGGATGTTGATCATGGCGAACTTAGTAGGAACGACGTAGAAACACATCTAGAATGTTAGGATTTATGTTGTTGAACTTATTGTATTTGACTTCCTTGTTGTAATTGACAATCTTGTTATGAAATGAAATTGGTTTGATTTAAATATTGTCGCAAATAGTGTTATGATGCCTTGAGCAATCTATTTCGTCTCACTCCGATGTTTCCGCCATCGGTTGGGGTGTGACACTTTCGACCATCATCCTTTTTCGCCGCCATCAATAGTTACGTTTCATTGTCTCTCTATACACAACACACTAACCCTAACCAACACCATATTCTGGGGTTTTAGAGGTGGTTTCTTGGTTTGGGATTCTGGTGGTAAATGTTTGCAACATATATAGGCGAAATCTGAGCTATAGTTGTTTATTCGCACAAACCCTATGTTGTTCGATTACCAGAGAAACAAAGTTGTAGGATATGGAAGTGTTTAGTGTTTGTAATCAAGAGGCAAGTTGGAAGAGTCCAGGGAGGTTGGCTTGCCCGAGCATCATACTCATCGTACATAGGGGTTAGATAGTGTTCTAAGGTTGGGGAATGGGGATGATGATGATGATGTTACTAAATCTGTGAAGATAGATTGTAGAGAGAGAGAGAGAAAGAGTGCATGTGTAAGAGAGGGTTAAATATAAAAAGATTTATTTATTAAGTTCTTATTATCTCATTAAAAGGAAAAATAACGTTTGCAAAATATATATATATATATATATATATATATATATATATGTGTGTGTGTGTTTAAATTATATTTATTTATTTATTATATACATTAACAATTGGTACCTAGATTTAATATGTTGTAGCTTAGTTAAAAGGACAAAAAAGCCCCACATCTTATTAGAATAAACAAACGGAGTTCGATAATTGGATGAAATGATAAATTGCCCAAACCTCATGAACAATTTTAACAATTTCCTCTTATAGAAAAGTTATACATATATGTATGGAAAAGAAAGATGTAATGATAAGCATTTAAAATTTTTAATCTAAATTTAAACAACAAAGGTTTTCATTAGGGGTGTGAATTTCATATAAGACATGAACACAACATAAAAAATAAAAACAATTTTTAAATTGGCAAACACAACTCGTTTAATTAATCAGGTCTAGGTCAACCTAAACACAACATTTTTAATAAATAGGTTAACCTAAACCTAACCTGTTTAAAATATAGGTTTGTAAGTCAACCCATTTTAAGGGTTTTTTAAAAGGATACATATAGATTTTAGAAATAAAAATTTTCAATATATCAAGTTAAATGTGTTGATTTTTTATTTTTCTTTTATTAGCTTCTAAAAGTGATTTTTTTCTTTTGAACCTTTTAATGGACTCTTTACTTTTAACATATTTATTTTATTAGTTAGGTACCATGTTTTAATCATTTCCATCAGCTTCTTCTAATATCGACCTGAATATATAAATCTAAGTTTGTAATTAGCAATAGGAAATAAAAAAAACAAAAAAGTAATTAAATCACACAAAACAATAGTTTCATTTAGTCAGGGTAATTGATTTTTCAAATTGTTGTGGAGTAACTCACATTCACAAACAAATATTAAAAGGGTTGTCACCAAACCTGACCCAAACACAACACAAACTTAAATGGGTTCGACATGACACAACAAGAATGATATATGGATCGGACTAGGGTAGAAGAACTTCAACCTATCAACACAGCACAATTAACACCCCTAGTTTTCAGTAACTTCAAATCGTAAGTATTTTTTAAATTAATCTAACCATTTTTATATGTACTATAAGTTTTTTTTTACTTTGTTTTACTTTAATATAAATTTTGCTATATTATTATGAAATGGCATTTTTACATGGTTTAATGCACAATCAAACCCTAAATACAACCCGAACATCCATTTTGTGGGTGACCTCAACCCCGAAACCAGAAGCTTGAAAGATTTGGAATCGTTGGGCTTGACTTTTATGTTGCCCGACTATGACTATTGAATCAGACGACGAACAACGAAGGGTATTGCATCGTTTAAAGGAAAAAGAAGATAAAAAAATAAAAAAAATTTGAAAAAAATCGGTAGCTATTTTTATTCGGTTAATCCATAGACAAGCTAGATAAATAAAAACAGTTACATTTTTTAAGTATTTCTAATTTCAATTAGAAAAAAGAATCCACCAAAGCTCTCAATCATACTGTTTTTTTCGTATATATTTTATTTAAAAATTAAAACAAAATATATAAGATCAACACTAAATTCATTCTTCTTTAGACAAAAATGTTAGGGGGGCGGGGATTTGGTTCCTCTTTGCGCTTGACACATGCACACATCTAATCAGATGCTAATCCACTATTTGAAAATTTAATTTGTCTCACTATTTTCTCTTTAGTTAAATCAGCTTATTTATAGGTAAAAAGGGTTAAAATTATAATTCCTAATTTTGATATTCTTTAAAAATACATAAAATAAAAAAGAGATCGTGAACATCATGTAATGTTGTAATTATAATTATAATAATTATTTTAAATACAGTGAAGTGTAGAATATAATATTTCTTAATGTACATTGGGTACGAGATGAAATTACGCATGTTGAAAAACCATAATCACTGGAAAACAAAATCACGAATGTTGAAAATTATCATTACGTATGTTGAAAATCATAACCATGCGTGATTATGTTTTCTCAAACATACATGATTTATGTTTTTTCAACATGCGTGATTAGGGTTTTTGTGTGTTTATAACGTGCGTAATTTCATCTCGTACCCTACGTACGTTAAGGAATATTGTACGTTAACTGACCCCTATAAATATATACTAGAATACAACTTACTTGGGGGCCTATAGTAACCTTTTGCCTTTTTTTTCTTTTTCGAGTTCCAAATTCACATCTTGTATCATAAATAATATACGTCTTTAGCCTAATAATTTTGTTTTCTTGTATAACTTTCGTTCGCCAGCTTTTTTGTTTTGTTTTAAAAAACTAAATACACGATATATATATATATATACTTTTGAAAAGGGATTGAGCTGGTATCCACCGAAAAACATCGGTACCGGTATTATAGAACTGTTAATGGTATTCTTTTATAATGGATTTCAATCGATATAAAACATGTGTAGACATCCTGTTGGACTTATCGCAACTTTACTTTTTAAGTTTTCTCTTTAGGTTGTTATATCGAGTGTCGGTACCGTATCAATGCCGTAATAAACCTGACCAATATCAATCTAATTCCCGCCATTAACGTTATTTTAACAACTGTGCCTAATTTATTAAAAATTGGGTCGCCTATGTCACGGAGCTCAGGTGTAATCTACAGTTCAAGCTAATGCATGACTCGAAGAACTGAGTCAAAGGAAGAAAAACTGAAAGAACTAATACAAATCCATAAATGTTAAATTAAGAAATATCAAATAAGAAATCCTCAAAAGGGTTCACGAGGCGAGTTTCGTCTAGCGACTAGTAAGCTTTGTTAGTCTCAAGTGGGTTGACCTTCATTTCAGAGTCATCTTCGAGAATCTTCGAAAAAAATTTAAGCCTTAGGTGAGCAGAAAAAAAACCCTTATAATATAAAGTCAATAACTCGACTTTAAAAATAAAAAAGATTCATTTAAATTTGTACATATTTATATGCGAGAATATGTCTTAGGTGGATCGTTTGTTCTTCATCCATGGTGGAATATGATTGAGCAAATTCATTAGTCGATGGTGGTGAATTGACAATTCCAGTCGTCGTTGAGGGCTGGAGGGAGGCTTGATCTGTAGATGGTGGTTCGAAAATCATGTTTAAAAAATCAATTCTTACATGAAACTAATTGTATATATTTTTTGGTACTTTTTAGTTCCAATCACATGAAGAAGAAAAAAAATCATAAAGCTCTCAATCAAAATATACTTCTGGTACTTCGTTTAGCTATTTTATTTAAAAGTTCAAATGGACAAATAATGAAAAATAAAATTCATAAGATCTCGAAAAATACGACAAAGATGGTTCATGAATATTATACATATATTAACTGCATATTCTATAAATTAGAATAATTGATAAATAAGAAAGGTAAATGGCCAGTTGCAAATTCCAAATAGTCAACGAAACCATATAAATCTTAAACCAGATGAACTAAGTGATCTCTTTCTGTTTGATCAGTTTCAACAGTTTATAAACACCCTATTAGATAAACTGATTGATATATATAGAGTTCAAGTGGTTATTTTATCTGGGACTGAGTTACGTTTGTTGGTTTCGCCACATCCATTTGACATGACGTAAGTGAATGGATCCCGGATTGTTCTTCATCCATGGGTTGCTGGTGGAGAGCCACATTACTGATAGTTGATGGTCTAGTGGCAATTTCATATCATATATTTTGGTCATTCAACGCGGTTAGCCAAGATCATAGAGTTAGAGCATTCTAGCAACCACCAAGTGAAAGACTTTCAAGCTTTTTTTACATTTCAATCAAGATTCAAGTTCCAAATCTGAGTTCACATTAGCTATGAGTGCCACATTTGACGATTGATAATTTTCAAGCTTTTCGTCATAGCTTTTCAGTATTCATATCATATAGATGTCAAGCAATCGTTTAACCTGTAACCTGACAAGATGAAAAAGCAAGATGAAAAGTTGCTCAGTTGTTTTAACCAAAATTTGTTGTTACCTACATGCTATTCGTAAACTAGTAGCGTTTGCAAAGATTGATTAGGAGTAACACAAAGTTGATATTATGTTTAAGATTCTTGTATACCCGACAAAGTATAAAATTCACAAGTTGAGATACGTAGTGAAGGAATATGAAAGATTAATTTATCAGTATAGTGTCCAGGTAAAAAAGAAGTGACAGAGAGATATTACTAAAGAGGAAAGGCAAGTATCGAACAACATTGTAACTTTAGCAACTATTACAAGTTTATCATTCTTTCCGATGCATGGATGATCCGTAAATTAACGGTAGCCACATATTTGATTTGTGATGAACTTCAAAGGATTTGATACTAAAATCCGACATTGTAAATTGTTTCGGAACAAGTTGTATATGGAAGAACCGCTACATGTGCCGAAATAACCTAACCGAAACAAAAGCTGACGCTTCAGTTTTTCGATTTTTAATAACTGAAATTTTGGTTCAGTTTTCGGATATAATAACCGAAAAAACCGAACCGATAAGTTACAATAGTAGGCCTAGTCCATACATTTTTATGTTTAAATTTTAAGTAGTTTAAGTGTTTAACCCAATGCTAATAGAAATTGTTAATTTTATTCTTCAATGTTAAGTGTTTATAATAAAACATTACATGTTTATTTATAATTGAAATGATTATTTATTACCTAAAAAAATAACAAAATTTAATATAAAAAGTAATGATCTTTTAAGAATTTATAAAAGAAAATGTCTTAATACAAACTTTGGATAGACATAAAAATAGATTAAAATGTTAGGTTTATATAAACGTTTTGATATAAAGGTTAACTGTAATAAACCTAAATGTAAAAATATAAGAAAGATTTTTATATTTTAAATTATACTTTTTTTATTTTTTGAATCTTACGTAATTTTGTTTCAAAAATCAAAATAACCAAAAAACCGAACAAACATAAAAACTGAAAAACTGAAACCGAAAACCAATATTTCAGTTTCGGTCTTACTCAAAAACCAAACTATGCACACCCCTCAGTTAAACTATCTTTCCCATAACCATGATCCAATCTATCAATGGTCCCCTTAAGGACACATAATAATTTGGGTTCAAAAGGACTCATTATAGTCGTTAAAAGATTTTTTTTATTTTTTATTTTTTTCAGTACATCAAGTCACCATCTTTTATGGTCTTATATGTTAACACCCTCTTTTGTCATCAATAATTGGATATACCGTTACTGACTGGGCTTGTTGCATCAAAAATAAATGTTCCACTTATGGCTTCTCCATGTTCCTCAATGGCAACTTGTCTTATAGAATGCCAAAAAGCAACCAAGCATGTCAAATTTAATCAGTGAATCTGAATATCATGTTATGCTTAAAAAAAAAACAAACAAACCGTTGGTTAATTCAATTTTCGGTAATTTCGGTTAGGTTATCCCAGTTAGGGCTGTAAACGAACACGAACAAGGCCTTGTTTGTGTTCATTCATTCGGGAATGAGACTGTTCCTGAACGGTTCATGAACGCTTACTGAACGGGATTTCTTGTCCGTGTTCGTTCATTAATCAAATGAACGTGTTCATGAACTGTTTACGAACACTTACCAAACGGAAATGAACTCAAACAACGTTTATGAACACAAATGAATACACACGAACAAATATTCATGTTAGAGTAAAATTTGCATTTTTCGTTACAAAGATTACGAATAACTACAAAAAAGTAAATTAACACTTAACATAATTATCCGAACATAGTTGACATAATTATTGGAAACATGATTAAGACAAAATCAAGAAGTTTGTCAAGCTTTAACACAAACTGAAATTAAAATGGTTAAATGAGGGATGAGGGGACATTTAGTATAACAAGGGTTTCAAAGTTTTAAAAACTAAAAACAGAAAAACGAAAATACAACATATAAAGACCTTTAAATGGACGAATACAGATGAACATAAATAGGTGACCATAAATGAACACCTTATCGAACGTTCACGAATGTAAACGAACAAACGCAACCTCTGTTCACGTTCGTTCGTTTAATTAACGAACGGAAATTCGTGTTCGTTCCTTTATTAAACGAACGGACAAAAACGAACTTTCCGTGAAACGCTTCACGAACTGTTCGCTGAACGTTCGGTTTGTTTGCCGGCCTAATCTCGGTCAAAGCCTCGGTCAAAGCCGTGTAAAGGGCAAAGATGGAAAAACCATAAAAAGAAAAGCAAACAAGGGAAACACAGACACTAGTGAAAGCCGTCAACTGAAATCAAGAACAAAAGCAACAAATGGGGAAGAACAAGAAGCAAAGAAACCAACACCAAAACCAACGTAATCGCAAAGATGCATCGTACTACCTCGAAGACATCGAACAACAAAGTTATCCGCTAACTCAACCCTCAAATCTCTCCGACCAAGAACAAGATTCAGACGACATTGAAGACCAAAACCCATCATCTGATAGTGATAATAATAATAATAATAGTAATAGTAATGATGATGATGATGGTGGTGGTGGTACTCATCTTCCATCAAAGTTCTCACTTTATCAACAATCTGTACAGGTAACAAAACCCTTAAATTTGTTAGGGTTTTACATTTTTATGATAATAATAATAATAATTGAAGTATGGGATTTTAATAATTTTGTGGGGTTTTGTTGCAGTCACCTAAGGGAGATATTAGTTATCTGCAGAAGTTTTTTTTGACTTATGTTGGTGGGAGGGCTCCTCTGCATCTTCAAGAAGATTTCTGTGGCACTGCTTTGTTAAGGTTTTTTTTTTTTTTTTTTAATTTTTTTAATGCATTTTAATGTTTCTTGATGTGTGTGATGCTGCATTTGGTAATATATGCACAATTAATGTGTTTTAAGTTAGTGTTAGTTTTGGGTTAGTAATAGACTACCGTTGTGGTTTAACTAAAAGTGTATAACGCCTTTCCATGTCACCGCCGCATAGACATAAGCTTTAACTAACCCATCCTTTGACTATCCCACATTAGGGTTTAACTAAGATTTAAATAAAAGAAAAAACAGAAAGAAAGTTTGATTGGAGGTGGACCCACAGTCCGTTAACAAGGTGGTGCCACCTTTTAACGCCCATGGAGCGGTGTTTTGAGCCGTTAAAGTCTGACGTGTTGAGGGGCGTTAGCCACTTAGCCCACAACGTCAAGTCCTAGTAGAAGAATAAAGCTTTAGACTTGATGATGAAATACCTAAATTCTTTTGAATTTTCTGCTAAATCAATGTTATCGTTCATGCGTTTTGAGGTTATAAAGTAACTAAATCAATGTTAAAGTTGAAAAGCTTGGTTTAAAAATGCACAACATGATGCACGTTGCGTAGTTTTAGTTGATGCTATTCGATTCTTTGATGTGCATGGGATGCGGCTGGAGCAGTGTTTTTTTTTACAGTTGACCAGAATTTGAACACGCTAGACCATCGATTGCAATGGGCCTGATGTTTTTAGATCTCATTGATTAAATATGAACATCTATTGAGCAAAGGGTTTGAGTATTTGAACAATTTAGACCATTGATTGAACAAATCTAACAAGATATGATGAGAATATGTAGTGTTAGTTATTAAGTTAAATGTTATCAATAAATATTTTTTAGTAACAAACATCTCGCATAAGTGCTACACGTGCCTTGATTGTTTTGCTCAAATTGCATTGGGGCGCCTTGCACATTTTAAAACTAAATTGAAAAGTTGAGTTTTACCTCTTCTTTTTTGGAATTTTGATCATAAACTTTGCCATAAGTGGAAGTATATTGCATTTTCTTGTAATTTGCCCATGCTTTTATCATCTAAGAAACACTAATCTCTCAATCATATGCATCAATTACAGTACAGAGTGGCTCCGAAGCGACTCGAGAAGGACTTCCATAGGCTTAGATTTAGACGTTGAGGCTCTCGATTACTGCATGGAGACTAACGTCAACAAAATCGGGGTCGATATATCTTCTAGAATCTTCCTTTACCACGGGAACGTTTTACAACCTCAAGAATCAAAACTAGTAAAATCCAATCTTCAAAACATCATGCATAATGCAACACTTGAAGAAAACGAAAATGGTTCTGAACCCGTTACTAATTATGAAGCACTTCCATCTAGAGACATTGTATGTGCTTTTAACTATAGTTGCTGTTGTCTCCACACTCGCCATGAGCTTGTTTCGTATTTCAAAAACGCCCTTCAAGCGTTATCTAAAAAAGGCGGGATTTTTGTCATGGATCTTTATGGTGGTACTTCATCTGAATGTGAACTTCGGATGCAAAGAAAATTTCCAAATTTTACGGTAGTTACTTAAATCGCGCTTCTTTTTCCAAATTTCCATGGTATTTTGTAGCAGTACCATATTTTTTTTAGTAAAATGCCATTTTCATCCCTGAGATTTGGTCAGTTTTGCGACTTTCATCCAAAAGTTTGTTTTTTCGCATCTGTATCCAAAAGATTTGAAATCTTGCGATTTTCATCCGCCTCGTAAACTCCATCCAATTTTCTCCGTCAAGTCAGGGATATTTTTGTCTTTTTTGTTAACTTAAAGGGCAATTTGGTCTTTTGAATACTTGTACACAAAGTGAAAAAGACTTAATCGCCCTTTAAATTAACGAATAAGACGGAAATATCCCTTAACGGATAAAAATGGATGGAGTTAACGAGCCGGATGAAAATGCCAAGATTTCAAACCTTTTGGATCCAGATGCATAAAAACAAACCTTTGGACAAAAATCGCAAAATTGGCCATACCTCAAGGACGAAAATGGCATTTTATACTTTTTTCTTTTTTGAGAATTATATCTTATTTTCATCATTAATTTGCTAGTATACATGGGAGCAAGCGGGATTCGACATTCTTCAAAGGAAAACACGAATCAGTCTGCATTATACGCTGCATAAATATCAAAACAAGAAACTTCGCCATGCGTTTTCATACAGCTGGAGATTGTAATGCGTTCTTTATTACTTTATCGTTGAAGGGTATTTTAGACATTTGACTAACAAGCGAACATTGATTAATCTTTGTGTTAGGTGGTCGTTACCGGAGATTAAAGATTGTATGGAAGAAGCAGGATTTCGGTCTGTTCATTTCTGGATCCGTCAGATGCCCGACAGTGAGAATATCAAAAGCATTCAAGGATTTGGTGACGGTAAAGATATTAAATACGAAGAAGTTACGAGTTTTCAACAGCAAGATTCATGGAATGCTTATATCGTTGGTGTTTCCTGATGATTTTTATGATAAAAAGTTTATTTAAATCATTTAGCTGTTATATCAAGAATTAACATGGTGAAATCCATTGAGAACTTGAACAATTCCATGTAGTTGCAGACATGATCTTCTTGAGCATTTATTACCTTTTACTGAAACGTTTATTCGGTTTTTAATGATTATAATGTTACTTTCTTACCACTTTCTTGCTTCTGGATCATTTGCTTTCAGAATTGTGTTTTTTGTTTCAACACAGATCGAATTAGCAGTGTTAAGATGTTGGATGAGCGAGAAACAAGGTACGCCACGAACTTTGACCTCTTTTAGGTCAAAACTGTTTGCATTCATATATGTATTTGTGATGGCCTCGTAGCAAACATAAACCAACATTCTCTTCACGTGGTAGTATTTGTCTAAATTCTATATTGTCGTCAAAATCATTAAAAACGAGTAAGGGGTTGTTTGGCAACTTCTGAATGGTTAAGTTTCGAACCATTAAGAGCCAGTATAATGCTTAACCGTTCATAGGCAATTGTCTGCCCAATTCAGATTAGAGGTCTTAACCATTTAGACTCGGTATAAGTGCTAAACCAGTAAGAGCCTCAGTATAATGCTTAACCATTCAGGGGCAAATGTCTGAACCATTTAGACATTTGCTCACTAAACAAATAGTCTGAACTATTAAGTGCTAAACCAGTAAGAGGTCTTTGAATCATTGAGAGTCTCATTAAGAGCTAAACAAATAGCCTCTAAGAAATTTATGTCAAATTTGACGGTGATAATTACTCTGTTTGACCTTTAAAGTCAAAAGTGAAGCCTTGATTTATTGACTATGCTTGCAGATTGGTTATCTTGAAGGTTACACTAAGAGAAATTCATGAGTATTAGTATTGTTTTTTAATATATATTTATTAGGAAGTGTTCACCTTATATGGGGTGTTATCTTTTGGGTGGTCGGGGTGGGCATCACAGCAAACCGCCGCGAGTGTTCTATCACGCGTGAAGGAGGCCAAACCCGTGATGTTCATTGCGTAGTGATAGGAGAATGTGTGTGTGTGTTTGACTTTGGTGTTGAGGTGGTGTAATTGGGTGTGATGAGTGAGGTGTCAAATGGTGATGGGCGTGTGGTTAATGTTTTTACACTTTTAAGACATTTGTAACCATAGGCCTTCTTATATTTCGTTACTAAACATGTAAAAACAAACTTATTCATAATTCTGGTCATTTTCACTTTATTAATCTTTGAATTGAAGACTAAGCTATGCCACTTTTCTAGTTTTATTAAGAGTTGCATGCAAAGTGCCTTTTGCTTTCTTAGAAGACTCCAAAAACCTAGAGATTATTTGAAGAAAAATTTAACAGACTTTGATGAACGCGGCAAGAGAAAGAGGAGAGCCTGCGTGTTAGTGATGAAGAAAGAGATGGAGGTTTTCGATAGCGAATGTGAAGGTTATGTGACAGTTAAGAGGTGCTAAATGGCTTGTGTTCGTGGTTTGACCTAGATCTAGTCTAAGCCTGTTTACATCTAACTCAAACTTGCGAATTTCATTGGTATTACATCATCAGTTTCTAGGTTTGTAAATACTCTCACATTTAGTATATTTAATCCATGACTTGGTGATCTAGTGTATGATATTGTGATTGCCCTACAAAAGTTACGTGGTTTACTAAATATTCTCGATGTGTAAGTTGATAGATGTTTAGGTGTAAAAAAGTTGTTAAAATGTAAATTTAGTTATTTTTAGTTCAGTTAACATTTTTAAGGTTAAAAAAGGAATGCACCGGAATTAAATTATCTAAATAAATATTATTGGTTGATGGAAACAATGATGGTTTATCTTATGAACTTTTTACAAGCGTTTAACTAATTAACTTAAGAAAGCAATTATAATTGGTTGATAGAAATCAATCTTGCAAAAGTTGCTAGAAGTACCCTAGTCGGCCAACGGGAAAGTTGGGTGTACTCGGGGTACTCGGGGAGTCCACGGACATGGTAAATATAAAGAAAATTAATTATTGGATATTATATATATGTCAAAATAAGCATAATTCAAGTCAACATAAGCATAATCCATGTCAAAATAAGCATAATATAAAAGTCAACAAACGAGGTTGATCGACTAGGCCGACTAGTCCCGACTTGACCGACTACTCTCCAACTACTCTCTGAATAGTCGACAAACGAGGTTGACCAACTAGGTCTGACTAGTCCCTTTAAATCTGAAATATTCGATGTCCCATTACCCGTATCAAACCAAAATAATATATACACAGAAATCCTAACAAACTATCAGTTATACTAGGAAACTATATAAAATAATAATAATAATAATAATAATATACATATTTACAAATCATACATATTCCTGAATTAGAGAATATATGTCGTTAATATGCGCTCACAGTCTGTGCGGTAGAAGGACGAATGCACAGACTGGCCTTGAATCGATTAAACAGTTGCTTTGGAAGGCCCTTTGTGAAGATGTTCGCATATTAGTAGTCAACAGGAACATGAAGAACTCGGATATCCCCTATACGAACTTTCTGCCGGACAAAATGAATGTCGATTTCGACATGTTTAGTGCGTTGATGTTGAACGGATTTTCAGACAGATAGATTGCTGACACATTATCACAAAAAATGTTAGTATCGGCTCGTGTAGAAACATGTAATTCAAGTAGCAGATTATGAAGCCAACTTGTTTCAGCTGCAGTGTTAGCCACCCCCTATATTCAGCCTCAGCACTAGAACGAAAGATTGTGTGTTGACGTTTTGCGGACCATGAAACCAAATTATTTCCCAAAAAAACACAATAACCCGAGGTGGATCTTCGCGAGTCAGGGCAACCACCCCAGTCAGCATCAGAATATGCAGTAAGTTTAGTAGACTCGGATGGTAAAATGGTGAGGCCCGTGACTAAGGGTCCGTTGATGTACCGTAAAATGCGTTTCATGAACTGGAAATGTGGGACCCGTGGAGCATGCATAAACAAACATACTTGCTAAACAACATAGGAGATGTTTAGACGAGTGAATGTTAAGTATTGCAATGCCCCAGCCAAACTCCTATAAATACTGCCATCTGGAAGAAGATCACCAGCATTGGCACTAAGCTTTGAATCAGTATCAGTTGGGGTGGAGCAAGGCTTACAGTTTTGCATATCAGCACGAGCTAGAATGTCAACAGCATAGGATTCTTGGGACAAAAAGAGGCCCCCATTCATCTTGGTGACCTGAATACCTAAGAAATGATGCAAATCCCCAAGATCTGTCATAGCAAATTCACTAGACAATGACTTAATAATATCCTTTAAGTGTTGTATTAGATGCTGTAAGGATAATATCATTCACATAAAGTAATAAATATGCCATATGAGTTCTCTTTTTGTAAACAAATAGAGAACTGTCACTTGTTGTGGGATGAAAACCACACCGAATAATAAACGTAGCGAACCGGTGGTACCACGCGCGTGAGGCCTGTTTGAGGCCATACAACGACTTCCTTAAGCGGCAAACATGGGACGGATGTTGTTTATCCACAAAGCCGGGAGGTTGAAACATGAAAACTGTTTCAGTTATATCACCGTGTAAGAAAGCATTTTAACGTCCAGTTGGTGAATCAGCCAGTGGCGGGACACGACTAGACTAAGGACAGCTCGGATAGTGGTGGGTTTGACCACCGGACTAAAAGTGTCATAGCAATCAATGCCAACCTGTTGAGATTTCCCGTTCACAACTAATCGTGCCTTGTATCTTTGTAAAGTACCATTAGCATGAAACTTGTGACGATAAAGCCATATAAAACGAATCACATGAGCATTGGTGGGCCGAGGAACCAACTCCCATGTGTTATTTTCCATTAGAGCCCTATATTCATCGGTCATGACCCGTTTCCAGTTTGGATCACTTAAGGCAGTTAGGTGAGATTGGCAGGAGAGAAGATAGGGTTGGTGGATGTGGTATGGAGGTTGTAAGGTTGCTTTTGGGTGGTAGTACCATCCCTAGAGCGTGTAATCATGGGATGTTGAGAGGGAGGGGGAGGTGGTGGCGGAGGGGATTGGGGGATGGTGATGATGGTTGAGTAGGTGAAGGAGGTTGTATAGGTGTCGGGTTGGGTTGTGTTCTCCCACGATGTTGATAGGTGAATTGAATCGGTGGGAGTTGTGAGGTTGAATGAGTGGGGGGAATGGGTGTGGCAGGTTGAGAAGTGTAGCTCGTGAGCTAGGAGGAGTGGGGGACATGGACGGAGTAGGTGTATGATTAGGTATAGCGGAAGACGGGTGGGTAAAGAAGTCTGTATTAGTAAAGAGGGTTGGGGAGGGCTCAGAATCTAGAAAAGAGTAATCAGAGTTGGAGTTGGAAGCGGAAGAAGAGTAGGGAAAGACATACTCATCAAATGTGACATGGCGAGAGAAGAGGACTTTCCCGGTTGCAATTTCAAGGCACTGGTAACCATGGTAGTTTGCCGGGTAACCAAGGAAAACGCAAGGTGATGGGCGAAGGCCAAGTTTGTGAGGGCGGGTGGCAGATTTGTTTGGATAGCATATGCATCCAAACACATGGAGATGATCATACGTAGGGTTACAAAAGTAAAGGGCAGCGGTTGGTGTGTGGTAACCCAAGAGTTTGGGGGGGAGTATGTTGTGAATGTATGCTGCAGTGTGGAGGGATTCGACCCAAAAAGTGGGTGGAAGGGATGCATGAGTGAGTAGTGATAGCATGATTTCGTTGAGCCTACGAATCATGCGTTCGGCTTTCCCATTTTGTTGGGAGGTATGAGGGCAAGAGAAGCGAAACTCGATGCCATTATATTGAGCGAATTGTCTAAACTGATTGTTATCAAATTCGTCGCCCCTATCACATTGAAAGGATTTAATCTTGAGGTTAAATTGGGTGTAAATTAATGTATAAAAGATTTTGAATGTGGTAACAGTGTCAGATTTGTATTTAAGAGGGAAAATCCAAGTGTAATGAGTAAAATCATCTATCACAACCATATAATATTAACGATATATATTCTCTAATTCAGGAATATATATGATTTGTAAATATGTATATTAATATTATTATTATTATTATTATTTTATATAGTTTCCTAGTATAGCTGATTGTTTGTTAGGATTTCTGTGTATGCATTATTTTGGTTTGATACGTAATGGGATATCGAATATTTCAGATTTACATGGTATCAGAGCGTCTCTGCTCTGTACCCTAATTCCTGCTGCCGCCGCACTTGTCTTCGGGCCTGCAGCCGCCGCATCTGTTCTTTGGACCTGGTATAATCTGTAGATCGATCCTGCTTCATAGTATTTTTCTCTTCTTTCTCCTTCAATGGCAGACGACAAAGGAGAATCCTCCAAGCCCCAGGTCCACACCCTACATCCTGTTTACACTGTGACTGATATTTAGAAAAAGGTACGACTCTTAGACGGCACGAAGGTGACTTATTCCTCCTGGGTCAAACTTTTCAAGCTTCATGCTCGTGGCTACAAGGTTCTTGATCATATAGACGGAACCCTCCCACTAGCAGAAGCCGACCCTCTGTTTGAAACCTAGAACGAGATTGATCCTATTGTGTTACAGTGGATCTATGGAACACCTGTCTGATGACCTTCTTGTTCGTATTCTCTTTACTAAATCAACTGCTTTTGCTGCCTGGAACCGGGTGAAGAACATTTTCTTGAACAATAAAGGTCTTCGAGCCGCTGCTTTGGAACATGCTTTCATTAATCTGCAACTCAAATCCATGCCCGAGAAGCTTACTGTCAAAAATTGAAAGAGTTGGCTGACCAGGTGTCGGATGTTGAAAGCCCCGTCACCAAACAACGACTGGTCCTTCAACTTGTTCGGGGTCTCCCACCTGAATTCGATGTTACAGCCTCGCAGATCAATCAGTCCTTGCCCTCCTAGGAAGATGCTTGCAACCTGCTTCAGTTGGATGCTCAACGTCAGGCAACTCGAGATACTCTCTCGGGCCAGCCTATTGCTGCTACTGTCATTAATGACCCTGCTGCTCCCCCCCAACCAATCTCGGTCCAACTACTCAAACCGGGGCGGTCGCGGGGGAAATCAACGCCGGACAGGTGAGAACCAGAACCGTCAGAACAGGGGACCTCCTCAACAATCTGGTAAGGGCTCTAGGCCTCCTTCTGGTAACTCTCAGCAACAATGGGCTTCTAATTTCTCTAGGCCACAACAGCAGTGGGCCTCTAATTCCTCTAGGCCGCCCCAGAATATGTGGGGGCCTTGGTGGGCTACACCGCCACCTTGTCCCTACCCCACTGCCCCTGGGTGGGCCAGCCCTTGGGCTAACTGGCAACAGCCGCAAAACATGCCCAATTCCAGTAGGTCTGGACCAGCACGTCAACAACCTCAAGCCCACATAACTGATTTTGACCCCTTGGAGCCTATTGAAATAGGGAAAGCCTTTCAGGCAATGAGTTTTGACGCTGGTAATCCACATGACATTATGGATACAAGCGCTACCAATAATCTCTCTAATGAATCAGGTATTTGTTCTAACCCTTCTACTGTTAATTCCATTAAGCACATATTTGTTGGTAATGGTCATAAAATACCAGTCTTAGGATCCGGCACCACCAAATTTCCACATTCCAATCTTGACCTTAAAAACGTCCTTTACATAACTCACATAATCAAAAATCTGATTTCTGTTTGACAATTCACAACTGATAACTGTGTCTCCGTTGAATTTGATCCCTTTGGTTTCTCTGTGAAGGATTTCAGGACTGGGAAGATTTTGAGCCGCCACAACAGTGATGGTCCCCTCTATCCTATCACTGCTCCTATCACTGCTCCAGCCTTTGCTTCCAGTTTC
Organism: Scalesia atractyloides; assembly: GCA_947069175.1. Lineage (NCBI taxonomy): Eukaryota > Viridiplantae > Streptophyta > Magnoliopsida > Asterales > Asteraceae > Scalesia > Scalesia atractyloides. The sequence continues at coordinate 86,103,195 of CAMTDV010000001.1, read as the reverse complement.
ATTGCTTCGTCTACTTCTGATTTTTGGCATGATCGACTTGGCCACCCGGGCGTTCCCGTTGTGGATTTTTTAGTTTCTCGTATTATTATTAATTGTAATAAGACTAGTCGATCTCGTATTTGCAATTCTTGTCAATTAGCCAAAAATAAACGTTTGCCTTTTTCATTATCAACTTCATCTACTATGTTGCCTTTTGATATTGTTCATTATGACCTGTGGATGTCACCAATTTTAAGTTCGGCTGGTTACAAATATTATATGTCGTTAATAGTCCCGACTAGATCGACTACTCTCCGAAAAGTTAACAAACGAGGTCGACCGACTAGTCCCGACTAGACCAACTACTCTCCAATGTTGACCGAGTTTGACCGCCGACGACTAATTGAGTCTGTCTAGGAGAAAATCGCCTCGGAGGGGTTCTGAGGACCGACTACTCGCCGAGTACAAGGCCTTGAAGTCCGACTTTTACAACACTAATAGAAATAATGACGCTTTATCTCAATCTCAATTAAACTTTTTACAAGTGTTTAACTAGTTAACTTAAGAAAACAATGATGATAAAGGAAAATGTTTTGGATTTGTAATAGGCGAGAATCTCATCTCCTAAATGGGAGAATTTGGTCACCGACACTCACCCCTTCCCCACAAAGAATCGTGAAACAAAATAATTCAAGTGATACAAAGTGATAAATGCTAAATGATATACTTTGACCAAGTTAAATTTGTTCGTCCTGGTTCATTTTTTTAATGGTTAACGTATTTTTAGTACCAGCAAAATTCACCACATCAGGATACACTCGTCTTCAAACCGAGAAAATCCCTAATTTAGGGATGAAGCCCGTGAACACTCGCCTGAAGGCACGACAGTGCGGTGAGGTAAAACCCATCAGTTCAACAATCGAACTAGCGATCGCTGCCTACTCGCCTAGTCTCTCGTCATCACCCGGTACCGCCGAAACTAATGGGGGGAAGCAGGAATCGAACCTAGGTCTCTTGAAAACCCTTGTCTCTCAGCTCGTTGGCCGTACTGGTTCACTCTAAGCGGCTTAATTAAAGGATTTATGTGACATCTGGTCAGTATAATCATTTGACCACAATCAAAGTATTTTTTCTATAGTTAAAATCCTTAAATAGTCTATAATATCTAACCTCTTATATGTATGCACAAAAACTAACATGAACATGCCCTTAAAAATGGCCATACAATGATGCAAATGCCTAATATAATATTAGACCTAGTGTAGTGGGTTGGCGTCGGCTCCACATTATCATGTAGGGGCGTCATAGGGGCATTAAATGTGATAACAGGCGTAAGTCTAAAATGGTAAATATATGTGTAGACCCCATGCTTTTCACCATTGCAATTAAGCAATGTGAAACGAGACATGATTAGACTACATGTGCCACCAAACATTCACCTAAACTAGACGCAAACAAATACTCAAATCTAGGAATTAAATTCAGAAAAAAGGGACACAAAGTGTTAAAGTGATAAGGACGTCACAACTTGCAACATGTTACTAAAATAATCATACAATGACACAAAGGGAATAAATTGGAAACGGACCTACCAAAGTCCACATAATCCGACCATCCCAATACATACAAACACCAAATCAATCGTAATCACAATCCAATAAATCAATAATCAACGATCAAAAGGCCAGCAGGCCTTTTTTAACGGAGATGTAGGTTTGATTCCCGCTTAACTCATTTTCGAGGGACATCTAGGCGACGGTAGACTTTAATCTCGAGTTCGAACCTGACAAGAGGCGAGAGTTTACGGATTTTATCCGGTTCTCACGCATCAAGGAAGGCACGATCTCCGACGGTAGAGTAGTCAACTTTTTACATAACGCAGATCAGGGTGAATTTACATGTGAGATTCTTTTCCTGTTAAAAAATAATATTAATCACCACACAGATCACACCTACAACATGCACTATATCTCCTCATAACTCATTATCCAACAATGAAAAAGAAGCAACCAACTTTCATCTACTTAAAATCCATTCTTTACAACACATACCCTTTTCCGATCCAAATCCATCTTTGACCCGACCCACATACCCAAAATGATCGTCAAGCGTTCACTTCGCACGTTATTCCCCGCCGTTTTCGTTTTCGCCGCCGCCGCCGTCACTCTTTACATCCGGTTCATCCCCACCGACGCAATACGACCCCAGAACATGTTTAACGACGCTTTGCTGACGTTTGCTGGAGTTGATTTGGGTGATTTTTCATTGAGGCATAACGTCGAACACTTGGTGGCCGGAGACTTCCAAAACAGTAGAACTAGTTTCCAGCGCTCTTTTAGGTCAATTGGACGGTACCGGTTGGATACTGGAGCAAGATCTGTCAGGGGTGGATCAATGGAGGTTAATTTCAGTCAAAATCTGGAAAAATGGTGGCGAAACCGTCGGTTTGACCCGGATGTAATGTCAAACATGGTCAACGTTTTGGAAAGTTCGTTGACTGTTGGGAGGAAGTACAAGACTTGTGCTGTGGTGGGTAATAGTGGGATTTTGCTAAAAACCAATCTTGGTGAAGTAATTGATAGTCACGAGTTCGTAATTAGGTTGAACAATGCGCGAATAGGCGGTTATGAACGCTTCGTGGGGTCGAAAACGAGCCTTTCGTTTATGAACAGTAACATACTACACTTGTGTTCGCGTAGAGGCGGTTGTTTTTGCCATCCGTATGGCGAAAATGTCCCCATTATGATGTACATGTCTCAACCAATACATTTTCTCGATTACATTGTATGCAACTCGTCGCATAAAGCGCGGTTAACAATCACTGACCCGCAGCTTGATGTGTTATGTGCACGCCTTGTTAAGTATTATTCCGCGAAAAGATTTGTTGTGGAAACCGGGAAGGGGTTGGAGTCGTGGAGTTTGTTACATGGTGGGCCCGAGTTTCATTACTCGTCGGGTATGCAGGCGGTTATGCTTGCGTTGGGGGTTTGTGAGAGCGTTAGTATCTTCGGGTTTGGTAAATCGGATGGAGTGAAACATCATTATCATACGAATCAGAAAACGGAGCTTAGTTTGCATGATTATGAGGCGGAGTATGATTTGTATGAAGATCTTGTTAAGAACCCGAAGGCGGTTCCTTTTGTCTCGGATAAGTTTAAATTTCCGACTGTTGTAATGCATAGATGACAAATTGACAATGTTGACACAATGTTTAGATGTTTTTAGATATGGTGATGAGTTTCTAGTTTTACATAGATTGATTGGTGTAGTTACATTTTGAAAGATATACAAACATATGTGGGAAATTTATGTTTGTTGTTATCATTTAAACAAAGTAAAGGCCTTGTGTTACTATTGAACATACTCATCAAGCTACCATATATATATATATATATTGAGATTAAAATGTCAAAATGGTCTCCGAGTTCAGACAAATTTTACCACTTCAGTAAAAAATAAACCTTTTGTATTTGGGTCCATAAGGTTTCATTTTTGTTGTCATTTTCATCCAATTGGTAATCTAGGTTAGAATATTCTGTTAACTTCTTCATATTTTGTCTTTTTCCTCATTTGATTTGCGAATTATGCACTCTGTACATGAAGCGCACCTTGAGGCGCGCCTTTTTGGTGAAAAACCCACCTTGAGGTGCGCGTACATGACATTTCTTTTGCAGCAACTAGTGATAAATCATGCTATGTAATTTCAATGTTAAAACATAGATTAAGCTTATTTGTGTATTTCCAACCGCATATGCCACTCTATATTGAATTATTGCAATGTAGGGTGTATAATAATTAAAGGCACATGTTTTTTGCTATAAAATAGATTTACCAAAAGAAAATAGCCAACTATTTTCACCAGGGACCTATTTGATCATGATGCAAATTTTGTGTAGCTTAATGTCAAGGTTGGTCCATTTCTGGGAAAAGTTAATAGTCCCCCAAGTGTAGGATGATTACGGTACTCATTTGGTATCAAAAGCATCGATACCGAAAAATAAGAAAAGTAGGTACTGATACTGATGCTAAATACCGGTTTGGTACTACCTATGTTTTACTCGTAAATACCGGTACTAAAAAATAGGGAAAGTGAATACCGATACCGAATATACGTGATACGATTTGGTACCAGTATTTCTCTATCTATAATAATCCATTTGTTAAATAACTTTGATTACAAAACTTTATTGTTATTAAATTTTTTTAAAATTTATTGATTTAGTAGAATTTGTGACTTTAAAGCCATTTCATTTGTTTCATTAATAGCTTAATGTCTTAATTTACAAGTTAGGGACACACAGCTCAAAACAAATAGTGAATCGAGGAGAGCTCGAGCTTTGTTTGAAAACAAATAATGAATCGAGTAGAGCTCGAGCTCGTTTGCATCCCACGTATATCCACCATAATAATGTTATAATCCACCATAATAATGTTATACATACGTATAAGTAAACTAGTGGAAACGAATACTGCAAATGCAAAGTGTTGTATCACACGTGCACCGTATATAATATAAATATATAGAGAGAGAGAATTAGAATACACTCTCCTTTTGCCCTCCTTCTCGGAGCTATTATTTCTATTCTAAACCCCGTCCCCAATTCATTGAACCTGCATTCAACATTCACAATCTCCAGTTTCATCCTTTCATCATCACTGTAAGTTTGCTGTACGATCGATTCCTGTATGTAATTTTGTTCGATTACTCGCGAATTATGCATTTCACAAACGAGTTCTTAGATGCTGATTAGGGTTAGGGCTTGGATTTGGTACTATCGGAGTTGAATTACCTGTGTATTTGAAGGAGGAAGTTAGGGTTTTGTTAGATTGGTGTTTCACAAACGAATTGATTAGGGTTAGGGCTTGGATTTGGTATTATTGGAGTTGAATTTGAAGGAGGGGGGTTTTGTTAGATTAATGGAGGGTAATTTGTCGTCATCGGGGGGTTCGGGAGGGAGTTTTGATTTGCAAAGAGCTCATCATCAACAAGGATCCATGATTCTTCCTTGTGTTCATGAAGATTTCCCCTTTCGAATAGGAACAGGAACAGGAACAGGAACAGGAACAGGAACAGGAACGATTCAAGACTGTAATCGAACCATTTCGTTAGCGGCTGAGTTTGGTAAAGGGGAAACAAGAGCCATGACTGGTGAGGAGGATGACCCGAGCTTTACAGAAGAAGAAGACCGAGCGAAGATGAATTTCGCCTCACCCTGGCAACGAGTTAAATGGAATGACCCCATGGTGAGGCTTTTGATCACTGCAGTTTCTTACATAGGTGAAGATGAGTACGGCGGGGGTGGATCGCGAAGAAAGTTTTCCAATTTACAAAAGAAAGGCAAGTGGAAGTCGGTTTCTAAAGTTATGGCGGAAAGGGGTCATTTTGTTTCCCCCCAGCAGTGTGAAGATAAGTTTAATGATTTAAACAAACGCTATAAACGCCTTAATGAAATTCTCGGAAGAGGTACCTCTTGTGAGGTTGTAGAAAACCCCTCCCTTCTTGATTTGATGGATCATGTTCCCGAGAAACTAAAAGAAGAAGTTAGGAAGATTTTAAGCTCTAAACATTTGCATTATGAAGAAATGTGCTCCTATCATAACAGGAATCGTTTACACCTTCCTCCCGATCCTCAACTACAACATTCCTTAAGATTAGCTCTCAGAGCTCCAAATGATCATGAGATAAATGATGGACGAAACGAGGAGGATCCTGATGATGATGATGATGATCCATATGTGGATCTTGATCATGATGATGAATATCACCGTCATCATCATCATGGTGTCCATTTGGATCAAAGAACAGCAGCATGTGGAGTTGGTGAAGGATCTTCAAAGAGGGTAAAACAAAATGAAGATTCTCTGGGGATGAAAAACGTACAGATGGACATGGATCAACAAGGTGTGAAATTGCAGGATCAATGGCTCAACAACCGTTTTTTACAGCTAGAAGAACAGAAGCTACATATTCAAGCACAGATGTTGGAGTTAGAGAAAGAGCGCTTTAAATGGCAAAGGTTTCGCCGTAAAAAAGATACCGAATTGGAGATGATGAGAATTGATAACGAGAGGATGAAGATGGAAAACGATCAGATGCTGTTGGAATTGAAGTGTAAGGCGATGTCTGCAGATCTTAATCAATAAGGTCCTTAGCCTAAAATATTAGTAAAATAAAAACTAATTATTATGATTTTTTCCCTTTATTGATTTTCCGGTTTTGGTTAGCAACTCTTCTTTATGTTATTCATCTGTTAATTACTTACTGATTAGTGACTGTACTCTGTACCGTTTTGTGACGTCTTGTTGTCGGGTGTACTTGAGTTTTTTTTATATCACTGCCAGGTCTTTGGATAGCAGCTTGAAGTTGATCATCAGGGTCTTGAGGTGCAGTCAAAGTATGGGTCTTTAGGCGGCTGATATGTGAAAACAACCGATGGTGGTTATTTGGTAAAAAGGTTGATATGAAATGGAATATCACATACTCTTTGCAGTTGCACACCATCATATCATTAAAGTAGTTAATGAAACGGTTCACTTTTCATAGTTCTGAAAAACTTTATTGCTGGAAACTAACTTCTTAAAAGAAACATATATTCAAATTGAGTTGCATGTATTAGGTGCTGATGGAGGTGAAAAAAACCGGTTTGTGTTAATTATCATTCACATACTAATCTTGCTCCTCTTCTATATGGGATGCACACAAGCAAGCCTGAAAACTAAAAAAAAGCATTTTATCATGAGCTAACATAGTGAAATAGGTGTATTATTAAAACAAATACATATAACCTATAGTATTAAAAAATACAGATAACCAATTTGGTTCAATTTTAGCAGGTATGAAGACTTTGTTAACCATAACAAACCCACTATTGTAGGTTTTCAAGAAAATTAAACTGACCCACCGGTTTTAGAATGGTTCGGTTATATCAGTTCAGTCTCATCGGTTAATACGGTGATGAGTCAGTTAATTTGGTTTTCTGCACTCCCCTGGTGAGCAATGCAAAACGTACTGAATCCGTAAATTATTGACCATAGCATGATCCAAGTAGCTACTTGGCATAGCAAGGCATGCGATGAGACACTCCTTGTCGCCGCCATAAATTTATAATGATTATACTAAAGTACTAAACAAAGAATAATATTTGAAACAGTGGCTAAACCATTTTTCTTTAAAAACTTTACGTTTGAGGAAACGTGGTATTTGCCTGACTATTAGCCAAATAGCCTTTATATCGAAAAATCAGTACAAAATTAAAACAAACGGATAAATCACATACTAGATTTCTGAACCTAAATTTTAGCAACCATTGAATGCCAATCAAGATAAATTTTAAACATTCACCACCTCTTACCATATGCCTCATCCAAGATTATAAGACTACAGGTTGTGGGCTTGGATTGGGGGCGTGGTTGGCCAAGTAACACCGCTTTAGACAGACCGGACTAACGTGGGTAGCGACATTGCCCCGCTGGCGTGACTAGGGAGCTTGGCGTGGGGCGGGTTGGGGCGATGAGGTGGAGGGTTGGGTTCATGGGACCGTTGGGCTAGCCGTTGGTCAACGCCTATTTAAAAAAAAAAACAATTTCTTTAACTATATAAATCAAACAATTCAACAATTCAAACTAAATTCAACTATCCAAATATTCAAAAACCACCTCCTATCATTCAATGAATTCTTCAAGTTCAAGCGAATCGTCATCCTCGTCTGACGACGGAGCGAAACTATTATTATCAACAGTGGCGACGGTCCTGAAAGCTATCGTTGAAGATTCAGATGAATGGACTTCACAACCCCAACCCATACAGAGGAAATATATCGTGCGTGAACGCGAAACCACTAATGATTTGTTGGTAAGTGATTATTTGTCACCCGAACCAACTTTCAATATCTTGAATTGATTAGGGTGAAGGATAAGGAAAACTGATTTCAATGGCCGATGAAAGGGAAAGAATGGTACAAAATTAGGCATTTTAGTCATCACCTTTCATATGTCATCTTAAAAAAATTATGGAAGTTACCAATGTGGCCACCCACTATCCTTAATAATGTAATACATATGTATGGGATTAGCATCAAATACAAAGGATAAAATAAATAAGAAGGGTAACAAGTATTTTAGTCCATTATATATTGGAGGATGATTGAGATTAGTTTTAGTGAAAAGAAGATAATGAAAATGGCATAAAAGGGATACTACATTTATAGATTTTCTCTCTCCACATGCAAGGCACATGCCAATTCCCCTTTTTATTTTAAAACGTCCATTATTTTTTCATACGACATTTTTTTCAATAAAAATTCACCATAAATAACGAGCATTTTTCTATCTTTAATATGATATCATGTTGTCATATAAAAATAAAATAAAAAAATTCATTTTTATTGGGTTTTTTTGCATTGTGTTAAAGGTTCTGGTCATTGTATCTTTTAACTGAGTTTTGGTCATTACGTTTTAGTAGGGTTTCTATACATTGTGTTATTGTCAAAACATATAACACAATGTAATTTAAGTTCAAGCCATTGCGTTTTTATAAGAACCTATAACACAATATATGACACAATGAAGATGGTGTTATATCTGGGTTTTCTATACACTGTGTTATTGGTTCTGGTAATTGTGTTTAATCAGTTATCCATTGTGTTTTAATATGTTGTTCATTGTGTTTTAATCTCTTGTTCATTGTGTTTTAGTTTGTTGTGTGTTGTGTTTTTAGTTTGTCGTCAATTGTGTCTTCATCTGCTCTCCATTGTGTCTTTTATCTGTTGTCATCAATTGTGTCTTCATCTGCTCTCCATTCAACCTGTATGTATGTATGTATATATATATATATATATATATATATATATATATATATATATATATATGAAAAATACACGTTTTGTCCTTTATCTTAATACCATTTTTCCGGCCGGTGCCATTTTCAATGAATTTTGACAGGTTTTGCACTTTAGAGGAAAAATCCTTGCATGTTACGTCCTTTGGCTCTAACCCTATTAATTTTTTTGTTAAGTATGATCATGTGTCTTGCACATGAGGGCATTCTTGTCACTTCACCTTCCCAGGGGCATTCTTGGCATTCGTTAACCCCCTCATCTCTCTTACATTGAATCACCATCACCAACAATGTAACGCCTTGTATTCTTGTACTTCCCTTATTTAGAAAGTGTAATCGTATTTCTATTTTTGGAAACTTATATTCATGTCCTATTCGCATTTTAATTCCAACTTTGTAACCCAAGACATTGATCATAATAAAATACTTATTTTACCTATACCTGCAATCAAACATTCAAATACATACTTACATGCAAATCATACTTATTATACGTGCAATACTCATATGTTATAACTTTATGCTTGAAATACTCAAAAATCGACTAAAACACGTGAAAACAGCCCCAAACCAACCCCCTCGTGCGAGTTGAACCCGCTTTGCACGAAGTGGACACACTTCGCACGAAGAGGAGCTGGCAGCAATTCTTTCCTATAAATAAGTGCACTCTTCACACCTCTAAACTTTATGAACACTCTCACTCACACTTCGAAATTCGTAGAGCTTTGTCAGATTGTCCTCAAGCATTCTAAGTGAGTGCTAACTCACCAGTTTCTCTTATTCTTGTAACTTTCTTTTACTTTTTCTACTCATTTTCTTTTCTACCAAGTGTAGAGCTGACTAAGTTCATCATCCTCTATAGGATTGGACTTGTGTTCCAGCAAGTGTGAGAACGTTGGAGGCCTTGGCTTCCGAATTAAGTTCCACACCTCACTTGAACATTATTATTTCCTTTATTTCTGTATATTCGTGACCAACCAGGTTTATCAACTTTGTTGATAAACTTAGTTCTTTGGTGAATCATATAACAAGGTTTCATACCTTTTTGCTTGACATCTATGACGTATCTGACGAACTAAGTATGTAAACTATATATAAATTTCGTACTTTCCTTGTAAAACTGGTCAAGACCATGATGCTATCAAATATTGATTTAAGTGTTATGCCCCAGACTGTCCAGCCTCATTCCTAAAATCCTTGTTCACAGAAATCAGTGTCGAAATGGGTGTTAGATGAGCTACAACATTTCAGAACAGTCACTTCGCACAAAGTGGTCAGCCCACTTCGCACGAAGTGGCATTTTCTATGTTTTCTTTCTGTATTTTCTGAATCCAAGTTCGAATCTTTCGCGAAACTCAGAGTGTTCACACACCTCTGTTTCCCTCATGTACGGTAACTTCGGTGTACATCACTTCAACTCATTAGCTCCCGGATTGCTAGGAAAGCTTACAAAATTGTGAGCATACTCGACTCCCCTCTTTATCTTTACACTTTTGGGGTGCAACCTATATGTTATATTGTAGGCCCACCTGTGGATGGTGTTACCCTATTCCTTGTTCATATAACACACACAAGTGCGGAATCCAAGTGTGCATGCAACCAAAGTAAAGTAAAGAACATGGGGTAACCAAAGATTCACTATCTTGATTAATGATTGAGAACAAGTACAAACATATACACACAATGCTTTCGTATGACTCAAACAAACTTGCTGTGTTCTTGTGTCTTCGTCTTCACCAGAAATGCTAACTTAGATATCCCACACAAAGGATCAGTTTGCTAGCTCGTTCTATTAACTTCTGGACCAAAGGGCTCAAAGGCTAACCCTCATTGAGAAGTGCATGTCTGCTTATATAGTGTCTGCCTAGATTTTCATACGAATCACGATACTAGACATATGGAATACACTATTTCACACCAGACACATCTCCATAATTTTGGTACGGATAATCTATTTCGTACGAAATACATTATTTCGTACGAAACCATTCATTGTTCGTATGAAACATGTGACTCGTACGAAACCTATGACTCGCACAGAATTCTCATTCTTGGAGAATGTGTGTAGACATGACGTTTAGAAGACTCAACGGTATGCACACATGCAACCGATTAACACAGACAAGCTAAGATGTCATACTAGATCAAGATAGAAGGATATCTCGATCTATTCGACACGACCAAACCTATACAGACACTTGAGCAAAGACCATACAATTACAACTGTAATTAAGAACAAGCGACAAACACAAGACTGTATCAACAAACTCCCCCTTGGATGTTGCTTGGTCTTCGGTCTTCGGTATTTGGTCTTCATATGTTGTTCTTCACATTGAATGGTTTTGAGTATCAACAAACTTCCCCTGAAGATCTGCTATTCATTGATAGATCTGCTATCAAATGATTAGAGCATCAGGTCTTCGAACTTCTAAGAAACTTCAAATCTTTCTTGTTTCCTCTTCTGACTTTGTCAGATTTCTTCGTTGCTGGTCTTTGTTCATGTTCTTTTGTATTAATCTGTACTCAATAGACAAATATAATTAGAACACAAATTTATCAGGGAATACACACGAAAGACTTATCATAAATTCTTCGTATGATTGTATTCCCTGAACGAGATACACACACTCGTATGAATTCCAGCAGCAGATTTGAGAAAAACAAGTGACCAAGTCAAATCAAATGACTAGGTTCATTCGTATGAGATACACACACTCAAACGAATTTCAGATTTTGGTTTTCTTTGATGGATTACTTGTTGCAAGATATTACTTTATGAAGTTGCGATATCAAACAATTGGTTTTCTGGTGTATCTTGGTAGAAAACTTTTCGATTATCAACTTTGGCTAACTTTCAAAAAGTAATTACATAAGCAACTAAGTAAACTAGACTTAAAATCAAAATATACAGATAAACTATATATCTATTAAACAAACTTTTTCGAGTTTCAAGGAGAGAATCATACTAGCATTTTAATCTTTGTCAAAAACGATATTTGGTTTAAACTTCAAAATTAAACAGATAAGTATTTAACTATGATTATCGGTATTGTTGTCCACGTAAGCTAAGACTTATCAGATGTAATCATGATTAGGAGATATGATTAAGGTATGAATTATACTTACTAGCCGGTGTTCAACCACATCACGACACATTCCCGTATCAAGATATGCACGAGAGAAAATCTTACCGGTGAGTATACTGATTTATCATCTGTTTTGACGTATATATATGATGTGAGATACTCACTTATTTTTGATTGAAAACAAGCCCTTTGTGATTTAATCACTTATTGATGAGGAACTTGATTTTCATATGCATGCAGGGCACATGAGTAAGTCCGTGTACAGGTTAGTACCATCGTACCGACAAAGAGACGAACTTAGCTCCCGCATAAAGCTGTGATATTTTATCACTTATTTTGGGGATGTGATATTTTTATCACTTATTTGATGGTCGGATGCAGTATGTACATGTATGTATAGTATCATGGAAGTTCTAGACTTGCGCCACCGTTATTTTTTGGCAAAAGATTCAACCATGATACAGATGATAAGCCAGCATAAAGACTGTATATCTCAGAACCTCGGCACTCTATCAAACGAAATTTCGATACCAAGACCATATGCCAATGAATGGTTCCTACCTGGGGTTCTGTTTGTTAGGTTTATATCAACCTGCACATTTTAGTCTGATTGTGAGCCTACCGATACATCATAAGTAAAAGCTACTTATCAATCTTCTTTCTATGCTTTTAACCATTTCTGACAGATTTACCGGTGAATTTTATCATCTTCAACTTATCCAAGAAACTCATTTTTTATTTTTCTAATGTTTTTGTATTTTTCTGAAATTTTCTCCCCCTTAAACAAAGAAGGTAAATAAAGGACATATTTTTGTATTTTCTTGAAATTTACTCCTCCTAAAATATAAAACTGAAAATCTTTTTGTAGTTTTAGATTTTTAGAAAAGGATATACAAAAATGGTTAGCCATGGTTGAGTTACTCGGGCTTCACCTTGATGCCATTGACCAAAAGTAGATAATCAAAACGTGATTTATCAAAGGCTTTGGTAAAAAGGTCGGCATGCTGGTGATCAGTGTGGATTTTAACAACATCGATAAGTCTCTTTTCATAACAATCTCATATGAAATGATACTTAATCTCAATGTGTTTTGTTTTTGAATGCTGTACAGGATTCCGAGTGATCTGTAAAGCAGCTTCATTATCAACAAAAATAAGAGTAGTAAGAAATTCAAAACCGCAGTCGCGCATTTGCTGTTGAATCCATAGAACTTGAGAGCAGCAACTAGAAGCTGAAATATACTCAGCCTCACATGTTGATGTAGCTACACAAGTCTGCTTTTTGCATTGTCACGTTACTAGGCGATTTCCCAAGAACTGACATCCTGCTGTTGTTGATTTTACATCTATTTTGCAGCCGCCATGATCAGAATCACTGAATGCTGTCAGATCAAAGTTATCATCCTTAGGGTACCATAGACCAGTGTCAGGACGTCCCTTCAAATAATGAAAGATCCTTTTCACAGCCATCAAATGAGAAATCTTCGGACTAGACTGATAGCGTGCCAGAAGGCATGTTGGGTACATTATGTCGGGTCTTGAAGCAGTAAGATACATGAGAGATCCGATCATAGCACGATAGAGAGATGGTTCTACATGTTCACCCATTCCGTCTGGAGTAATCCCATGATTTTGAGCTAATGGAGTTCTTAAAGGTTTTGAGTCATCCATCTGAAATCGCTTGAGAATATCCCCGACGTACTTGATTTGATGGATAAAAATCCCTTCTTTTGATTGCTGAACCTGCAAACCTAAAAAGAAAGTCATTTCTCCCATAACGCTCATCTCGAACTTCTCCTGCATAACCTGTTCGAATTCTTTGCACATTCGAGTGTTAGTGGAACCAAATATAATATCATCAACATAAACCTGTACTAGCAGCAAATCCTCGTCCCGTTCCTTGATGAAGAGAGTACAGTCGATCAGGCCTCGTCGAAAGCCATTCTTCAACAGATAGGTGGACAACGTTTCATACCAAGCCCTCGGAGCTTGATGAAGACCATATAACGCCTTGTTGAGAAGCCAAACCTTGTCAGGATGGAGTGAATCTTCAAAACCTGGCGGTTGCTCAACAAATACTTCCTCTTCTACCACACCATGAAGAAATGCACTCTTCACATCCATCTGATAAACGGTGAACTTCTTGAAGGACGCATAAGCCAAAAAGATTCTTATGGCCTCAAGTCGTGCAACCGGTGCATAAACTTCATTGTAATCGATCCCTTCGACCTGATTAAAACCTTGAACAACCAATCGCGCTTTGTTTCTCACAACAACACCTCGGTTATCCTTCTTGCACTTGTACACCCATCGTGTACCAATCTTCTTGTAGTCGTCAGGTCTGTCAACCAATTTCCAGACGCCTAACTTCTGAAACTGCTGAAGTTCTTCCTACATGGCTTCAACCCAAGAGTCTTCTTTTATTTCCTCCTTCCAAGATTTTGGTTCAACTTGGCACACATAGCAGGCAAAAGACCAATCATTCAGACCACCAGAATCCCTGATTTCCGAATACAATCCAGCATTCTGGTTGTTTCGAAGCTGATTACGAGTCTGCACGCCACTCTAGACATCTCCAATAATATTCTGCTAAGGATGGAATTATGAATTCTAGTTTCTGACACATCAGGAACTCGAGAATTTATACCCAAATTGTTGATATTCAGATCAACAGTCACACCAAGAGCTGGATTTATGATGTTGTAGATTCCTGACCTTCAGTCGTTCCTTGAGGTGGAATATTTGACGTATCATTTGAAAATCCAGGAACCGCTCTAGAGGTAGCTTCATTTGCATCATGAAACTCATCTTTCTTCTGATGAAACATTATAATCCGCAGCGTCTTCAAATTCCTCATTTTGAACAAGATTGTTAACCGAAGTTGACACTTGAGGGTTAACAATAATTGGTCGAACTAGTGATGAATCTACTGCAGTATCACTTTCCAATAACATCTGAGCAGCAGCTGTTGCATCATCAAAAGTTGGCAGATTAAAGGAGTCAAACAGCCCATCGTAGTCGAACATCCAAGGAGCACCCGAAGCTCTAACAGCTTCTGTATATATCTGAACTTTGACTTCACCCATTCTTCAATCTTCTTCGAAGACAAATTCCACACCCGGAAATTAGGAGTAGCATATCCAAGAAAGAAACCTTCAATAGCCTTGGGACCAAACTTTCCATGTGGGTCGATCATTGTGCATGGAGTTCCAAAATGTTCTAAGAAAGAAATGTCCGATTTCCTTTTATGTAACAACTCAAAGCATGTCTGCCCATGTCTCTTCACCGTTAGAACTCTATTCATAGTATAGCACGCAGTAGCAACAGCTTCTCCCCAAAATTGAACAGGAAGTTCTGATTCTACTAACATGGTTCTTGCAGTTTCAATAAGAGTTCTATTCTTCCTCTCAGCGACACCATTCTGTTGTGGAGTGTAGCGAGAACTGTAATCATGCAGAATACCCTTTGAGGAACAGTACTCATCCATAACTTGATTCTAGAATTTCATGCCATTGTCGCTTGATTATCCTTACCTTCAGATTATACAGATTTTCCAACAGAGTCAGGAGATTCTTGAGGATAGTAGGAACTTCACTCTTGTGTGCCAACATGTTTACCCATGAAAATTTGGAATAGTCATCAGTAACTACCAGACAATAAGAATCACCAAAGGTTGTCTTGTGTTTCATAGGTCCAAAGAGGTCCATATGAAGACGTTCTAGAGGCATATTCACATTGTTAATCTTCTTCACGAGATGAGACTTTCTTGCTTGCTTCCCTTTCTGGCATGATACACAAACGTCTTGAAGATGAAAATTCTTCACTGGTACACCATTCACTAGATTGTTCTTCACTAAATAGTTTATTTTCCTCAGGTGAATGTGTCCCATACGTATGTGCCAAGAGATTGATTCCTTCTCGGTGGCTTTAGAGACAAAACATGTGACTTGTGCAGATGTTGTAATAGCTTGGCTCATATCAAGAATATACAAATCATTAATTCTTGGAGCCAACAGGAGAATCCATTCCTTGGGGACCTTGAATCCAGGCTTCAGCACATAACATCCGGCATCATCAAAATGTACCGTGAACTTCTTATCGCAGATTTGAGAAACGCTAAGAAGATTGTGATCAATTTGCCGCACATAATTGATCTTGTCGAAGCTCACAACACCATTGGAGACCATTCCTTCTCCAGTGATGTATCCACCTTTGTCACCAGCAAAAGCAACATAACCACCCCTTATGTTTTTTACATCATATAGGAGCCGCAAGTCGCCCGTCATGTGCCTTGATGCTCCACTGTCAACAATCCAATGACTGTTTACAGTTCCTCATGGAACACCCTGCACATTGCACAAACAAGATTAGTTTGAGATGGGGACCCAAGCCTTACTGGTCTTAGGTCATCCCTTATCATCGAAAAATGTAATCTCAATTTCTTGATGATTAACAAACTGAGAACCTCCTTTTGAACCATTACCGGTCTTTTGTTTCCAAGATCCTTGTTTATTACCAGATTTACTATTATTTACAGTTTTAACAGTGTCTGGTTTTGTTGACTTTGAATATTTTTTATCCTTTTTCGAAGAATCCGATTTTAAAGCTTTCTTAATTGCGTTTACTTGTTTACGTTTTTGTTTCTCTTTTTGATCTTTAACAATTCGTTTATCTTGCGTTTTACGTTTGCAAGTTAGTTCATGAGGGGTTTTCTCTATACATCTTGATTTGGCTGGATTTTGACAATCCTTTATAATGTGGCCAAATTCTCCACATTTGAAACATGTTCTCCTCTCAACAAAACTAGGAGATCGTGTTTCTCGGCTTGATGTTGAACTTGTGGGTCTTGAGGTATTGGGTTCATTACATCCATCAGTGTGTTGGGTGTAATTGTTTTGACTGTTTCTTTTCATAATCTTAACTTTCTTTACAAAATCAACATTAGATTTTCCTTGAAAAGTTTCGACTTTATCGGTATCTTTAGAACTCACAAATTTAACAGTTTTAGCCTTTTTCTGGTAACGAGAGCCTTTTGCTTGAACCTTCGGTTGAGAAACTGTAGACTTTTCAGCTTGCTTCCATTGTTTTTCTTTCGAAGCGGATAATGGTTGTGATTTGGTGGACTTTTTCTTCTCTAAAGGTTTGGTTGTTGATTTTTCAAAAACCTGATCTATAGAGATTGGATTTACGTTTTTAATTGGAAAATCTTTGTTTGAATAGATTTTCTTATCTCCAACCAAAGTATACAACACATTATCTACTTCTTGTGTAGACACACCTGTCTTCACAGATTTCTTAGGAACGGTCTCTTGATTCTCAACAGATTGAGTACTAGGAGTAGCAGAAGATTCTACTCTTTTCTTCTCATCAAGAGGCTGATCCTGATCATCATTTCTTGATTCATCATCTGATATATCATCCTCTTTTTCATCAGACAATGAACTTTCTGGCTTGCTTGGTTCTTGAGAGGAATTGCCTAGTTTGAACCCTAACCCTGTTGCGAATTCCTTAGGATTCAGAGGTACAGACGGTTCAAAACGAGGCATCTCCTCTTCATCAGGCATTTTGGTATAGTTGTGTTTCATTGGGGATGGACATGACTTATACCCTATGCATTGAGCATCTCCCTTTAGTTTTTGAACTTCAATAATATGATCAAGCACATATTGGGAGTTAGAATAACTTTCCAATTTGCGTTTGATCGAATCATATTCGTATTTGGCGATGGCTAACTCTTTCTTTGTTTTTCTAGGAGATTAATGTAGTTATTAATTCCTGTCTGTTTATTCAAAACTATTTTTGTCAATTCAGAAACACTTTTCTTAAGAGTTTCTATTACAGATTTGAATTCTTTTTCATTTCTAGTTAGCGCCAAATTCGCCTCTTTGCATTTTGATAGTTCAAGAACTAAATTTTTATTATGACTGTTGACGGTTTCATACTTTATTTTCAATTCATCACAGTCATTGCAAACAATAGGAGGGCCAGAATTTACCTGTTTTGAAGAATCTTCAACATTTTCCATAAAGGCAGTGTTATGAGGAAAAGTTGTACCATCTGTAGAGAGTGCCTCTGTCTCTTTTTCCACAGCTTCTGCATTCCTCGTCATATCCACCTTTTCAGATTTCAACATCTCAGCTTCACTCAGCAACTCTTCAACCTCAGCTTCACTTCCTTTCTTTACATCAGAATCAGATTCATAACCATCTGAACTTGAACATTCTTCATCAGAACTACCAGCATCCCCAGATGTATCATCATTATTTGGAGTGTTGACGCTGTGATCATGCTTGATTTGATCCACGATCCTTGCATAGCATGCGGTTCTTCCGTTGTTCTAAGTTCCCAACTGTACTGACCATTCGCATCCTTCATCAGACAGAACTACCAAAGCTCTATGTGTATTTGAAGGTCCTGATTGATTGGTGTTGTTAGACTTGCCAACAGCTACTATTCTTCTTTCATTGTTGTACTGTGCTGTGTTGGATGGTTGAGACTGATTTCAAAAGGGGTTGTGATTTCCTTCCTTGCTGGGTCTTGTGCATTCCCGCTTGAAGTGACCTCTTTCTCCGCAGTTAAAGCAAGTAACGGCGGTTTTGTCAAAGCCGTATTTTGTATCCTTCTTGCTTTCTAAACTGGTTCTACCGCTTCTTCTCATATAATCCTTCGCTCTTCTCATAGCACTTGCAAATGCCCACTTGATGTCCATCAGCTCCATTTCATCTTGGTCAATTTGTTCATAGTCTTCGTTTGTCAAATTGATGTTCCCTATTTGACCTGCAACTAAACCACAATACGCACTGACCATGGTATTTAGAAGTTCCGCATGTTCCTGTGCAACTTCTACGTAGATTTTGGAGAGATTTGATGTGTCAAGTTTGACAGTGTTGGGATTTGCAGATTGACTGTTGCTTCCATAGAAAGCTTGTTGAGGAGTTTGCTGTGGAGCTTTATGCGCTAAATCCCTTGGCTGTGGAAGAAAGGCTTTCAGATCAAAAGCTTGTCCATAGGCTTGATTACTCGAACCTGTAGACTGACTTGATTGAACTGGTTGGGGTAGAAAAGGGTTCACGTTTGACACAAACGCGGTCTGCAGCTTCGGTTGCTGACTTGAGCTTGTACCTGCATTTATACCTCCAAAATATATTTCAGGGTTTTGTGGAGCAGAGACTCGTTGTGCCTTCCGGAGTTCTTCTTCATTCTTGTTCTTCAGTTTCTGCACAAATTCATAAATACTAATTGAGTCCAAAACACTTGTATGTTTTAAAAGATCAATAAATTGACCCCATTTTGGTGGTAAAGCATCAACAAATCGGATCACAATTTCTTGTGGTGCTGCTAACACTTTATACGAGTACATTTCGCTGAGAAGATGATAAAACTGAGTGGTCATATCATTCAAGGTTTCGTTCTCCATGAACATGAAACCTTCAAACTCTTTCTTGAGCAGATCATGCCGAATCTTCCTGGTAGCAGCGTTACCTTCACCTCTCACTTCCAAAGTATCCCACAAATTTTTCGTTGTAGTACAATACACAAAATGATGATAAATGTCTTTATGCAGAGCTTGTGTGAGGATAGCAAATACCTTTTTCTCTAGATCGTAAGCTTTCTTGTCACTTTCGACTAGATTGGCCAATGTGGTTGGATTTGATCCAGCTTCTTCAAGTGCTTCATTGTAGGGGGTAGTGAAACACGTCCACAATTCCGTGTTTTGACCGAGAACATACGTATGAAAATGACTTTTCCATGAAGGATAATCGTTCATGTGATTTAACTTCGGCGGTCGGCTAATACTTCCTGTTTCACTTTCGCTCATTAACAGAGTTTGGATGCTTTGATTCTGATTCGCAACACACGCCCATTGATTTGCAGAGATCATTGCTGTATGTTGAGGCATCAAAGATTTTACCCATGATGTTGCGGAGCTTTGCGAAGACTCCTGATTTGAGCTTGAACAACTCCAATCCCACGGGTTAGAACTCATTATATTTTCTTGTTTAATGAAAATTTAAAGGTTTAAAATAGTTTAACAATAATAATTACCTTTTAAAATTCACAGATCTGAAAATATGACAAATTCTTAAAATCACAAAGCTTTGAAAAACACGAAAAACACGAAAAACAAACAACAACTGTTTCGTGCGAGACAACCAATTCGTGCGAAACAATGATGTTTCGTGCGAGACGGGCCAAGAGTTTTGTGCAGTTCAGATGAATCGTACGAAACTTTTCAGTCGCACAAATTGTTTTGTTCAGCGTTTTTCAGAGAATTCTTTTCAGAAATGGTTTGGTGAGAGATTTCCTTTCTTGTGTAGACCTGCTTTTTCGAAAATACATGTTGTCTTACCCACTTTTAGTTAAAACACAGATTTTTAACAGTCAACGGTCCAAGTCCAGATCCAAGTAAAAAATGTCAGCCTTACCAAACTAATCAGATTCAAATTTTTACAGATTTCTTCTTCAAGGGTGTTCTTCTAAAAAAATTTACCATAAAATTTTCTGCATGCAACAGATTTTAACCAAGTTTTAAGTTAGTTATCTATTCAAAACTTAAGTTTTCTGCTGGAGATTCAAGAACACTTCAGAAATCTTCAAACTAGCTCAGACACAACTAAGCCCGGTTTTGAACAAGGAAAGAGCCAAAGCTCACCTATGACTCGCACAGAATTCTCATTCTTGGAGAATGTGTGTAGACATGACGTTTACAAGACTCAACGGTATGCAACATGCAACCGATTAACATAGACAAGCTAAGATGTCATACTAGATCAAGATAGAAGGATATTTCGATCTATTCGACACGACCAAACCTATACAGACACTTGAGCAAAGACCGTACAATTACAACTGTAATTAAGAACAAGCGACAGACACAAAACTATATCAACATATATCAACCCACTGAACACAACTCTTTATGCTAAACCACAACACAAATATTCAACCATACATGCTTAATACGAATACTTGCAACTTATTCATGTTAGAATTGAATGCTTTATACTACGTCATTAGCTATGTACAAGCCTCCCTTGTATAGCGCTATAGGATTAACGCACCACCCGTATTCGTCAGGTCATGTTAAGTAAGCTGATATACGTTAAAATATATTTATTTAAGTCCCTTATTTTGCCCTTGTTTTGTGCGTTTCTGGCTAAAACTACGTCGTTTAGGTACTTAATCGGTCACTTTTATATTTTTAGGTCCAAAACTGCGTGCCACAGACAAAGTTGGAGAAAAAGTAGGATTAACGAACGTTCTGGATGAATCCTGCAGAAACTGTTGAAGTTACAGCTCACGCACGGCCGTGCAGACCATCGGCACGATCGTGCGTGACTTGCGATCTCGGGAACACTGGCAATGCGCAAGGCAGTGCAGCTCATTTCTCGGCGCGCACGACCGTGCGACCCATGTGCACGCCCGTGCACTAGCTGATCATCGATCAACAGCTTATCTAGAGACCTTGCACGGCCGTGCGACCAAAGCGCACGACCGTGCACATCTGAAGACTTTGCCGCCTAAACGTCCACTTGTCGACCCATACCCTGCAGCTGACGTCATGCTGATGCGCACGGGCGTGCACATAAAGTGCATGGCCGTACGGATATGAATTTCTCTATAAAATAGAGCAGACGCTACTGATCGAAATGTTGGGTATTTTTCCAAGTTTTGGGCGATTTATGAGGTCCAAGAGCTGCCAGTTCTGGTCGATTTCAAGCCTCAAAGTTGCAAGAAGCTCATCTTTCATCCAATCCATCAAATCCTTGCTTGTTTATGGTTTGAATTCTTGTTCTTAACATACATTTTATGCACATTTGCAAGCATTGAGCTGATGTACGTATTATTTTTGAATGCTAGTAAAATACTTGTTTTATGAACAATCTTTAGTTTGTAATCATGTTGGAATGAAGCTCAAGCAACTTGTTCATGTTTGAATCTTGATGATCATATGGCAAACTTGGTTCATTGATATTGGATTTTTTATTGAGGTTGTTTATCTTGGATGATTAGTAAATGGTTAGTTAGGATAAGTTGATAAAACCCCATAATTAATCATTTGCTTGTAAACTATTAACTTGTTAATGTGTTTACACCATGAAAATAGAAATGGGTATTGGTTTAATAAAAGATAAATCTGATTTTGATCAAAAATGCTTTCTTACACGTAAGGACTCTCACGGGTTAGATGGTGTTATTGTAAGTTCTTAACATGAGTTGTAACACCCTGTAAAATCGTGTACAATAGTATAGTGACACGTGTTGTATTTTAAATTATAGTCTATAAAAGACCAATAAGGACTAAAGGTGTCAACATGCTCAAACTGAGCCTCTGAGTGATGGTTCGATGTCAACATGCATAAATAACAAGCCTCTGAGTGACTGATATGTCAACATGCTTAAATCATTAGCCTCCGAGTGACTGATATGTCAACATGCTTAAAACTTGGCCTCTGAGTGTCTGATATGTCAACATGCCCAGCCTCTGAGTGACATCGGAGTCAACATGCTTATAATAAGCCTCTGAGTGATCCTTTACGAAGTCCTAACTCTCATACATGCCATTTGTTGGACGAGAGGGTTCAATTTTGTAAATATGTGAAAGTTGGATGATGGAGGGATTAAAAGTGTCAACATGTTAATTTATACCTCTGAATGACCTTTTAACAACCTGAGAGCTCGACAATGTCTGGGCATAATCCCGAATATGCCAAGTATTGGCTACGGAGGACTAAAAGTGCCAAAAAGGTGTTTTAGAAGGTTTTTAAGCTTTTTAAAGTTAAGGGGCTAAAGTGTCAAACTTTGAATCTGGCCAAGGGGTGGTCGCGGGCCGCGAGAAGGCCTCTGCTGGAGAAGGTTTTGCTTGGCTCCCAAACAAAACTCCAAAACCATTAAATCAAAAACTATGGACTTGTAATCAGCTATGCCATGTTTTGGGACACTTGTAAGCTCCCTCTTACACCCCTAAACACCTGACATAACCTCCTTTGAGTTCTCCAACTATAAATAGGTGATCAAGTTCACCATTTGAACTTGCACCTTTCTTATTCATACTCTTCTCCCTCCTCTGGAAGTTCCTAGCTAAAAGGAGCATCCAACATAGTTCTTTTGCACCCTAGGAATCACTGGTACGTGTTCCTTCATTGTGCATTTTCGTTTATAGGCTTTTATAGCCAAAAGTCAAGCGTTTTACAGAAAACGCTTTGACTTTCGGTTAAGACCATTATGGTCTAGTCATTGTTTGTAATGAACATGGCTAAGTGATCGTAATAAGGTAGGTGTTAGTCCCTATAAAGGGCACCTCCTAAAGATCACGTTTAATAGATCAATTGACGGGTCAAAGTTATGATATTAAAAAGTCAAACATGCCATTTTTCAGAAAAAATCATAAATTGATCTTATATATGTTATAAAACCTGTTTTGACACTTAAACAAGTTGGTAATAATTATTAGAACATGTAAGAACATGTTCGGCTCGTCAATTCCAGTTCTAGGGTCGGTTCGCAACCGAAAGTCGCGAAGTTTGACTTCTGCTTTGACTTTCGATTCTGACCCGATTTAGATTAGTTACCTACTGATCTAAGGTTGCATTATGATCATAATATAATATAGCATAACCCTCTGAGGTTATATTACATGATCATAATCAGAATACAAGTTTATGCGCAAGTTCCATAATTATGCCATCTTTGACCAAAATGTCCTTTTTGCATAAAACAAGGTTTTTAAATGGTAATGAACTTGAAAATGAGTTTTCTACTGATGTAATATTATAAGTAGGATTATTTGGGATGTTAAACCAAGTTATAACTGAGTTTTCAAACAGGTCCTTAAACTATGTCGATAAATGACGATTTTAGCCCTTGTGACTCATAAAATGGTTTTAATAAAACTTTTTCAAGGTAAATCTTTTACCTAATGATATGTTATATTAAATAACATATCTAAGATATTTTAATCTGACCATAATGTCAATTTTTATTAAATATCGCATAAAACGTCATTTTACGACATAAGCGCCGCTTCGGCGCATAGTATGGTTTTAAACGATATTATTGACCAAGACTTGATACCTACTGATTAAAACTTATTTTAAACATATTTACAGTAGGTACATGTTATAAACTCAGAATACCAAATAATTTATAAACTATGTGTAAAATGACCAAAATGCCATTCGGTGCATAGTTTGGTCATAAAAGATAAAATACACATATAATTGACGCCCTACTGATATTATATCATAAATAAAGTATTTTTCCAGAATATTTATAATCATAACATTAAATTATATTCAAGTTCCTTTTATATAGTATGAAATTACCAAAATGCCCCTATGAGGCATAGTTTCGTTTTAAAACATTAACGAGCATATAAGTTGATATCCTACTGATATTTTAACTTATTTAAAGTATAATGGCATATAGAACCATGACTTATCCGGTTACCCGATATCGCTAATATGCGCACGGTTAAGTATATGTAACTATTTTACGAAAATTAACCGAAACGGGTTTAACCTTGTCATTTAAGTCTCAAAATCCAGAATGTTTATAGTTTACCCATATTATACAAGTCAAGGTACTTGTTGGGATTAAACTACATTCTATCAAATCATCGTTTAATTTATACGTTTTGATCAAGTACGCTAGTCGGTCTAAGTCTATGAATTAAATAAGATCGTTAGTATTTAATTGGTTAGTTTATGCCATAATCCAAACTAGAGACTTGCCGGTAAATGCTATCTGCACTTAGTACTTTTGTGTACGGCTGATTTATTAAAATTAAAGAAGACTAACTCAGGTAAATACTCTTGAGTTATTTCCCCTATACGGGCTTGGGTTACAGTAAATTATTACCGCCTGGTCGGAAATGGGATCAATCAAATGCCAGGTGCAGCTAGTAAATCCGCATATTCTATTTTAATCAGTTTTGTTTGATAACTTAAACATCGGGAGTTAACTACCATGTCCTGGATATCCTCGGCTCATTACAATAGAAATGACCACGACCTTAGCGCGGGTGTAGGCATACACCCGGTAGACGCTCAATTATGCATTCCCACAAGGTTGGGAGGAATTGACTCCTTCGTGAGTCCAAAGTGGTGTGTATGTTAATTGTGTCTCGGTCTCCGTACCGGGCCCCGTATGTATGGACAAACATGTAAATATGTTAACAAGGTTGGACGGTAAGTTAACCCAAGTTATAAAAAAGATTTTTGTGCTGATACGCACTTAAAACATTTTTTTGAAATGTTTTCAAAATGAGTCAGTTGGGTGTATTTACCAGCGAAAGCTGACGTATTTTCAAAAGAATAATCTGCAGGTACAATACGAAAATAGGCCGGAAGTGCTCGGTAGTGATAGAGGATCTTGCAAATCCTAAATCTGCCCAAAGTCTGTTTTATATTCTTTCCATGTTTAGTTTATGATCATGTCACACCACGAATTTCCAATCCAAACCACCGGTGGGCCCGGGTTGGGAATATCGTGACGTAAGTTGATATCATCATTGTCAATTAAACATAGCACAACGGAAGTATTGGATTTAATTACTATTACAAACCGAAATGTTCAAAGTACAAAAATAATATACAGACGGCTTGTAACGAAAAATCCACAGGCGGATCTTAAAATGTACAAAAATGTATAACAGACTTTAGGGCAGATCTAATGATTTGCAAGATCCTCTTATATCACTACCGAGCAGGTTCCAGCCTATTTCGTATTGTACCTGCAAGCTTAGTCTTTTGAAAATACGTCAGCTTTCGCTGGTAAATACACCTGACTGACTCATTTTGAAAACATTTTAAAAATTTGATTTAAGTGCACAGGGCACAAATCTTTTATAACTTGGGAAAGTCAGCTTTGTAACCTTGTTAACAGCTTTACATGTTTGTCAATACATATGGGGCCCAGTACAGAGACCGAGACATGATTAACATACACACCACTTATGAACCCATGAAGGAGTTATCCCCAACTTGTGGGTAAAAATAATTTTAGCATTCGCATATGTCGGGTGTATGCCTACACCCCGTGCTTTAGTCGTGGCCATTATCTAATGTAATGAGCCAAGGATATCCAGGACACGGTCGTTAACCCCCAATGTTTAAGTTATCAAACAAAACTGACTAAAACGGAATATGCGGATTTACTAGCCACAATCTGGCATTCGATTGATCCCATTTCTGACCAAGCGGTAATAATTTACCATAACCCAAGCCCGTATAGGGAAAATAAGTCAAGAGTATTTACCTGAGCTAGTCTTGATTTAAAAATGCAAGATTTAATATTTCAGCCGTACTCAAAATGAAATAAGTGCAGATAGCATTTACTGGAAGGCTCTAGTCTAGATTATGGCATAAGCTAACCAATTAGAATGCTAACAGTCTTTATTTAAGTCATAGACTTAGACCGACTAGCTTTAAGGATCAAAATCGGTAAGATATGCTAGATTAAGCGATGACCGGATAGAATGTAGTTTAATCCCAACAAGTACTTAAGACTTGTATAATATGGGTAAACAATTAACATTCTGGAATTTGAGATTAAAATGATAAGTTTAAACCGGTTTGGTTAATTTTCGTAAACTAGTTACATATATTTAACCGTATGCATATAAGTGATATCGGGTAACCGGATGAGTCATGAATAAGTTCTATATGTTATTATACTTTAAATAAGTTGTAATATCAGTAGGATATCAACTTATATGCCCGAAAAGGTTTTGAAACGAAATTATGCCTCATAAGGGCGTTTTGGTAAGTATATGTCGTATAAAAGGAACTTGCGTATATTCTGATGTTATGATCATAAACATTCTGGAAAAAATACTTAATTTGTGATATAATATTAGTAAGATAGCAAACATAAGTGTGGTTTATGGTTTAAGACCAAACTATGCACCGAAAGGGCATTTTGGTCATTTAAAAGTAAAGTTTAAGTTATTATAGTAAAATCAGTTTATGATTAGAATATTAACATCATAATATGTTAATTACATTAACATATCATTAGGTAATTTATTTGCAAGTCCATTGTTGATTAAAACCTTGTTTTATGTAAAAAGGGCATTTTAGTCAAATTTTGACATTTTACAGAACTTGTGCATAAACGCAGATTATGATTATGATCAAGTAATATAACCTCAGAGGGTTATACTACACTGTATTACGATCATAATGTGACCATAAGTCAGTAGTTAACTAATCTAAGTCGGGTCAGAATCGAAAGTCAAAGTAGAAGTCAAACTTCGCGACTGTCGGTTGCAAACCGACTCTAGGACTAAAATTGACGGATCGAACATGTTCTGACATGTTCTAATATTTATTACCAACTTGTTTAAGTGTCAAAAATATATTTATAACATGTATAAACTCAGATTATGATTTTTATGAAATCTGACCCGTTTGACTTTTTAAACAATAACTTTGACCCGTCAATTGACCTAGTAAACGTGAACCTTAGGAGGTGCCCTTTTAAGGGATTAACACCCACCTAATTACGATCACTTAGCCATGTTCTTTTCGAACAATGGCTGGACCATAATGGTCTTAACCGAAAGTCAAGGCATTTGTCGAAAATGCTTGACTTTTAGCTATTAAAAGCCTATAAAAAGAAAAGAGCAGAGATGGAACACTTACAAATGATCCAAAGGAAACTTAGAACTCAAAGGGAAGCTCCCAAATGGTCAGGAACTTTCAAGTGTGTAATTGAGAGAAGAAGAAGTGAATGAGCAAAGAATGAGGTGAACTTGAGTTACTACTTATAGTGCAAGAGGGTGTGTGAAGATGAAGCCAGGTGTTAGAGGTGTTCTAGGATCATCACAAGTGTCTAGGAAGGTGTCAAGAACTGCAAGAGTGTGGCAAATTGCAGGAGAGGTGGCATCTTGACAGAATTTTGGGGTTTTGACACTTTTAGTCCCTCAAATTTAGTTTTGTGGATTGTCATGAATTGTCCCTTGACTTATATCTAATGACATAGTGATACCACTTGGTCTATTCGTTCAACACTAGATGTATTGAAGAAGAGTACGAACAACCGAACGTTAACGGGTGTCACACTAGGTGTTATTATGAC
Organism: Scalesia atractyloides; assembly: GCA_947069175.1. NCBI lineage: Eukaryota > Viridiplantae > Streptophyta > Magnoliopsida > Asterales > Asteraceae > Scalesia > Scalesia atractyloides. The sequence continues at coordinate 86,075,212 of CAMTDV010000001.1, read as the reverse complement.
TTATAAGCGTTTACTAGCTTAAACGCGAAAGATACGAACACTTATGGTTTAATGGGTTAAATCACCCAAGCTAGTAAGGTTTAAGGTTCAGTGAAGATGTGTGATACTCAAGAATGGTGAATCACAAGATATTACCTTAACCGGGAGTCATTCGGGTCGAAAAATGACTTAAATATGCAAGGAAAATGTAATAATAAAGTCTAGGGGCCTTAGGGTTAATAGTTGAAAGTTTATATGGTTCAAAACTGAAGTTCTAACCGTAAGCTACGGTTGCCAAACCGTAGCTTACGGTTAGGTTTAAATTTCTAACACAAAGTCTGGACCGTAAGCTACGGTCACGGACCGAAAGCTACTGTCAGGTTTAATTTTTTTTTTTAGATTTTGAGATATGTATAAGGAGTTGAGTGGCTAACTTATTTGAGGTATTTATATTTTGTATTTATTTATTTTATTTATTATTATTTATTTATTATTAAGGGTATATACACGTGTTGGTTTATTACTGAACACGAATTTTACGAGGTGTTACATCCTCACCCCCTTAAAAGAAATCTCGACCTCGAGATTTTATTCAAAAAGATGGGGGTACTTTTGTCGCATAGTGGACTCAACCTCCCATGTATACTCGGGGCCTCGAAGGGCATCCCACTTAACCTTTACAATATGTATAAACTTCCTTCGGAGCTTTGTAACCTGGCGATCCTCGATCGAAATTGGTTTCTCAGTGAGGTTTTTATCAATTTGCACATCCCGATGTGACATTGCTAGCGACTCATCGGCTAGACATTCTTTAAATTAGATACGTGGAACACATCATGGATTCCACTTAGCTCCTCAGGCAGCTTGAGCTTATAAGCTACAGAACCGACACATTCGATTACTTTGAATGGTCTAATATATCTTGGGCTTAACTTGCCCTTCTTTTCGAAGCGCATCAAACCTTTCCAGGGTGGTACCTTCAATAATACTTTGTCCCCTATTTGGAACTTAAGAGGTTTTCGCCTCTTGTCTGCATAACTTTTCTGCCTATCACGGGCAGCTTTGAGACGATCACGGATTTGTATTATCTTATCCGTGAGACAATCTCAGGTCCAGACAGTTGGGCTTCCCCAACTTCAGCCCAACAAACAGGCGTTCTACATTTTCTCCCATACAAGGCCTCAAAAAGAGCAGCCTTGATGCTGGTATGATAACTAGTATTGTAGGAGAATTCTATTAGGGGTAAGTAGTCATCCCAGCTTCCACCTAAATCAATCACACATGCCCTAAGCATGTTTTCTAATGTCTTGATAGTACGCTCACTCTGACCATCTGTCTGCGGATGGTAAGCCGTACTAAAGTTTAATCGCGTGCCTAACGATTGTTGGAAACTTTTCCAAAAGTGAGAAGTGTACCTAGTATCTCTATCAGATACAATAGATACCGGCACACCGTGTAGGGACACAATCTTGTCCACATACAACTTAGCCAACTTGTCAGAGCTATAAGTCTCTTTAATTGGCAAGAAATGTGCTGACTTAGTCAGTCTATCTACAATGACCCAAATCGTGTCATTGCCCCGTTTGGTCTTAGGTAACTTGGTAATCAAATCCATAGTTACCATTTCCCATTTCTAGGTGGGAATCTCAAGCTGTTGTAGGAGTCCTAATGGTTTCTGATGTTTGGCTTTAACTTGCGAACACGTCAGACACTTAGCTACATAAGTGGCTATATTCAAACCCATCCACCAAATTCTTCTTTAAGTCTTAATACATCTTGTCACCTCCCGGGTGAATTGAGTATCTTGAACTATGCGCTTCTTAGAAGATTAGATCTCTAAGTCCTCCAAAGAATTGAACCCAGATCCTATCATTAAATCTAAGGATTCCATCGTTTCCAAGCACTAACTGATCAACAGTTCCGCCAAATCCCTCATTAAGAATATTAGCCTCTAACAAGGCTTGCTTTTGCGCATCTAATAGCTTTTCACTTAAGCTATTTCTGAGCTCAATGCTCTTGGCGTTAATCCTAATAGGTTTAACTCTTTCCTTGCGACTGAAGGCGCCAGCAACTACATTTGCCTTGCCAGGATGGTAGCGAATCTCCCAATCATTGTCACACCCCGACCCGCAGCGGAATAAAAGTCGGGGCATAATTGGGTTATCACCAAAGCTCATGATATTTACTAAGATGTTTCATATTTATTAAATTCAAATTACAAACTTAAATATCCAAAACAAAATTCATACAATTACAAAGGAAAATGAAACTATATATTTATTCCAAAGCATAAACTTGTTTATTCTTCTAGGCCTTCCTAAGTGTTTCCTGTCTCAGCTGGATCACCTGTATCATGTGTAAAACGGGGGAGATTTTGGGTCAACAAAAGTTGGCGAGTGAACCTTGATAAAACATTTTGACTAATTTCTTGTTTTATTTAATAAAGAAAATGCGTGCATTAATCACATGTGAGCAAACATATATGTAAACAATCACAAACCACTTTGGATGAGTATATGACATGAAATGATGATTTATTTGAGATCAAGGCTCAATCAAACGCAACCGATCTAATGAGGCTCCTGATGCTCAATCCGTATCCCACGGGGAACTGCTGGGCCTAATGAAATGCGTGCACTGAAATGATAAAATTCAATCTACATATAATTCACACAACAATTGATACACATTTGATCACGGATATGATGTATGCACAAGTGTTTAGATTAAATAAAAGAATAGTACGACACATGATACACCTCAAAACGTGATTAAAACGGGGAATTTGTAGAGTTCACTCACAGTGGATGCGTTTCTTGATGAAGATGAATGCGCACGAATATTATGATTCAACCGACGAGGGAAAACTAACCTAAATAATAACGACATGATTCGATTAAATAAATAAATTTTATTTGAGATTATTATTTTTAATTAGTGTTCTTTAATGAGATTTTTAGATTTATTTTTGTGAGTTTAATGCAAATTTTTAACTTTAAAAACCTTATTTTAAGTATTTTTAAATAATTTTTCAATTAAATAAATAAACAAAAATAAATAAATAAAAGGTTGACTTTGTCAGGTTTGACCGGGTCTGACCGGTCAGACAGTATATATTCCAGGCGGTGAGTGAGGTTCGAACTCGGGACCTCTCGTATACGTGCACGCAGCTCTACCAACTGAGCTACGTGTCTAACCCGAAATATTTTCTGTTTTAATTATATATATATACTAACTAACTTTAACCTTATTTAGTTTTTATCAAAAATGATTTAATATGGCCGAACCGATTACAGAAACCCGGAATTGAACTCAGGACCTTCGGTTCGAGTGCACACAGCCCAACCAGTTGGGCTGTGTGTCTAATCTGCTTAACTACTGGATTATATTCCTCTTATATACATACTGGGAATTGATCTGAATAGGTTTTAAAAATGTTGGTTTTATTTCAGAAAGTCGGAAACATGCGTGATTCGAACCCGGGACGTGTGTTTTATATTTGCACACAGTCCACCGCTGGACTGTGTCTAACCCGGTTAAATACCCGATTTTAATTACATTAATATACTACTTAGGCCTCGTCTTCTTCATTAAGAAGAACACAGAAGCGTGAACCCGACTGTTTTGCTTAATCGACCAACAAACTTATACTCGATTGAAATAGAATAGAAAAAGAAAGATTAAGTAATATGATATACCAAAATAGAGAGTTTTCTTCAGATTTCCGGCAAGTTTTCGTTGGCCCTGATTTGCGATTTCTGGCTGAATGAACTGATTTAACAGTTTCGATTATTGTGTTGAGCAATTAAATTACTAATCAAGAGATAGCAAGAAAGGTTTAGATGATTATACTGATTAGGAGTAAGGCTTCGGTTCTCCGGTGATATTCCGGCGAGTGCGAGAATCTCCGGCGACGTGCTCTGAAAGGACTAAAGCTTCAGGAATTGAGTGTGCTTCTGAGCAAAATGTCAAGAAGTTTGGGTGGGTATTTATAATGGAAACAGGCCGATTGGTTTCGAATTAGAGGCCATGATTCGCGGTCAAAGGTTTCAATCTTCAAAGGAAACGGTTTTGACTAAAATTGATTGTTAGGCAACGGTTATAACTGATGTCAAAATGAGTTTACGCGTTTCAGTCAAAGGAAAATAGCCACATTTGCGGAGTTTCGGTTTTTTCGGCGACTGCGAGTTCTGGGCGCGCTGATTTACAGGTTTTGACTTTCCCTGTTTTATTAAAAGTGTTATTTGTTTCAGTATTTAACACAAATGAAGTGTGTGGCGGAGTGGTGTGGAGTGTGTGTGTGTTTGCGGGAGACCCGGGTTCGAGACCCGGCGACTCTATTTTATTTTTATTTTACTTATTATTATTATTTATTAATTATGGTTTTTAAATTCTAAAATGTTTATTAATTATGTATTATTTAAAATAATATGAACAATAAATACGCAACGAACTTATAACTGAATATTTGATTATAAAACGAAGCGGGTTTTGAAACCCGTTTTTCAACGAATGTTACAATCATAATCATTAAGAGTTTCCATCCAACAGCGTTGTCGCATGTTCAATTCTTTCTGATTGAACAGGTGTTGGAGACTTCTATGGTTTGTGTATATAATACACTTGGTGCCATACATGTAATGTCTCCACAGTTTTAGTGCAAATACAACGGCACCCAATTCCAAATCGTGGGTGGTGTAATTCTTTTCATGCACTTTTAATTGTCGTGATGCATAGGCAATTACCTTGCCATTTTGCATTAGCACACAACCCATACCGGTGTGTGATGCATCACAATAAACTACAAAGTCCTCTATACCTTTAGGTAGAGATAACACAGGAGCATTGCTCAACTTGTGTTTTAGAATCTCAAAAGATTCTTGTTGTTTTGGACCCCAAACGAATTTAACATTCTTACGGGTCAAGGTAGTCAAAGGAGTGGCTATTCTTGAGAAGTTCTCGATGAACCTTCTATAATAACCAGCCAGTCCTAAGAAACTACGAATCTCAGACGGAGTCTTGGGAACTTCCCAATTCATTATGGCTTCTATTTTGGCGGGATCCACTTGGATACCACGCTCACTTACCACGTCCAAGAAATTGGACTTCTCTAAGCCCAAATTCACATTTAGAGAACTTAGCATAAAGCTTCTTTTGTCTTAAAAGTTCTAGAATGCACCGAAGATGTTTCTCATGATCAGCTTGATCATGAGAATAGATAAGTATGTCGTCTATGAAGACAATGACAAACTTATCCAAATAAGGTTTGCAGACTCTATTCATGAGATCCATGAATGTTGCTGGTGCATTTGTGAGCCCAAAAGGCATCACCAAAAATTCAAAGTGACCATAGTGGGTCCTAAAGGCTGTTTTAGGAACGTCTTCACTCCTAACCTTCAGTTGGTGACATCCTGATCTCAAATCGATCTTAGAGAAGTAACTAGCCCCTTGAAGTTGGTCGAACAAGTCATCGATCCTGGGCAGAGGATAACGATTCTTGATTGTTATTTTATTTAGCTGACGGAAATCAATGCACATTCGCATTGAACCGTCTTTCTTCTTTACAAACAGAATAGGAGCTTTCCAAGGTGAGGAACTAGGCTAAATAAAACCTTTTTCTAAAAGTTCATCTAATTGTGTCCTCAATTCCTCCATTTCCGTCGGTGCTAACCGATACGGAGCTCTAGCAACATGTGCTACTCCTGGTAGGATATCAATCCTAAACTCCACTTGCCTATCTGGAGGTAGACCTGGTAATTCTTCTGGGAAAACATCAGTATACTCTGAGATAACTGGAAGGTCTTGGATATCAGGTTTAGGCTCATTTATGGTGACTTGTTCCATGTAGATGACACAACCTTTCTCTAGACACTTGGAGGCCTTAAATAACGACACTTTGTCTGGCAATCCATAGTGTGAATCTCCAAAGATGGTGAGCATTTCATCAGATGGGGTTTTAATTTCGATGAGTTTCTTATCACAGGCAATGCGGGCTTGGTTATGAGATAACCAATCCATGCCTAAGACTACATCGAACCCCGCCAATTTCATTGGCAGAAGAGAGATAGGAATAGAATGATTCTTAATGGATATAAAACATCCATCAAGAATAGAAGACGTTGTTTCTAAGGTTCCGTCAGCAAGTTCTACTTCATAAGTTATGTCTAGAGTTCTTATGGGTAAGTTTAATAGTTTGCTAAACTTATGGTCCACAAAAGACTTATCTGCACCCGAATCAAACAGAACTCTAGCATATACGTCATTTATGAGGAATGTACCTGTTATGACGTTGTTGTCATTAACAGCTCCTCTAGCATTCATCTGAAAGGCACGAACATTTCCTTTCTTGGCCTTTCCAGGCTTCGCATTATTACTCTTGAGATTCTTAGGGAAGTTAGTCTTAATATGCCCTTTTTCATTGCAGCCGTAGCAGAATGCATCCTTAAGATCCTTGCATTCTAGGGTCTTATGCCCTTTTATTTTATAGATACCACAGGGTTTAGCCTGTGGATAAAAATTACACTATCCCCAGTGTCTGCGGTTGCAGGTCTTACATGTCACATCACACCCGACTTATCTTGATTATTTTTGAATTCAAATCTCCCCTTATTCATCTTATTAAATGTTTGGGAGTTACCATCCTCTCTCTTCCTCTTCCTGTCAGTCTCAATCTTGACTGACTTTTGTCTCACCAAATCCAAGGTGAGTGAGAGAGATAGGTCAACAGCAGACCTATAAGTAGTAGGCTGAGCAGCCTTCACCATGCCTTTTATCTCAGGCGCTAAACCATTTATAAAACGCGCGATGCATTTGGGTTCAGGTGAAATAAGATAAGATACTAATCTGGATAAGGAATTAAAGTCGGTAACATACTTCTGACAGTCCAGATTTTTCATTGTAAGAGTCAGAAAATCTGTCTCTATCTTCTCCACCTCATGAGGTGGGCAGTACGTTTCTTTAACAAGGTCCGCAAACTTGGTCCATCCCAAGTTATACAGGTGTACTTTTCCTGTTGACTGGACCATGGCCTTCCACCATATTAGGACATCGCCCTTGAAGGATTGGGATACAAACTTCACCACATCCTTATCAGCACAACCGCTGATATCTACAATAGTTTCTATCTCATCGAGCCATCTCAAAGCTTCTATAGCCCCCTTTTCTCCATTAAAATCTCAGGGCTTGCAGGAGACAAAGTATTTATAGGTACATCCATCTTAGAAGAACGGGACTTATCATTAAATTCCAGTCTCTTTGGTTCACTCTTCGCATTTGAAGAGTGAGCAGAGCTCTCCTTTCGAGCTGATGATGGTGGAATAGATAAAGGTTTGGAGCGAGTAGTGCTCACTTCCTTAAATTTCTCCATGGCCTTTTCCATGGCTTTCCTACAGCTGCATCAATGCGAGCTTGGAAATCATCATTATTGATGGCTTTATTTTCAGCTTTGTCAGCACTATTATCACGGCGATTACTTTACGCCTCATCTGAGTTAGCCATCTCTGATGTTTGGGTACTATATACCAAATTAAATTTTATATTAGCCATGGTATTAATAACCATATAGGGTATAAAGTTTGGATATAATAATCCATTGCCTATTTGAACCAGTGTGCATGGAATCACAACTGTCAGGCTTAACATTTTAAATGAATGTTATCTATATTTGGCCTAGGTCTCAAAAGGACCATCAAAGGCAAATTACAATTTGGACATAGTCCATATATTATTAGACAGTGGATTGTAATGTCACAACCGTCATTGTCATCAGACAATTATAAACAACTCATAGGTTTGTCACGAAGGACATTTAAAATATGGCTCAAAGGCCTGTCACTAATGGACATATGATTATGGCACACGGGCCTATCACTAATAGACATATGATTATGGCACACATGCCTGTCACTAATGGACATATGATTATGGCACACAGGCCTGTCACTAATGGACATTAATTATGGCACATTGGCATGTCACTAATGGACATAAAAATATGGCACATTGGCCTGTCACTAATGGACATAAGTCACTAATGGACATAAAAATGTGGCACATTGGCCTGTCACTAGTGGATATTAAAATATGGCCTGTAGGTACTACATCACTAATGGATGTTTAATCATAGCCCCAAGGGCAATACATCACTAATGGATGTTTAATCATCGCATTGATGATATTAGCCGGGATCAAATTTGATCACGTAGGCTTTATAAGGTTAGGACATAGTCCATTACCTAGAAGGCTAGTGTGATTCCTCAAGTCACACTACCAAGAGTATGAACATTCTTGAATGTTAACATAAGAGTACCTTAATGGTTGGTTAATAGTCCTGGTCGCATTGACCTTAACGACTTGGAGGCTTGAACTTAAGTCCACCACCTCTGGATAGAAGGATAACTTCCCTTAACTATCATGATAGAAGACCCCTTCGTACTTAACTATCATTTATACATTTGGCCAAATATGTGGTTTATGCCACTTGGCTAATCAAAACCATTAAGATCTTTTTGGAATTATATAGCTGATCATAAATTTCAAGTAAAATCGAGACGATCGCTTGAAGAGGATAAGTACATGTATATATATAATTCCAAAATATTTCATTAAATGATAATAGAAAGTACAATACTTGAAATAAATATATGAAACTGATTGTCCATGCAAGGACTAAAAGAAACAAAAATGTCCACGCAGGGACTACATATAATAAAAGAAAAGACTTCACTCATTTTTCTTTCCCTTAACCAACTTGGAGAGTTTCTTAAAGAACTTATTTGTCTTCTTCTCCATCTTTTCCGCTTGTTGCTGCATTTCTTTCATTCGTTCTAAGGCCTCGTTAATGGCCTCGAGTTGTGGCGGAGGTTGTGGTTGTGGTTGTGGCATCATAGGATACTGGTACCCATAAGTTGGATATCCAGTAGGTGGATAAGCAGGTGGGAAAGGAGACGGGTAAAGCGCGTTATGCATGACCGCTTGCATATAAGGGTCATGTGATAGTGCCTGGTAATTTACCGGCGTAGATGGGTTAAAGGGATCATATCCAGTTATGTCCGGATATGTAGGAATATTAAAATCCGATGGTGGTAGTTGAACCACTGGTGGTGGTGTTGGTTCCACCACAGGTGAAGCATTGGAGGGTCCACCCATTTGTGGATCCTCTTGAATGGTTGGGTAAGGTTTGGGCAAAGGTAGCAGCGATCCTGACCATTGGCCCGCACATACCGACATACGTGCTCCTCTTTTTCTCCTTGGTGGCTCAGGTGGAGATTGGGGTTGGTCCACGGGCTCCATGTGGACATCTTCCTGTATAGGAGGTGGTTGATAGTGATGGGAAGGAGTATTAGTAAAGGCAAATTGACTCCAATATTGGTCCCACTCATTAGGACCTTGATATGGCGATCCGGCATAGGAGTTGGAATCGCTCGAGATTTCAATAGGATGTGCGTTCGATCCTGATGATGGCATCTCTGGGTCGGAGTCTTCGTCCATTGGATTCGGTTGGTCCAACTGATTTTTGGTCAGCTGGAGGTGTGTTAAAATAGTAACTAGGGTTAAATTCTTCATGGTAAGAGTGTGAATGGGAATGATGGGAATGGTGAGAATGATATGAATGATAGGAGTGGTGAGAGTGGTAAGAATTTTGAGAATGTGGGGGCGAGTGTCTATGAGAGACAGAGTGTCTCGCTGGTTGCCAAGAAGACGAATCTCCTGATTCTTGGTAGGAATCTGGGTTGTGAGGTTGTGAAGGGATGCGCCCCGATGGTCCTCCCCTCATTGGACCTTTTCCTCTTCCACTTTGTCCTCTTACTCTTGGCACATTTTCCTGTTAAAAATACAATTTAAAACAATACTAATAAATTAATAATCAGATGAGTAATCCTAGGTCAAAGCCTAGACTCGGAAGTCTAAGGATACCAACCTGTCACACCCCAAATTTCCAATCCAAACACCGGTGGGTGGGGAATATCGTGACGTAAGTTGATATCATCATTGTCAATTAAACATAGCACAGCGGAAGTCTTGTATTAAATTACTGTTACAAACCGAAATGTTCAAAGTACAAAAATAATATACAGACGGCTTGTAACGAAAGATCCACAGGCGGATCATAAAATGTACAAAAATGTATAACAGACTTTAGGGCGGATCTAAGGATTTGCAAGATCCTCTTATATCAGTACCGAGCAGCTTCCAGCCTATTTCGTATTGTACCTGCAAGCTTAGTCTTTTGAAAAACGTCAGCTTTAGCTGGTAAATACACCCGACTGACTCATTTTGAAAACATTTTAAAATTTTGATTTAAGTGCACAGGACACAAATATTTTATAACTTGGGAAAGTCAGCTTTGTAACCTTGTTAAAATTTTACATGTTTGTCAATACATATGGGGCCCAGTACAGAGACCGAGACATGATTAACGTACACACCACTTATGAACCCGCGAAGGAGTTATCCCCAACTTGTGGGTAAAAATAATTTTAGCATTCGCATCTGTCGGGTGTATGCCTACACCCCGTGCTTTGGTCGTGGCCATTATCTAATGTAATGAGCCAAGGATATCCAGGACACGGTCGTTAACCCCCAATGTTTAAGTTATCAAACAAAACTGACTAAAACGGAATATGCGGATTTACTAGCCACAATCTGGCATTCGATTGATCCCATTTCCGACCAAGCGGTAATAATTTACCATAACCCAAGCCCGTATAGGGAAAATAAGTCAAGAATATTTACCTGAGCTAGTCTTGATTTAAAAATGCAAGATTTAATATTTCAGTCGTACTCAAAATGAAATAAGTGCAGATAGCATTTACTGGAAGGCTCTAGTCTGGATTATGGCATAAGCTAACCAATTAGAATGCTAACAGTCTTTATTTAAGTCATAGATTTAGACCGACTAGCTTTAAGGATCAAAATCGGTACGATACGCTAGATTAAGCGATGACCGGATAGAATGTAGTTTAATCCCAACAAGTACTTAAGACTTGTATAATATGGGTAAACAATTAACATTCTGGAATTTAAGATTAAAATGATAAGGTTAAACCCGTTTCGGTTAATTTTCGTAAACTAGTTACATATATTTAACCGTATGCATATAAGTGATATCGGGTAACCAGATGAGTCATGAATAAGTTCTATATGTCATTATACTTTAAATACGTTGCAATATCAGTAGGATATCAATTTATATGCCCGAAAAGGTTTTGAAACGAAATTATGCCTCATAAGGGCGTTTTGGTAATTATATGTCGTATAAAAGGAACTTGCGTGTATTCTGATGTTATGATCATAAACATTCTGGAAAAATACTTAATTTGTGATATAATATCAGTAAGATAGCACACATAAGTGTGGTTTACGGTTTAAGACCAAACTATGCACCGAAAGGGCATTTTGGTCATTTAAAAGTATAGTTTAAGTTATTATAGTAAAATTAGTTTATGATCAGAATAATAACATCATAATATGTTAATTACATTAACATATCAGTAGGTAACAAGTCCATTGTTGATTAAAACTTTGTTTTATGTAAAAAGGGCATTTTAGTCAAATTTTGACATTTTACGGAACTTGTTCATAAACGCAGATTATGATTATGATCAAGTAATATAACCTCAGAGGGTTATACTACACTATATTACGATCATAATGTGACCATAAGTCAGAAGTAACTAATCTAAGTCGGGTCAGAATCGAAAGTCAAAGTAGAAGTCAAACTTCACGACTCTCGGTTGCGAACCGACTCTAGGACTGAAATTGACGGATCGAACATGTTCCGACATGTTCTAATAATTATTACCAACTTGTTTAAGTGCCAAAAATATATTTATAACATGTATAAACTCAGATTATGATTTTTATGAAATCTGACCCGTTTGACTTTTTAAACAATAACTTTGACCCGTCAATTGACCTAGTAAACGTGATCCTTAGGAGGTGCCATTTTAAGGGATTAACACCTACCTAATTAAGATCACTTAGCCATGTTCGTTTTGAACAATGGCTGGACCATAATGGTCTTAACCGAAAGTCAAGGCATTTGTCGAAAATGCTTGACTTTTGGCTATTAAAAGCCTATAAAAAGAAAAGAGCAGAGATGGAACACTTACAAATGATCCAAAGGAAACTTAGAACTCAAAGGGAAGTTCCCAAATGGTCAGGAACTTCCAAGAGTGTAATAGAGAGAAGAAGAAGTGAATGAGCAAAGAATGAGGTGAACTTGAGTTACTATTTATAGTGCAAGAGGGTGTGTGAAGATGAAGCCAGGTGTTAGAGGTGTTCTAGGATCATCACAAGTGTCTAGCAAGGTGTCAAGAACTGCAAGAGTGTGGCAAATTTCAGGAGAGGTGGCATCTTGACAGAATTTTAGGGTTTTGACACTTTTAGTCCCTCAAATTTAGTTTTGTGGATTGTCATGAATTGTCCCTTGACTTATATCTAATGACATAATGATACAACATGGTCTATTCGTTCAACACGAGATGTGTTGAAGAAGAGTACGAACAACCAAACGTTAACGGGTGTCACACTAGGTGTTCTTATGACTAATAAGCGTTTACTAGCTTAAACGCGAAAGGTACGAACACTTATGGTTTAATGGGTTAAATTACCCAAGCTAGTAAGGTTTAAGGTTCGGTGAAGATGTGTGATACTCAAGAATGGTGAATCACAAGATATTACCTTAACCGGGAGTCATTCGGGTCGAAAAATGACTTAAATATGCAAGGAAAATGTAATAATAAAGTATAGGGGCCTTAGGGTTAATAGTTGAAAGTTTATATGGTTCAAAACTGTAGTTCTAAGGCTTCGCCGTAAGCTGCGGTTGCCAAACCGTAGCTTACGGTTAGGTTTAAATTTCTAACAGAAAGTCTGGACCGTAAGCTACTGTCAGGTTTAATTTTTTTTTTAGATTTTGGGATATGTCTAAGGAGTTGAGTGGCTAACTTATTTGAGGTATTTATATTTTGTATTTATTTATTTTATTTATTTATTATTATTTATTTATTTATTTATTTTTTAACCGTATATACACGTGTCGGTTTATTACCGAACACGAATTTTACGAGGTGTTACAGATCCGCCTGTGGATCTTCTATTACGAGCCTGTATATTATTTTGTATTTCGAACATTCGGTTTGTAATAGTAATTTTACTCCAAGACTTCCGATGTGCCGTGTTTAATTGACTATGATGATTATTAACTGACGTCACGATACTCCCCACCCGGGCCCACCGGTGTATGGATTTAGGTTGGAAATCCGGGGTGTGAAAGGTTGGTATCAGAGCCAATGTTTGAGAGAATTAAACACTATCCTTCTTGTGTTTAATCTCAAACTTACACGAGCACATTCCTTAGACTTCCGAGTCTTGGCATTGACCTAAGATTACTCTTTTCACTATTAAGTTATTAGTATTGTTTTTGAATTGAATTTTTAACAGGAAAATGCCACCACGTGTACGAGGACTAAGTGGGAGAGGGAAAGGTCCAATGAGAGGGGACCATCGGGGTGTGTTCCCCCTCAACCTCATAACTCAGATGCTTACCAAGAATCAGGAGATTCATCTCCTTGGCAACCAGCGAGACGCTCTGTCTCTAATAGACACTCGCCCTCACATTCCCAAAATTCTTACCACTCTCACCACTCCTGTCATTCACACCATACCCATCATTCCCATTCACATTCTTACCATGAAGAATTTAACCCTAACCACTACTTTCACACGCCTCCAGCCGATCAAAATCAGTTAGACCAGCCAAACCCTATGGACGAGGACTCCGACTCGGAGATGTCGCCGTCGGGATCAAATATGCATCCCATTGAAATTTCAAGCGATTCAAACACATATTCCGGATCGCCCTACCAAGGTCCTAATGAATGTGACCAATACTGGAACCAATTCACCTTCGCCCACACTCCTTCCCATCACTCTCAACCACCTCCTGTTCAAGAAGTTGTCCACATGGAACCGGTGGACCAACTTCAACCACCACCTGAAGCACCAAGAAAGAAGCGTGGAGCACGTATGTCGGTACGTGCCGGACAAAGTTCGGGATCGCTGCCACCTTTGCCCAACTCCTACCCCACAATTCAAGAGGACCCACAAATGGGTTGTCACACCCCGACCCGCAGCGGAAAAGGTGATCGGGGCATGATTGGGTTATCATCAAAGCTCATGACATTTATTATGCGTTTCATATTCATTAATACAATTTAATGGAAATTTACAATAAAGATTACAACATGTTCTAACTATCAATCTAAGCTTCTTTGTTCTCTTCTAAGGCATTTCCTATGTTTTCCTCGCTTCAACCTGTTCACCTGTATCATGTGTAAAAGGGTTTTTGGGTCAACATAATGTTGGCGAGTGAATCCTATGGAAAACATTTGAACAAGTTTATTTAAATTGATTATGAAATATGTGCACAACCAAACATGAGTAAAAATAGATGTAAACTTATTCAACAATCATAAGATATTAAATAAAGCACACATGAACAATAATGGAACATTTAGAGGCACGCGTTGCTCAACTCGTCTCTCACGAGGAACTGATGGGCCTAATGACTGAATTGCATAAACATGATAATATGAATGACACAACTACAAACAATATAAACTCAATGATACACACATGAACAATAATGAATTGGTTTTGAGGCACGCGTTGTTCAACTCGTCTCCCACGAGGAACTGATGGGCTTAATGAATGGATTTCATATAATTTGACAAAATGAAATAAGTAATCACAACAATATAAACAATCTAAGTTCAGATCACGATATGGTATGGCACAAGTTTAAATAAACGAGTTAATTATTTTTATGACACATGACACACCCCAAAACGTGTAATTTAAAAGGGGGAGTTGTAAGATTCACTCACAGTGGGTGCGTTCGGTTGATGATGTTGAATGCACGCGAAGTGGTTTTAACCACGAGTGAGATTAACCTAGATAAATATCATTATGGTTCGGTAAGTAAACGGATTTTATTAATCTATTTTAGTAGGATTGTTGGGTGTATTTTTGTGAGTTTAAGGCTATTTTCTAACCTTAAAAATGTTATTTTTAAGTATTTTTAATTGATTTTTAATTAAAATAATTAAATAAAAATAATAAAAAATTTTGGTTTTTTTTTTGCTACAGTGACCGTTGACTTTGACCGGTTGACCGTTGACTGACAGTTGACCGGTTCGTATGCGTATTGTTGTGCGCTGAGTGAGGCTCGAACCCGAGACCTCCCGTACGCGTGCACGCAGCTCTACCAACTGAGCTACGTGTCTAACACGTCATATATCCGTTTTTAATTATATTTATATATTAATTAAGTTAAACAGAAAATCCTTTTATTTTAAAAACGATTTAATTGATTCGGACGGTGCGCTCCACAGGTCTCGAACCCGGGACCTGTGGGTTATGATAACACACAGTCCACCGCTGGACTGTGTGTACAACTTGTTAACTTAACTGATTTTTATTATACTTAAACACAAATTAATTATTTTCATTTCTGACTTATTTAAAAAGCTTAATAATTGTCCGGGTCGATGCAGAAAACCGGACTCGAACTCGTGCACTTTGATTAAACATACACACAGTCCACCACTGGACTGTGTGTCTAACTTGGTTATTTTTCCGATTATTAATATACTTAACATATATATAAAATGAATCCGGTTCAGTTAACAAAAAAGAACATTTTTATTTACGCAGCGTGTGTGGAACAGGATTCGAACTCGAGACCTTTGTGTGTTTATTGTGCACACAGTCCACCGCTGGACTGTGTGTCTAACCCGAGTTATTTCTTGATTTAAATTATACTTATGAGTTACAGGTTCATCGTCTTCTTCGTCGGATTTTAACCAGAGATGATGTCTGACTGATTCGAGTTTTTATTCATGTTTCTTTAGCGTTTTAGGTTAATTACCGATGAGATAAAAGTAAAAAGAAAGGAAAATTAGGCCTGAGGTATACCGACTAGCTTCCTCTGTTTTCCGGCAGAACTCCGGCGACAGCAATCCCTTTCGGCGACGAGTGTCTTGCAGCAGAGAATCTTCAGAAAGCTTACAAAGGGTGTGGGTGACTTCGGTATAAGCTCAGAGGGTTTAGTAAGGTTTAGAAGTGGAAGGTTCGGTTTTCCGGCGACAAACAGAATATTTCCGGCGAGTAAGTTTTCGCCGAGAAAGGGTGCGGTTTTGAGCGAAAAGGTTTGCAGAGGTTCGAGGGGGTATTTATAGGGCAAATTATCGATGAACTTGGTCTGATTTCCGACTAGATTCGTCGGTTATAAAAACTCCGGCGGTTATAACTTTGGTAGCGGACTCAGACGTCGGTTATAACCGATGTCTTAGTAAATGTTTACGTTATAACGGAAGATGTCGTTAAAACTCGCGAGATTGCCGGGATTTCCGACGACTGAACTTTTGGGCGCCGGTTTTGAATTCGGAACGTCAAGATATGAATTAAATGATCTTAACAATTAACAGACAATACTAGTGGCGCAGTGGTTTGTGTGTTGTGTGTTAAGTTGTTGCCGGACCGGTTACTGACCCGGGTTCGAAACCCGACAGAACCAAAACATTTTTATTTTGCGATTTTTAACAGTTTTTCAAAAACTAATTATATATTCCCGTATAATAATTGATTATGCATCGTTTAAAATTATTTTGGGCATTTAATTCGCAACGAAAATTTTAACTGACTGTTCGGTTGATAAACGGAGCGGGTTTGGTAAATCCGTTTTTGACGGATGTTACATGGGTGGACCCTCTAATGTTTCACCTATAGTGGAACCAACACCAACACATGTTGTTCAACCACCACCATCAGGTTATACCAACCCAATCCCCACATATCCAGACACGTCTGGATATGATCCTTTTAACCCGTCTACACCGGTAGACTATCAAGCATGGTTGCAAGACCCCTACATGCAGGCGGTTATGCACAACGCACTTTACCCGTCTCCTTTCCCACCTACTTATCCACCGAATGGATATCCAACTTATGGGTACCATTATCCGGTTATGCCACAACCACAACCTCCGCCACCACTTGAGGCCATTAATGAGGCCTTAGAAAGAATGAAAGAAATGCAGCAGCAAGCGGAGAAAACGAAGAAGAAAATGAACAAATTCTTCAAGAAACTCTCAAAATTGGTCAAGGGAAAGAAGGACGAGTGAAGTCTCTTCTAATTATATGTAATCCCTGCAAGGACATTGTTGTTTCTTTAGTCCCTGCGTGGACATTTTTATTTCTTTAAAGTCTATGCATGGACAGTTTATTTCATTTTCTAGTATTGTAATTTCTAATTTGAAATTTAATGAAGTACTTTTGGAATTATATATATATATATATATATATATGTATTCATCCTCTTGAAAGCAAGCGTCTCGATTTTATTCGAAATTTATGCTCTGCTATATAATTCCAAAAGACCTTAATAGATTTGATTATGCCAAGTGGCGTAGACCACATATTGGCCAAGAAATGATAGTTAAGTGCGAAGGGGTCTTCTATCAGGATAGTTAAGGGAAGTTATCCTTCTATCCAGATGTGGGGACTAGGTCCAAACCTCCAAGGTCGTTAAGGTCGAAGGTGGTCGGGACCATTAATCAATCATTAAGGTATCTTATGATAACACTAAGAAATGTTCATACTTCTGGTAGTGTGACTTGAGGAACCACACTAGCCATCAATGGGACAGGCTGATATGCCATATACATCTGTTATGATGTAGGCCAAGGTGCCCAATTTATGTCCAATGGGACAGGCTGATATACCAAGAATTACATCTGTATGATGTATGCCAATGTGCCCAATTTATGTCCAATGGGACAGGCTGATATGCCATATACATCTGTTATGATGTAAGCCAAGGTGCCCAATTTATGTCCAATGGGACAGCCTGATATGCCATGAATTACATCTGTTATGATGTAGGCCAATGTGCCCAATTTATGTCCAATGTGACAGGCCAATGTGCCAATTTATGTCCAATATGACAGGCCAATGTGCCCAATTTATGTCCTAAGTGACAAGCTGATATGCCAAAATTATGACCAAAGAGACCGGCCGACGTGCCAAACTAGTATGTCCATTAGTGACAAGCCTATGAGCTATATATAATTGTTTGTATAACAATGAAAGTTATGACAATGAGATCCACTGTCCAATAATATATGGACTACGTCCAAATTGTAATTTGCCTATGATGGTCCTATTAAGACCTAGGCCAAATATAGTTATGTTAAGCCTAAGAGTTGTGACGTTATTCACACTAGTATAAGCAATGGATTGTTTATATCCAATGTTGAAAGCCGATATGGTTGATATACCATGGCTAAATGAAGTTTTATTGGTATATAGAACCCAAGACTTAAAGATGGCTAACTCAAATGAAGCCCAAAGTAGCCACAGGAATGTTGAATCTAACAAAGCTGAAAACAAAAATATTGATGATGATAATTTTCAAGCTCGCATTGATGCGGCTGTCGAAAAGGCCATGGGAAAGGCCATAGAAAGGCTAAGAGAATCGAGTGCCACTTGCTCTAGACCCTTATCTATTCCACCA
This sequence comes from Scalesia atractyloides, assembly GCA_947069175.1. Classification (NCBI taxonomy): domain Eukaryota; kingdom Viridiplantae; phylum Streptophyta; class Magnoliopsida; order Asterales; family Asteraceae; genus Scalesia; species Scalesia atractyloides. Next base: position 86,056,656 of record CAMTDV010000001.1, on the reverse strand, counting down.
TCTTCAACTCATAAGGAGAGCTCCGTTCACTCTTCAAATGTGAAGAGTGAACCAAAGAAAATAGATTTTACTGAAAAGTCCCGTTCTGTTAAAGACGGATGTACCTATAAGTACTTTGTCTCCTGTAAGCCCCGATACTTTAACGGGGAGAAGGGAGCCGTAGAAGCCCTAAAGTGGCTAGACGAGATGGAAACGATTGTAGATATCAGCAATTGTGCTGATAAGGATGTGGTCAAGTACATATCACAATCCCTCAAGGGCGATGCCCTAATATGATGGAAAGCCATGATCTAGTCTACAGGTAAGGTACACCTGTATAATTTGGGATGGTCCAAATTTGTGGACCTTATTAAAGAAACTTAATGCCCACCCCATGAAGTAGAGAAATTAGAGACAGACTTTTTGTCTTTTTCAGTGAAAAACCTAGATTGTCGGAAGTACGTTTCTGACTTTAACTCCCTATCTAGGTTAGTTTCCTATTTGATCACCCCCGAATCCAAACGCATTGCGCGCTTTATAAATGCGTTGGCGCCCGAGATAAAGGGCATGGTAAAGGCTGCACAGCCTAATACCTATAGGTCCGCTGAAGACCTATCTCTTTCCCTCACCCTTGATTTGGTAAGACAAAGGTCAGTTAGGACTGAAACTGACGGAAAGAGGAAACGGGAGGATAATAACTCCCAAAGATTTAAAAAGAAAGGAAATTTCGGGTTCAAGAAGAACCAGCACACGTCTAATGACAAACCTTTGTGCAAGAACTGTAAATATAGGCATTGGGGACAGTGGGGCATAAATCCACTAACCAAACCCTGTGGTATCTACAAAAGAAAAGGGCATAAAACCTTAGATTGCAAAGATCTTAAGGATGCAGTTTGCTATAACTGCAATGAAAAAGGGCATATAACGTACAATTGCCCCAAGAAACCCAAAAGTAATGATGCAAAGCCTGGAGAGGCCAAGAAGAGGAATGCCCGTGCCTTTCAAATGAATGCCAAAGAGGCCGTTAATGACAACAACATCATAACAGGTACATTCCTCATTAACAATATTTACGCTAGAGTTCTTTTCGATTCGGGTGCGGATAAATCATTTGTTAACCATAAGTTTAGTAAACTATTAAACTTACCCATAAGAACACTAGATAAAACTTATGAGATAGAACTTGCTGATGGAACGATAGAAACAACATCTTCCATTCTTGATGGGTTCTCTATATCCATTAAGAATCATTCCATCCATATCTCTCTTCTGCCAATGAAATTGGCGGGGTTCGATGTTGTCTTAGGCATGGATTGGTTATCTCATAACCAAGCCTGCATTGCCTGTGATAAGAAGCTCATCGAGATTAAGACCCCATCTGGTGAAATGATCACCATCCTCGGAGACTCACACTATGGATTGCCGGACAAGGTGCCGTTATTAAGGCATCCAGGTGTTTGAGAAGAGGATGTGTCATTTACATGGCACAAGTTACCATAAATGAGCCTAAGCCAAACATGGAGGACCTACCAGTCATCTTAGAATATCCTGATGTATTCCTAGAAGAATTACTAGGCCTACCTCCAGACAGACAAGTGGAGTTCAAGATTGATATCCTGCCAGGGTCAGCACCCGTAGCTAGAGCTCCATATAGGCTAGCACCTACGGAGATGAAGGAATTGAGGACACAGCTAGATGAACTCTTGGAGAAAGGCTTTATACAGCCTAGTTCCTCACCTTGGGGAGCTCCTATCCTTTTCGTTAAAAAGAAAGACGGTTCAATGCGGATGTGCATTGACTACCGAGAGCTAAACAAGTTAACAATCAAGGATAGATATCCTCTGCCCAGGATCAGCGATTTATTCGACCAACTTCAAGGGGCTAGTTACTTCTCTAAGATTAATCTGAGATCTGGATATCACCAGCTGAAGGTTAGAAGTGAAGATGTTCCTAAAACTGCTTGAGGACCCGATATGGTCACTTTGAATTCCTAGTGATGCCTTTTGGGCTCACAAATGCACCTGCATCATTCATGGATCTCATGAACAGAGTCTGCAAACCATATTTGGATAAGTTTGTCATTGTCTTCATAGACGACATACTTATTTATTCTCGTAATCAAGCTGATCACGAGAAAAATCTTCGGTGCATCTTAGAACTGCTAAGGCAATAGAAGCTTTACGCTAAATTATCCAAGTGTGAATTTTGGCTTAGAGAGGTTCAATTTCTTGGACACATGGTAAGTGAGCGTGGTATCCAAGTGGATCCTGCCAAAATCGAGGCCATAATGAATTGGGAAGTACCCAAAATCCCATCGGAGATTCGTAGTTTTCTAAGATTGGCTGGTTACAACAAGAGGTTCATTGAGAACTTTTCAAGAATAGCCACTCCTTTAACTACCTTGACCCGTAAGAATGTTAAGTATAATTGGGGTCCAAAGCAACAAGAATCTTTTGAGATTCTTAAACACAAGTTGAGCAATGCTCCTGTGTTATCCCTACCGGAGGGTGTTGAAGATTTTGTAGTCTACTATGATGCATCACACACTGGCATGGGCTGTGTGCTAATGCCAAAAGGCAAAGTGATTGCCTATGCATCACGACAGTTAAATGTGCACGAAAGAAATTACACCACCTATGATTTGGAATTGGGTGCCGTTGTATTTGCACTAAAACTGTGGAGACATTAGTTGTATAGCACAAAGTGTATTATATACACTGACCATAAAAGTCTCCAGCATCTGTTCAATCAGAAAGAATTGAACATGCGACAACGCCAATGGATGGAAACACTTAATGACAATGATTACGAGATTCGCTACCATCCAGGCAAAGCAAATGTAGTTGCTGATGCCTTAAGTTGCAAAGAACGAGTTAAACCTATAAGAATTAATGCTATGAGCCTTGAGCTCAAAAATAGCTTAAGTGAGAAGCTACTAGATGCGCAGAAGCAAGCTCTATTAGAGGCTAATATCCCTAATGAGGGATTAGGCGGAACTGTTGATCAGTTAGCGCCTGGAAAAGATGGAATCCTTCGATTTAATGATAGGATCTGGGTTCCAGTCTTTAATGAACTTAGAGATCTAATCCTCCAAGAAGCGCATAGTTCGAGATACTCAGTTCACCCGGGAGGTGACAAGATGTATCAAGATCTAAAGAAGAATTATTGGTGGATGGGTTTGAAGAAATCCATAGCCACTTATGTAGCTAAGTGTCTGATGTGTTCGCAGGTTAAAGCCGAACATCAGAAGCCGTCAAGACTTCTACAACAATTGGAAATTCCTACATAGAAATGGGAAATAGTAACTATGGATTTGATTACCAAGTTACCAAAGACCAAAAGTGGTAATGACATTATTTGGGTCATTGTGGATAGGCTGACCAAGTCAGCACATTTCTTGCCAATAAAGGAAACATATAATTCAGATAAATTGGCTAAATTGTATGTGGACAAGATGTGTCCCTACACGGTGTGCCAGTATCTATTGTATCTGACAGGGATACTAGATACACATCTCACTTTTGGAAAAGTTTCCAACAATCTTTAGGCACACGATTAAACTTTAGTACAACTTACCATCCTCAGACTGATGGTCAAAGTGAGCGTACTATCCAAACACTCGAAGACATGCTTAGGGCATGTGTGATTGATTTAGGTGGAAGTTGGGATGACCACTTACCCCTAATAGAATTCTCCTACAATAACAGCTATCATACTAGCATCAAGGCTGCTCCTTTTGAGGCCTTGTATGGGAGAAAATGCAGAACGCCCGTATGCTTGGCAGAAGCGGGGGAAGCCCAACTATCAGGACCATAGATTGTCCGGGAGACCATGGAAAAAATTGTGCAAATCCGTGATCGTCTCAAAGTTGCCAGGGATAGGCAGAAGAGCTATGACAAGAGGAGTAAACCTTCCAAGTAGGGGACAAAGTCATGTTGAAGGTATCACCTTGGAAAGGTGTGATGCGTCGGAAAGAAGGGCAAGTTGAGCCCAAGATATATAGGACCATTCGAAATAATCGAATGTGTCGGCACCATAGCTTATAAGCTTAGGTTGCCACAGGAGCTTAGTGGAATTCATAATGTATTCCACATATCTAACCTTAAGAAATGTCTAGCCGACGAATCGCTAGTAATGTCGCACAAAGATGTGCAAATAGATGAAAACCTGAGGTTTGTTGAGAAACCAATTTCGATCGAGGATCAACAGGTTAAGAAGCTCCGAAGAAAAATGATACCTATAGTAAAGGTTAAGTGGGACACTTTTAGAGGTCCCGAGTATACATGGGAGGTTGAGTCAACTATGCGACAAAAGTACCCCCATCTTTTTGAATAAAATCTCGAGGATGAGATTTCTTTTAAGGGGGTGAGCATGTAACACCCTTAATATCGTGTCCAATAGTATAGTGACACGTGTTGTATTTTAAATTAAAGTCTATTAAAGACCAATAAGGACTAAAGGCGTCAACATACTCAAATTGAGCCTCTGAATGACGGTCCGATGTCAACATGCATAAATAACAAGCCTCTGAGTGACTAATATGTCAACATGCTTAAATCATTAGCCTCTGAGTGACTGATATGTCAACATGCTTAAATCATTAGCCTCTGAGTAACTGATATGTCAACATGCTTAAAACTTGGCCTCGGAGTGACTGATATGTCAACATGCCCAGCCTCTGAGTGACATTGGAGTCAACATGATTATAATAAGCCTCTGAGTGATCCTTTACGAAGTCCTAACTCTCATACGTGCCATTTGTTGGACGAGAGGGTTCAATTTTGTAAATATGTAAAAGTTGGATGATGGAGGGATTAAAAGTGTCAACATGTTAATTTATACCTCTGAGTGACCTTTTAACGAACTGAGAGCTCGACAATGTCCGTGCATAATCCCGAATATGCCAAGTATTGGCTACGGAGGTCTAAAAGTGCCAAAAAAGTGTTTTAAAAGGTTTTTAGAAGCTTTTTAAAGTTAAGGGGCTACAGTGTCAAACTTTGAATCTGGCCAAGGGGCGGTCGCGGGCTGCGAGGGACCAGGCCTAGGTCTCTCGCGGGGCGCGAGAAGGCCTCTGCTGCAGAAAGTTTTGATTGGCTCCCAAAAAAACTCCAAAACCATTAAATCAAAACTACTGACTTGTAATCAGCTATGCCACGTTTTGGGACACTTGTAAGCTCCCTCTTACACCCCTAAACACCTGGCATAACCTCCTTTGAGTTCTCCAACTATAAATAGGTGATCAAGTTCACCATTTGAACTTGCACCTTTCTTATTCATACTCTTCTCCCTCCTCTGGAAGTTCCTAGCTAAAAGGAGCATCCAACATAGTTCTTTTGCACCCTAGGAATCACTTGTAAGTGTTCCTTCATTGTGCATTTTCGTTTATAGGCTTTTATAGCCAAAAGTCAAGCGTTTTACGGAAAACGCTTTGACTTTCGGTTAAGACCATTATGGTCCAGTCATTGTTCATAATGAACATGGCTAAGTGATCATAATAAGGTAGGTGTTAGTCCCTATAAAGGGCACCTCCTAAAGATCACGTTTGATAGACCAATTGACGGGTCAAAGTTATGATATTAAAAAGTCAAACAAGCCATTTTTTTGGAAAAAATCATAAATTGATCTTATATATGTTATAAAACCTGTTTTGACACTTAAACAAGTTGGTAATAATTATTAGAACATGTAAGAACATGTTCGGCTCGTCAATTCCAGTCCTAGGGTCGGTTCGCAACCGAAAGTCGCGAAGTTTGACTTCTGCTTTGACTTTCGATTTTGACCCGATTTAGATTAGTTACCTACTGATCTAAAGTTGCATTATGATCATAATATAATATAGCATAACCCTCTGAGGTTATATTACATGATGATAATCAGAATCCAAGTTTATGTGCAAGTTCCATAATTATGCCATCTTTGACCAAAATGCCCTTTTTGCATAAAACAAGGTTTTTAAATGGTAATGAACTTGAAAATGAGTTTTCTACTGATGTAATATTATAAGTAGGATTATTTGGGATGTTAAATTAAGTTATAAACTGAGTTTTCAAACAGGGCCTTAAACTATGTCGATAAATGACGATTATAGCCCTTGTGGCTCATAAAATGGTTTTAATCAAACCTTTTCAAGGTAAATCTTTTACCTAATGATATGTTATATCAAATAACATATCTAAGATATTTTAATCTGACCATAATGTCAGTTTTTATTAAACATCGCATAAAACGTCATTTTACGACATAAGCGCCGCTTCGGCGCATAGTATGGTTTTAAACCATATTATTGACCAAGACTTGATACCTATTGATTTTGAAACTTATTTTAAACATATTTACAGTAGGTACATGTTGTAAACTCAGAATACCAAATAATTTATAAACTATGTGTAAAATAACCAAAATGCCCCTTCGGTGCATAGTTAGGTCATAAAAGATAAAATACACATATAATTGACGCCCTACTGATATTATATCATAAATAAAGTATTTTTCCAGAATATTTATAATCATAACATTAAATTATATTCAAGTTCCTTTTATATAGTATGAAATTACCAAAATGCCCCTATGAAGCATAGTTTCGTTTTAAAACCTTAACGGGCATATAAGTTGATATCCTACTGATATTTTAACTTATTTAAAGTATAATGGCATATAAAACCATGACTTATCCAGTTACCCGATATCGCTAATATGCGCACGGTTAAGTATATGTAACTATTTTACGAAAATTAACCGAAACGGGTTTAACCTTGTCATTTAGGTCTCAAAATCCAGAATGTTTATAGTTTTCCCATATTATACAAGTCAAGGTACTTGTTAGGATTAAACTACATTCTATCCAATCATCGTTTAATCTAGCGTCATACGTTTTGATCAAGTACGCTAGTCAGTCTAAGTCTATGACTTAAATAAGACCGTTAGTATTTAATTGGTTAGTTTATGCCATAATCCAGACTAGAGACTTGCCGGTAAATGCTATCTGCACTTAGTACTTTTGTGTACGGCTGAGTTATTAAAATTAAAGAAGACTAGCTCAGGTAAATACTCTCGACTTATTTCCCCTATACGGGCTTGGGTTACGGTAAATTATTGCCGCTTGGTCGTAAATGGGATCAATCAAATGCCAGGTGCAGCTAGTAAATCCGCATATTCTATTTTAATCAGTTTTGTTTGATAACTTAACATCAAGGGTTAACTACCGTGTCTTGGATATCCTCGGCTCATTACAATAGAAATGGCCACGACCTTAGCGCGGCTGTAGGCATACACCTGATAGACGCTCAATTATGCATTCCCACAAGGTTGGGAGGAATTGACTCCTTCGTGAGTCCAAAGTGGTGTGTACGTTAATTGTGTCTCGGTCTCCGTACCGGGCCCCGTATGTATGGACAAACATGTAAATCTGTTAACAAGGTTGGACGGTCAGTTAACCCAAGTTATAAAAAAAAATTTTGTGTTGATACGCACTTAAAACATTTTTTTGAAATGTTTTCAAAATGAGTCAGTTGGGTGTATTTACCAGCGAAAGCTGACGTATTTTCAAAAGACTAAACTGCAAGTACAATACGAAAATAGGCCGGAGGTGCTCGGTAGTGATAGAGGATCTTGCAAATCCTAAATCTGCCTAAAGTCTGTTTTATTCTTTCCATGTACAGTTTATGGTCCGTTTGTGGATCTTCTATTACGAGCCTGTATATTATTTTGTATTTTCGAACATTCGGTTTGTAATAGTAATTTTACTCCAAGACTTCCGCTGTGCCGTGTTAAATTGACTATGATGATTATCAGCTGACGTCACGATACTCCCCACCCGGGCCCACCGGTGTATGGATTTGGGTTGGAAATCCGGGGTGTGACATGAGTCATAATCTTTGTTGAGTATTTTTTGCCAAAATGACCAACTTGGTAGATTTATGTTTAAGACTTGAAAAATGGATAAGTTTGTGATATGATCTATGTTATGCTTGTCTCGGTGGTTATATTGTGTTAATCAGTATTGCTTTCCTTGATAAAGTGAGGTTAGAAAACTCTTAACGGATTACTAACTTATTTTTAAAAGATTCACATGAAAATATATCAATAGCTCGTTAATGAATAATTTTAGGTGGTTTAAGTATGTTTATCGCGTTAACTTTTTGAAGAATTATCATGTTTGGATTCCTGAAAGGGATACTAATTGTCTTTATATTTGGAAAATTGATCAAATGCCTTTGCGACATTTTTGACTTAGTTAACATGCTTAGGTTGTTTATAAAACAAGGCAAAAGAAAAAGAAATTATATTTTTGTATTTGGAGTCTTATATGTTTTAAAATATATTTTTAGAAAATTTTAGTAAAAACTCTTTAAAATATCTTTTTACCGGTAGATAAATGACGACGGTTTAGTACATAAACGTCTGCCCGCGTCCATGGATCGACATCTGGTTCTTACCCATACTTTACTACATATACGATAGGGTACACTTGTCCTAAAATATTAAAACTGAGTTTGTGTGTAAAATTCATTGTAAAACATGTATATATACGCACACGTCATAAGCAAAACGGTCTAGTCATTGTTATGATTAAATTACGCTAGCGGTAAACTTTGGGTTGACATGTATATAGTCGCATTTCTAGCATTGTATGATAGTTTAAGTAAACTTTTATGCAATGTCGAATGTTTAAACTTTCTTTTTACGTTATATAGTATTCAAACTTTTATGCCCGCCAATGTCTCGTGTGTTGAACTATACTTTAATATATGTTGCAGGGATATGGTGACTATGAGGATGCATGGAATCTAGTAGGATGATCTAGAAACCCACTTTTAGATTAGACTTATGTTGTACCTTGTACTTTGATTTCAGTGTTATACTTTATATTTTGATGTTGTAATTTGCTTCTAAACTATATACTTGAATTCTAGAATGAAATGGAATAGTGTTCTTTAAATTACTTGTCACAAATTAGCGTTATGATGTCTCGAGCAATCTACTTCGTCCGCCCCGATGATTCCGCCATCGATTGGGGTGTGACAAACAACCACCTACACCATCACAGATTACTCATCAATGGTGACGAAAAAACTACTACTAATCCTAATTAGTGTTGCCGATAAACTCTCCAATTCCAGCTACGTCGCAATGTCCTTAACCTTAAACCTCGTCTCTAACGTCTTACTCTCTCACTACAACTCCGTCACCGTCTTCATGCCACCAGACTCATCCTTCTCCGACTATGGCCAACCGTTGTTAACAATCCTCCAACTACATTTCTCTCCAATGGCATTCTCGCTTCAAAGCATCATATCTTTACCGTACGGCACCAAGATCCCCACCGTTGATAAGTAGGGGTTATTCCGTTGTAGCTTTGTTTCTAAATCTGCAATTGCTAGGCTTTATAACTCAACCAACATTGATTTTTTTCACTCCAAGTGATGAAGTTATGGTTGACTATTCTAGTAGGTTTCCTGATTAATAGTCTTTGTTTCACTGACATGTAAGGTTTCATGGCCAGATCTGATTAATATTGGTGGTGGGGGTTGGGCGGTGGCGGGTGGTTATGGACGGTGGCGTAAGGTGATGATAAAGATAATGTTGGTTTTAGTGGTTGGTGTTTGGTTAGGGTTGGTTGGGGTAGGGCGGCAATGGGCGGACGGTGGTGGTTGGGTGTTTGGTTAGGGTTGGGATGGTGGTTCTGTGTAGATTAGTTGACATCAGTGGAGGTTGAGGTGGTGGTGGTGGGAGGTGGGAAATGGTGGTGGTGTGGTAGATGAAGGTTGTGAGATGTAACCCCTCGAAAATTTTTGTCCAACTATGTGACAACACGTGTCACAAATCTCCAACGAATCCCGACTATGTGGAAGGAGGGGAATCTTCGTCCAACTATGCGACAACACGTGTCCCAATTCTCCAACCAATCCCGACCATGTGGAAGGAAAGGGACCAAAACTGCCCAAATGGGAAAAGATATAAAGTCCAAGGACTAAAATGACAAAATGCCAAAATTCCATCTCTAGAGATCCCTTACGGACCGTAAGGGGTATAAAACTTGTAAGGTGGCTTAAACACCCCTTACGGATCGTAACCCACCTCTTATGGTCCGTAAGAGGTGTCGAGCTACAACAAAATCACACCTGTCATTCCCAGCTGCATTTCAGGCCATCTGGTCGCGAAAATGCCACCAATTCATCCCTAAAATCCGGGGGGAGAGTTGTTTCCACCCGAGGCTTAGGTCCGTAAGAGGTGTCGAGCTACAACAAAATCACACATGTCATTCCCAGCTGCATTTCAGGCCATCTGGTCGCGAAAATGCCACCAATTCATCCCTGAAATCCGGGGGGAGAGTTGTTTCCACCCGAGGCTTAGGTTCAAAAAGAAAAAAAGATATATGTTAAAAAAGTACATGACAATGTTTTTGGATTTTCTTATTATGTGGCTTTTTTGTGTTTTTGAAAAATTAGTGCTTTTCTTTAGTATAGAAACCGGTTAAAACACGTTTTTAGGTTTCTTATTGTAGGTGCTCTTATTATAGATGTTCTCACCTAGTTCATGATCAAACAATGTTTTTGGGTTTTATTATTATGTGGGTTTTTTGTGCTTTCGAAAAATGAGTGGTTTTCTTTAATATAAAAACCGGTTAAAACACGTTTTTAGATCTATTTATTGTAGTTGCTCTAACAGGTTCATGATCTCTAGCAATATCAAGGCAGGCTTTAATATCATTTAGAATTGACTAAATTGTACAAAACATCCTTTATATTTCCTCAAACTTGCAGGTTCCAGCCTTAATGTTTAAAAGTTGTTAAAAACAGCCTTATGTTTATTTTTGTTGCGGGTTCAATCCTTTACAGCTAACCACGTTATTTTCTTCAGTTAAGTTCCCTCACATGCATAACATGTGAAGGTATATTCGTCATTTTGGTTGATCTTCCACCCACTTCAATTATAAAAAAAAGAATATTTAAGTTTTAACCTAGTTTAAACAAAGTTTGGTAAAACGTACGCGACTACAGGGGAGCACGATTACCATTTGATAGTGTTTAAGTCTAACTTCGGCGTCCTAAGCGTCACCAGTTGCTGGATCCGACTACTGAACACGGTGTTACGAAGTTCTCTGATTTGACGGGATCGGAGTTCCGTGAGAGGTATCTAGGGTTGAAGAGTCGTTTGTCGTTTCCGTCTGATGCAAATAAGGCGCCGATTCTTCCAACTGATGATAATCCTGGAGAGTTTGATTGGCATGATCAAAATCTGTGTTAATCTTTACAGCTTAGTGGGCTAGCTTAACAAGATTCCTATCTTAATTCCGGGTTCGCCGGAATCCGGCGAAGTCGCCGGAGAAGAAGACCGGAAAAGAGGGTGTTTGGTTTTTAAAAGTTTGGTTTTATTGCACATTAGTCCCTGCGGTTAGAATTTTTTTAAAATAGGTTAAACCTTAAATATTATTTTTTCTTATAATTGACGTGGGTGGAAGATCAACTAAAATGACGGATATACCCTCACATGTTATGCATGTGAGGGAATTTAACTGAAGAAAATAACGTGGTTAGCTGTAAAGGATTGAACTCGCAACAAAAATAAACTTAAAGGCTGTTTTTAGCAACTTTTAAACATTAAGGCTGGAACCTGCAAGTTTGGGGAAACATAAAAAATGTTTTGTGCAATTTACGCTTTAGAATTTCAGATCATCTTCCCATTCTAAATTATAAAGAAATAAGGATTCTACTAAATACACCCTCCTATTTACTTGTTACACCTACTCGTATTATAAGCTTACCCATCATTATTCCTCTCACAAAAGAATATAACAAGTAAATAGAGGGTGTATCACAAATAAACATGATGTTTTGCACGACCCTTTGGATTATGATTTGACCTTGGGTTGCTCTTCTGGGTTTGGATTCCAACATATTTTTTATCATTTAAACTAGAAAATAGAAATATTGAATTTTGATTATGTAACAAAGATATTATAGTTGGAGTGGGTGGACCCCCATTTTCACTTCAACCTCCCATAGCTGACTTTTAATAAATTCAAACTATTTGTTGACACTTCAAACGTGAAAAGGGTGTACATGAAAAAACAAAATAATATAAAAGGATGTTACTTTTAATGAAGAACGCCGTTGATACCGAGATGTTGATTTTGTATGATTAGACCCTTGTTTACTCGTGACAACACCACTTTATTAGTTGTAATAAAGTTTTAATGGAGTGTTAGTTATATTGATCATTTATGATAACTTTAAATTTCAGAGAAATACATATAATTTTTTTTCTTAAAATGGTATATTTCTTACAAACAGAAGTGATGCTTAGGCCATCATCATTGCAAGAGTGGATCTACGGGTGTTTTTCCTCCGTATCATCATATTCACGGGCGCCCCCCCTCCCCCTCTTCCCTTTCTCCTTAACCGAGAAGGATTTTTTTACCTTCTCTCTTGTCACATCATTTCCGGACGTGCCTCTCTCTTTCACATAGGCCACGGATCTGACAACGAATCCCTTGTTAAAATGTTCTTAAAGGAAAATGAAGTTGTGTTACATTCTTTTAGCTTAAAAAATGCTCCATTAATTCCTACAAAGTGTTTGAAGGTGTAAGAATGAGTTAAGATGGTTTGTCACATGAACATCTCCTCAAACAATCTCACAAGCATACATTAGGAATAAATTTAGTAGCTCAACAATGCTTGATAGAGAAGAAAAACATTACAACTAAAATTGCATCTTACCAAAATACTAGAAACGAAACTACAAATCCAAATGGTGGAGATTAACCGCTAGCTATGAAGCCAATAAATTTTCTCTAATCAAGGAGAGACGTTTTACATATTCATTTCCTCTCACTTATAAAGAGATGAAAATTTATGGACTTCAAGGCTTTGAGAAGATCTTCTTTCCTTATTACAACAACAATACTCATATGCGAAATTTAAAGAAAGTATTGATTCTACTAGAACTCTAATGATTGTTGCTAGCAATCTTCAAAGTGCTAATAGCATCAAACCTTAAATAGTTTTATTAGTTGAAGGTTGATCAACTACTATTAACGTGCGATTTCATCCTCAGAACCCGTAACACATTCTTTGTCATCATGATCAAACCCTTCAAGACAAGGATGTGGAGAATGCCCATTTCCAAAAGCGCGAATGTGATCCTTGAGTGATCTTTTATGCTTAAAATCGGATCCGCAAGTGCAATACCATAATTTGCCACAATTTTTCTCATGCGTCCGCCAGTCTCCCTTAACCGCAAACTTTTTTGTACAATATTTCCTGCATGTAAACGCTTTAGCCCCATGCTTTCTCTTGTAGTGTGTTTGAAGAGTGCGAAAATCCTTTTAACGGTTTGGCTCGGGGTGGTTAATGTTATTCTTGCACCCTTGAACACAACAATAGCATTGAAGTCTTAGCATGGCTGCTGGTTGTGTGCCTTTAAGTGACTCTGGTCCTTTCCTGTATTCAGAACCATGCCCCCACATGTGCATCTAAACAAATGTACATCAAGAGTCATAAATAATATCATTTAATCCTCAGGAAGTCTTTAAACTTTAAAGAAAATATCATATCTCATCATGCAAAATAAATATATTTCTGACCACTTCTTACGTAATTCGGTTGGTTGTCATATTATTATTTGATCAAAATGTTATTTGAGGCTGAAAACATTTATTAGAAATCACTACAAAGAAAAAAAACCTTCAATGACACGCATTGCGCGTCATTAAAGGGTAGACATGACACTCAAAAGAGTGTCAAGGAAGCCCCTGTCATTAATTGAAGATGACATGCATTTGTGTGTCATCCATTTATGACACACCTTAATGACACACTTTTATGACACGCTTTAATGACATGCATTTATGACACGCGTTTATGACACATTTTAATGACACGCGTTTATGACATATTTTAATCACACGCGTCATGACACGCATTGCGTGTCATGGTTTTCATTGTTTGATTTTTTTTTCAATTTCTAATTTTCTTTAGAGAATCAAAACAATATATAAATCAATTTCACAACAAAATACATATAAATCAAAACAATTCATTTCATAGTCATATGTCAAATGTAATTCAAATATCTTAAGTTAACAAAAAATATTGTTTGGCATACATACTTCGACATCTAAAATAGTCACTTAAAACAAACGTTGCCCCATAACTCGAACACCCTTCACGTATTCGATCAATATCCTCATCCGTGTATACCACTTTGCCTCCTCCAACCTGAGAAAAAAATTAAAGAACATAAATACATACACTTTGATATGAAAAACAATTAATGACATAAACAAAATTATAGAGCCTAAATACATGCACTTTGATATGATAAACAAAGATGATATCCACACAATTATATGTAAATCAAACACACAAATCTCATCAAAATCCCCAAAATTATAAAACTAATAATACTCCAAAAGTAATCATTTAAAAAATAGTACTTACATTGTCATTGGCAAGTATTTCAACTCCTTCTTCAACCACCTCTTTCATGAACTTCAACAAATAATAGCCACATTCAGTAACTCCCGTCTGATATGGACACTACACAACTAAAGATTCTAATTCAGTCGATGAAGTTAAAGCTATAATTTAAACACATGGACACTACACAAATAAAAATATTGATATCTTTTTTGCAATAAAAATAAGTGCTCACATTGGCGTTAACCTAGCTGACACTTTGTATAGCATACAAGGTCATTGCCCTAAAAACTAAGAAATATATCATAATAATATAATATAATATAATTTTTCGATAATGTACATTACTTACGCACTATGTAGTTAATATCGGTGATACATCGGTCATATCATATCGGTCCCTTAGTAAAATATCGGTCAAAATATCGGTACCGATATTATCGGCGACATTGACCGATATATCACCAATATAACCAATATATATAACCGATATATATCACTGATATATCACTGAATTAGTGGTGTTAAATTGCTATATATATAAATTCTGCATTATATCAAAATTATTGATATCTCACCAAGATAACCTATATTTCAAATATCGATCCTTGACCGATATCCGATATTTTACCGCATTAACTGCATAGCTTACGCATCAATAATTTGCCTCAACATTAGATTGATTGTGATATTCCTTATAGAATCAAGATAATAGCAAGTATATGTTTTCATGTCCAAAACTGCCAACATCCATTGTCTTCTACAAAAACCAAAAACAAAACTAAGTCAAATAATATTAAGATAATGGTTTTTTTTCTTTATGAGTGTCTTTTACAAAAACCAAAAACCAAATTAAGTCAGATAATATCAAGATAATAGTATTTTTCTTTATAAATGGTTTATTTAAATGATACCCAGGATTGTAGGGCAATATTGTGATGTCATTATCCTTTCTTGTAGACAACCGATCTGCAACCAGTCTACTTGCATCTCAAATAAGAGTGAACAATAATTGGGTTTACCCAACAACACCCAAAAACTGGACTGAAAATTACCCAAGAACGAACTATCCATGTTGTAGTTAGATTGGCTTCATGTTCTACAAATTTAAAATCTCAAGTTCAGGTCAGTACTTGGATCTGGATGGGGGTAACCGAAATTTAAAACCAGGAACCAAATTAGCCGAATCTAGTTTAGAAAGGAAGTTTCAAACACAAATGTTATCAAGCAGCGTGAGTAGGTACATTACTATGTACAACATAAGTTTTTTTGTGACAAAGAAAGCTAGTAAAAAAACTCCAAGCATAGGTGTTTTAGTATCTCGTCACATCTATATACAAAAATTATCTTTACTTAATTTTGAAGCAAATGAGCAACCAAATAATAATGCGTACTTTTACTGAACTACATCAATTCATAGGAGCCTTTAAGCTTGATATCAAAGTGTCATGTAAAGAGTAGATAGAATCCAAATGATAAAATCATGCATGAATTTACTAAACTTCAACAAGTTGCAAGAAAATAAATTTACCTAGAAGAAATGCACTAACATTCCAAGTCATTTAATTAGATAATAGTGAAGGCAAAGATGAGGGAAATCTAATGAAAACATACTGCAATCGAAACATACATATATAATATTAAATCCAATAAGAAGTTGTTTGTAGTAGCATAAGAAAATGAAGACATTAAAAGTCATCAAATAGTCAGAAGGCTTAAAACCATGACAACAAAAGACTTGTTTTGATTAACAATAAATACAAAACTTCATTTATGTGCAACAACAAGAAATCAAGCAAGTAACCAAGTAAACTTTGCCTTACTGTTTAAAAAAACAAAGAAAGGTACAACACATGCGAACCACTTTCTATACAAAACATGTTTTTTGTTAAATAAGTTTGTGTTGTTCAAAAAAATCTCACTGCGACATTATATCAAACACTTGGTGTGCATAATTGAACAAAGCAAAAAAAACACGAGAATCTAAACTTTTGGCATTAAGTTGAGATTAGAACAATACCAAGGTCAATCTACCACAAAATTGACATTTTGGGGGTGGGATGGAGTACCATACAAAATGTAACAATACCTAAAAAAAGCCTACAGCCTCTCCTAGAAAACAACTTTTATCAATACCAAAGCTCCAATTGCAATTTAATCAACGATAACAAAGAAGGTAGAAAGCCAAATTGCACAAAAGAAAGTAAGAACAGTTCAGACCTTGATGGCTTGGAGCTTAATGTGGTCGGACTAAGTGGAAATTTCGCGAGCATGTTGTATGGATTCCGTACAGTAAAGGACGAGCATGTTGTTCGTCTATGGTTTATCCATCTTCATTGCGAAAAGGAATCTGCAGTTTCTTTGTCTGGAAAGAAGTTGTGGAATGAAATGACACGGTTAGGGTTCGAAATCTAGAACGGGAGAAGTTTTGATGGAAATTGAAAGAAAAATTGGGAAAAAAGGTTTAGCGGGTATGGGAGGGAAAGTGGGAAACCATAAATTCTAGGAGGGAAATTTTTTTTGACTTTTCAATATATATTTATTATTATAAAGTAGTATTTAAGTATCACAAAATGGGGTTCTCTATGCATTGGGACAAGCCGTCAAACAAGGAAAATGTAGACGTAAAAATGTTGAATCAGACACCAACGTTATAGTGTCTTAACCCCTGTTAAAAATGTGGTTAACTTAAGGGTAATATGGTCATTTAATAAAGATTCTTTTTTTTATTCTTTAAGCTAGATTTAAAAGAAAAACATTTACAGCTGGCAGGGATCGAACCCGTGATCAGCTGCTTAGACACAAACACATTAACCAGCAAGCCACACCCCATTTTATACCAAACTTCCATTTATTTTTCTTTTCACATGTCTTCCACCACCATCACCTCCATCATCATTACCACCACCACCCCTCCATTATCCCCAACATAACCAGGCGGGTTTTGGCACATCTGGTAATACCCACCCGACCTGTACATCTGTCCTCCATACATCCCCCTCCATTTTCCCCAACATTTACAACATTTCCATTCAGGGTTGCTACACCGCCGACCTCCCTATCACCGCCGTGACGTTCGGCGAGCGTCATTTTCTCCCCCTCCGTATCTCTAAACTTCTGCAACAGTCTCCTTTGTGTCTTTTGAGATCTTCGCGTTCGCCGATAATGCTTTTTTCATGATTATGCTCACGTGTGCGATCAGAAGAAACTTGTCTTGCTCTCGGAGAGAGTGGTCGCCGTTGTGACCTCCGCCGGATTCGTTATCGAAATCCGCCATTTGCAGATCTGCTTCCTCGTGTTCTTTTGAATGGTGATGGTGGAGGTAATGGTGGTTGAATGGTGGTGGTGGAAGACATGTCAAAAGAAAAACAAATGGTTGTTTGGTATAAAATGGGGTGTGGCTTGCTGGTTAATGTGTTTGTGTCTAGGCAGCTGGTTATGGGTTCGATCCCTGCCAGTTGCGAATGTTTTTCTTTTAAATCTAAGTTAAAAAGTAAAAATAAAAGAATCTTTATTAAATGACCATATTACCCCTAAGCTAACCACATTTTTTAACAGAGGTTAACTTTTTGGACTGAAATGGCACGTTTCTAGAACGTTGAGAGGAAAATGACGCATTTTTTAAAATAGGACTGAAATGGCAGAAATGAACAAACAGGGACGAAAATGACACTTAACTCTAAATAAAAATATAATACCTTTCGATCTGTAAAGTATTATAAAAATAGAACCAACACACATATACATGTGTAATTTTTATGTTAAAATATTTGTAAAATAAAAATATTCAAATAACGAGCCGACTCGATTTGGCTCATAATATTGTGGTTCCGCCCCTGCAGATTAGTGTCTAGTTTTTTATATAATATTTATATTGAACTATAAATTAAGTAGAAGTTGAAAATTCTACCATACTTCGTGCCCCACATTTCTCAACCCAATCCCCGATCTGTTAGCATTTCCCTCCACAAATCATCTTCCCGCTCCATCCAAATCTCATCGTCCAGCCAATATCAAATAGCAATTCAATATTAATAAAAAATCACACTCTAGTTCAGACTAGAAATCACATTCTAGTTCATATTCAAATCACAAATACGCAAGGATGGATGATATGGGATTTGTGCTCAAAGATCAAGAGAACCCATAAACTTTAACATTTAAATAGAATGGTTTGTTTGATGCCGAACTGCATTGAATGGATAACTGATTTTATTGGCCACAAAGGCACAAGCTTGTGATTAGGGTAGACAATCTGTATTATATTGGGATAATTTGTATAATTTTATATTTTATTTGAGTATATTGCGATAGTTTGTATAATTTTATATTTTAGAGAAAAGTGCCCGGATAGTGCCTGTGGTTTACTTCGTTTTCACTTTTAGTCCCTACATTTTCAAAATTACAGCTATATTCGTTCTCGGATAGTCCCTGACGTGGATGGAGGTTAGTTTTCTCAGTTAAGTGTGTGTGAAATTACCTAAATGCCCTTAATATAAAACAAAAAAAATTAAGATGGGTCTTTCGCACCTTCTGCTCAGGTCACTCTTTTCCTCTCTTGTCACTCTCTCCCTCAACTTTCTCTTTCTTCAATTCTTCCACCACCACCACCCTCAAGCACCACTGTCCACCACCCTCAAGCACTACCTGCCGCCAACCACCCACAATCCCCATTATCCACTACCGCGCCACAACCCGCCAACAACGCCTGCAATCACCACCGCCACACTCCGGCTACACTAGGGCTCTGATGGAGTAGCACTCCGGTGAAACAACAACAGATGAACCTGTCTTAGATCTCATTGGTGGCGTCATAGATCTGACCTCGTGTTTGGTCTAAACACCGTCACAGGTGGACACTGTTGCAGATGCAACTGATTGGTAGTGGTGAAGGCGGTTGTGGTGGCCGGAGACGTCTGAGATCTGACCGCATGTTGGTGACGACAAGGGGATTGTGGTGTCCGAAGAGATGGGATTGTGGTGCTAACTACATCACTTGAAACCCCATAGTTTATGACATTATGAGCTACAAATATGCATACACTTGATGGAGGAGTTTATGGTTGTGGTGCAGAGTTGTTGCATCAGACAAAACGGAAGAGAGAAAGGGGAGAGGGGTGGGGTGAGGTGGGTTAGGGTAGGGGTAGGAAAAAGGTGGGGCCCACGTTATTTTAAATATTATTATTGGTTTATTGTTTAATTATTTTATTGAAGTAAGAGGCAATTTTTTCATTTCACATCAACTTAACTGAGAAAACTAACCTCCATCTACGCCAGGGACCATCCAATAACGAATTTGTCAAAGTTGGGGGCTATATCTGTAATTTTGAAAATGCAGGGACTAAAGGTGAAATTGGAGTAAACCACAGGGACTATCCGGGCACTTTTCTCTATATTTTATTTGAGTAACTTGTACTTTTTTGTCGTTTTAATTGAATATCTCAACCTAAAACTTTTTGGTCGTGAAAGTTTATGCGCAAATAAGTAATTACGTTATGAAACGGAATTGTATAATCTTTAATGTAACATTTAAAAAAATAATTGCATTTAACTTTTAATAATAAGACTTTTTAAAGTAAGAGTTGTTTTCAAATTTCAACGATGCAACCTTTTTAAGAAAAAGTTGCAATTTCAATAAAATTTGCAACATTTCAAGAAAAAGATTACAATTTCTAGTAACATTTGTAACTTTTAAATAAAAAGGTTGCAAATTTAAAATATTTTTGTAACTTTTAAGAAAAAAAGGTTGCACTAGATCTTCAAATGCAACTTTTATGTTCACAAAGTTGCATTGGAGTCAAATATATCTCATTTATAAAAGATTACTTCGAAAAAGTTGCGTCAATTTTCAAGTAGTGACCCATAAATTTATAAATGTTGTATTTTGATAACACACAAAATAAGTGTTGTAAAAACTATAAGAAAATGATAGAAACATATTTTAATATGATTTTTAATGAAATTTAAACGACGACACACAAATATAGTGTCATAAAAATTATAAGATGACACACAACAATGACACGTATATTTTAATGTGTTTTGTTTTTTTAATGACATTTAAACGATGACACACAAATATAGGTGTCATTAAATATTCAGATTTTACCAGCAATGACATTTTTTTATGACACACGCGTTTAAGTGTCATAAAATTAGTGTGTACTATTTTTCTTGTGTCATTAAAGATCTTTTTTCTAGCGGTGAATAGGGATTCAAGTTTGAAATTCAACAAAGAATACGGCAACTAAATTACTTGAATAGTATTAATGATGGCCAAATTCATGGGTTCAATAGTAAATTTAAAACATGGTCAATCAGTCATCAGTAGAGGTGTGAATTTCTGACACGACCCGGAAACCCGACACGAACCTAACACGAAATTCGCGGGTTTAGGTTTCGTCTAAACGGGTTCGGGTCAGTTTCGGGTTGAACACGCGAACCCGTTTAGGTTTACGGGTCAGGTTCGGGTCAACCTGGTCGGGTTGGCGGGTTGACCCGTTTAACCCATTTATACTATATTATATTTTTTTACAATATATTTTATCTCATAAATTAAATGGGGCGTGTATTTTATGCCATGATTATAACTTAAAAGGAGAAATTAACATAGCTTTTATAATTTAAATATGATATTATTATATAAATTTGTGTTTTTTAAGTAATTTTTAATTTTAATATATTAGTTTAAGAAAAAAAAAAATAAAAATTCGGGTTAAATGGGTCGTGTTCGGGTCAACCCACAAAACTTCGGGTCGTGTTTGGGTTCATATATATGATACGATTTTCGGGTTTGGGTCGGGTTCGTGTTCGTATAAAATTTTCAGGTTCGGGTCAGGTTAAACCCGCCAACCCGTAAACACGACCCGTTTAACATCCCTAGTCATCATTCAGTCTTCCACTACAATAAAGTTGCTTCATTTTTCCCCTAATATCAACTACTCAAAGGATGCCAATGAATATTTCAATAAAGGGCTACAGTATTACTTTCTACTGTGTTTAATTTTTAGAAAATTTATTATTTTTATATGTCTAGTTTTCATGATGCATGAGTGATGATTCTGGTTATGATATGTATGTATTAAAACACTATAAAGAATCAACATGTTTATATATATATAAAAAAAATGGTTATGTATATGGTTGTTGTAACTTTGGCTCTAGGGGTTTTTAAAAAAAAATTTGTTTTTCTTTACTTTTCACTCAAAAGTATCTCAGAAATTATTTTAACCCAAAACTATTTGCTTTTTTACACTTAACCCAAAACTTTTTATCTTTTGTAATCTATCCTCACAACCTTTTTTACTTTCAACTTTGGTCCTTTATAGTTTTCATTTTTCGTAAATTTTTCGCTTTATGCTTCGTTCTAAATTTTGTGACTTAACACATCGCAACATGTGTCTTTGGTTTAACGTTTTTACGTTTCGTTCTAAATTTTGCGAGTTAACACCACGCAACGTGCGTGTGTGGGTGAACGTTTTTACATCGTCTATTTTTTTCCCGTTTGACAGGTTCAACATAACGTACGGGTCCTAGATCGACTTAGTTATAACTAAACAATCCCCGCCACATTGTGGTGGGTCGTAATTCTAGTTCATATCATAAAACAATACAATAAAAGGTTTAGTATGATATATGCATGCATGATGATATGATGCATGAATGATGATTAGGGTGATGATATGCTTGTGTTTATATGATAAAGCATTACAATAAAATATTTAGTTTCAAGCTCAGAATATACTTCGATCATAATAATATAAAACATACTTGAATCTTCATTATTATTAATGAATCTATGTATATATCATATACTTATGTAACAGATTTCCAAAAATTAAACATAAAGCTTGCATAGAGAACCAACATATCTTTATTCCTTTTGCCTTTGATACATTTGGCTCCCTAGCGTCAGAAGCTATCCGCTTCTTGACCTGAGTCCAACAGGTCATTCATAGCAATTGTTCAACCCCAGGGATGTAAGAGTTTGTATTTGGAAGGTTAGGGTTTGCAATTTAGAAGGGGTGGCGGCGCAGCTTGTTCGCCCGTCTACCTTCTGTTTTTACGTAAGTTGGCAAGTTTTTTAATGAAAAGGTTTAAGGATATGAAAAAAAAAAACCCACATAATAATTATAGTTTATAACCTTATCAAACAAATAAACTGGTAATTTATGTTCCTTTACAAGTGGTAAATGTAAAATATGGTTCTATATACATAACATACACATTTATAGTAAAAAGAACTTTAAAAATATGAACCGTTAATAAAAAAAACTAAACAATTTAGGTTTGTCATTGTTTTTTCTCACAATAATTCAGTGGTCTATACTGAACCTCTTAAACACACATGTGTGTATATTGCATATGAAAAGAAACCCTACTTGAGACATTATAATAGAATGCATATATACTAAATATAGAAAGACATACCTGCATGTTGTTGTACCTATGAAAGGTCTTGTTACATAAGGAACAAACAAACTGCATAGGTCCAACAAGGATTTGAGATGTTGTCAGTATCCAAAACCTTGTTGGATCATGATCACTTTTGACGTTGTGCCCAAGGTTATGTTCATTATTAAACTTCATCTTCATGTCTGATTTCTCCTGTCCATCTTCTACCTTAAACTCATCAAAAAAGTTGTCAGTAACCACCAAGTCTTCTGCAGGTTCTGTACTATAACTAGGTGTATCGATGCGCAGCGCTACTGTCAGTTTTTCGACGTTAATGTCTTCTTCTTTGATCTTCAAAACTCTATCGTTTTCATCTTGGTTGAGTAATCGACTGAGTAGGGGTAGGCATTGCATCGTTTCATTGCGGAAATCTTGTTCTTTAGAGAACATCGCGGTGTCATATGAAGATGATGATGATGATGATGGGTTGAGCCATTCAAAGAAAGGTGAGGCTTCAAACCACATAGTGTTTAGTCATGAAGAAGAGAAAGTTGAATGCAAAATGGTTTATATAAAGGGTGGATTTTACTTGCAATGAAAGGTGGTTGTGTTCTAGAGAAACACATGACTAAGTGGTGCTTCATCGGCAGAAAAGGACCCTAAGGTGTAACAAAGTCATATGATGGTCCATCTTGATTTTTAATGTTATATTCTGTTAAGTACTAGGAAAAAAAAAGACGTTTCTTACTAAATATAGCTCGGAAATGTGCACCTGTTAATTTTGTCAGAAAAAAACTTCCTACGCCACTTCTTTATTTTGACAAAACTTCCAGCGAACTACTTCTGACAAAAAGATATAAGATGTAGTCGGAAGTTTCTACGCCACTTTTCTTTTATTTTTTCAATTATGTTTATAAGTTTTTTTTATGCATTTCAGAGCTACGCATTTCAAACCATCTTACTAATTTCATTTGTACATTTGGAAATCTTCTTAGAAAATTTTATAATTTTCTAGTGGTGGCTAATTAGAACTGCTTTTTGTTTGGTATTTTAAATGTCACAAGACGCACTTGTAAAAATTCAATATTTCATTAGATTATGACAACTCTCAGCTAAAAGCTTGACTCAATGAATTTAGTTTTACCACGAATAGTTTGGCTTGCAACTTTTATATGTGGCTTCATATCATATGCGGTTACGTGAGGACAAGAATCCTAAAGACTTAAAAATTGATCGATTGGTAGCAATTGTGAAGTCAAATTCAGAGAAAAATTATAAAATTGTACAATTATAATATTTGTTGTTTATAACTTTCTTTTAACCACCAAACTTTTATCACTTTTTACTTACAAAACATGACCAGGAAGACACAAAAAAGCCATTGGTTCAAGCAAAAATGTAATCTACATGGTCTCATTCTCACAATGAGAATGACATTAGTATAAAAGTAAAATAAAGTTAACTGTCTCAATTGCAAATGCTTGAAAATCTGATGTCCTCATTGCAAACTAAGACTTGAGGAACCCTACCACCATTTATTTGTTTAATTAATAAATTAGGTGATGAAAGTTAAATAGTTATGGAATTTTACCAAAATGTAGGTAATGCCTTATGCAAGCTGTAACTGAAGCCAGGAATATTTGGTCAATGCCAACATCAGATTAACATAATGTAATTGATAAAATAAGAAAACTATAAGTGCTTGAACATACAACATTACAACATGAAATGCATCAACTGCATAACTTTATAGCATACGAAAGACCTTTTTCTTGGAAAATAAAAAATCTTCAACAATAGTTGCAAAAAGGGGATTTATTAGCTTTAGTCAACAGTCAACACAAGCCTCAATATTTTACAGAAAAGATGTTAAAT
Source organism: Scalesia atractyloides (assembly GCA_947069175.1). Lineage (NCBI taxonomy): Eukaryota > Viridiplantae > Streptophyta > Magnoliopsida > Asterales > Asteraceae > Scalesia > Scalesia atractyloides. Next base: position 86,031,988 of record CAMTDV010000001.1, on the reverse strand, counting down.
TTAATTGACTTTTAGTCATAGTTGATGGTATTTCAATTTTCCATCCTTTTGTAAATCAACGCACCAATTAATTCCTTCATCGGATTTGATTTTGATTTTGATACTTTATTGATTCTTGTTTTATACATAATTCTTATTTTATATATAATTCTTGTTGCAATAGAAAATAGGGTTAATTAAATAATGAACTAGTCATTTATAAAATTAGTTGCAAATTGAAGTTTTAGGGGGTGGGGAACGTTTTCTCTTTTATATGATGCGATTTTGTACGATACATATGATTTATATGCATTTGTCGTATTATAATAATTCTAACTTCAATGCTAATTATGAATTCATTTGTTAAAGGATCCTATTATTCTCAACAACATTGGAAAACTTGATAGTCGGTTGGTAAGGTGAGAACTAGTAATTACTCGGGATTAATCAAGATTAATTGGATCGAATTTTTTATAAGTAATTTTCAGTTTTATGTATACATGTACACATTTTTTATAGGTAAATATTTTAAATAGCTAGGTTTTAACTTTTATTCAACTCATTTTTTTAAGTATACAAGATTAATTATTAAAATTCACATGGTTTGGTTGGAAACTAGCCGGAGTTTAGAGGTTTTGGCTGGAAGATAAAGGTTTTCTGTCGGAATCGCTGATTTTTGGCTGGACAACTAGGTCCTAGTATTCACACCTAATTGTTTGCTAATTACGTTTTGATATAAATTTTATAAAAAAAACGGAGCCGTATCAAATTTAACAATTTATAAGTCGTTATAACGTTTTATATTCCGTTTTTTTTATAAAATTTACATCAAAACATAGATAAAAATAAGCACATCGCAAAACCATATTCGTTTTAAGAAAACATTATATATCAGAAGTTATTAAAGGAAAGGATAAGAGTTAATTATTGTTTTCGTCCCTGTGGTTTGTCAAAAATCACTATTTCAGTCCATTAGTTTAAAAATTGCGATTTCAGTCCATGTGGTTTCACTTTCGTAACCATTTCAGTCCCTTTACTTATAGAATAAATTGATTGAAGTGGTTACGAAAGTGAAACCACGGGGACTGAAATGGTTACGAAAGTGTAACCACAGGGACTGAAATCGCAATTTTTAAACTAATGGACTGAAATAGTGATTTTTGACAAATCACATGGACGAAAACAGTAATTAATTCAAAGGATAAATATGTACTTATTAATATCTCATCACTTTTTACAAAAAGCAAAAAAGTTAGGTTTAAATAAAATCACCCTTACAATTTTTTCAAAATTTACACAAATAGCCTCTCAAATTTTAAATAATTAATACCTTCAACTTTTTAAATTAACATAATTAGCCCTCTAGTTTAAAACATCTTCTTCTTTTTTTTTACTTCTTTACATTTTTTTCAAAAAAAATTATAAAATCATAGCATTTCTATTTTTATAACATTTGTTGATTTTTACCCTTTTTACATCGTCTACATTTTTTAGTAAGATTGTAACACTTCTATGTTTGTAACATTTTTCTTAAAATTTTGGGTATTTACTTTCTTTTATTTATTTAGTTTCAATATTTAATTTTATGTATTTGAAAAAAGTTGTTTTTTAATTATTTTTAACGGTAACTTTTAGGTATTTTATTTTAATATACTACTTTTTAAATTTTCACGAAAACGCGTTTTATTTTGTTTGACTTTGATATTTATTTTTATGCATTTTAAAAATGTTTGTTTTTTAGTTTAGTTTATCTTATATTATTATTTAATTTTAAAAAATAATCTAGTGATAGAAAAAAATTAAGTGATTGGTGGTGTAAGTGATTAACTAACTCTGTGATAGAATTGGGTGGGTTTTTTTTTGTGATGGTGTGATAGAGGCTTTGATCTCCTCGTTAAGAACATGTTAAACATGAGAACAAGTTACATTCACCAATGTTTTACAATCAAACACCCAAATATATTAAATCGAAAGTACACCAACTGTCCCAAGTAAATGCACGAGCCTTTGATCTATTCCTCAGCCACAAGTACCCGAGAGTTTTAATCTCCTCCTTTTATCTCGCCAAAATTATTTGTTTCCGATTGAACACCTAGTCATTGCGGCTTCTCCACAAACACCAATTCACCATTTGAATCACCAAGTACACAACTTTTCCCCATTTCTTCGATCCCCTAATTTGGTTGTGAATAATCACCAAATCTTTGAGTTCCAAAACAAATTTGGGTTTAGCCTACACCACTAAGAGATGAAATCTTAAATCATTATTGTTATTTCTAACGTCAAGAGTAGAGATGTTCAAAAACTATTAGAAGATGAATAAGGACATATACGATTCAGTTTCTTATTATAGTTTTAATAATCATTTTCTAAAGAAAAATGTGTTGCAAAAGCCTACTGATTTCTAACAGATTGGATCCCAGATTCTAATCTTTTGTTCATATTTTTTTTCAAAGATTTAAGATAAAATTTAAATTTGTAAACAATCATCGTTTTTAAACCCTTCGGGTAACCTTTTGTTTTTCAAAGACTTCACTTTTTCTACTTGCTTGGAAATCCAAATCATTTAGTGAACCAAAGGGCAAAGGGTTTTCATTTTCACAATATTTATTTCTTATTTCTTGTTAATGGAATATTATGCTCATGATTTAGTGGTCTAGTGGTATGATATATGTATTGGAGATCGATGAATGCTTGAGGTGATAGGGTGGTTCGGATAGATCTCAAGGGTAGGTTGCAGGGGATCCAGGAAAAACATTTAGTTTTATTGTTTAAGTTATTTAATGTAAATCGGATAAGAACTCCTTAAATCCGATAAGTCCAGGTATTATTGTTTTTGTGTCATAGTTGAAATAAAATAGGTCGGTCGGTGTCATGGCTATATAAACCGGTTAATTGTCCTTGTTTTTTCATTCAAAAGTTTCGTCTAACAATCTTTAATAAAGAATAAAGTCACTCATTTGTTGGGCAATCTGCTTGTCGGTGTGTTCTTTAATTCACTTGTGAAAGTTTTCTGTTTTCAACAAGATGTATCAGAGCGAATGTTGAAGATGGTCGAATTCCTGTACTTTCCTAATATGAAGAAACGGATTCACGACAATTATGTTTATAGACCTAACCCAAATCATGTTGGCAATGGTAAAGCTAAATTAGTTGAAGGAAATGATGATGAGTTTATAGAGGTTAGGAGAAAGAAAATCAGAAATTGTAAGCCAACAGTTGTATTTGAGGGCCTTCATAAAGCCCAATCCACTTGTGTGGGAACCTCGGTCTAGGAGGATGCTTCAGGTAGTGGTTCCTGGACCAATAAGGCAAAAGGTAAAGAATACCAAACTAGAAGGAATGTTTATGTAAATTAATAAAGTTACGCTATAAACCTGCATAATTATGTGGGTTAATATATTATACAATATATTAACCCAAGTTGCACTTGAAATGTTATAAAGTGTGTGTAACATCACATTTAGGATTTACATGAAACGGGGCAACGGAATTTATAATTTGGGTACGAGATGTCAAAGACCAAACTATAAGGATCCTAAAGTCTGGGGCTTACATTAACTTAGAATATTAAGCATTTAATTGAATGGAGTAAATCTCAAAGAACATTTAAAGTAAGCTTGGAAGTAACATCATTAGTTTAGTAGAAATGTTCTTTTGGTTTGAATTAGAAAAACTAGATGTGGTTTTAAAATAAAAGTTGTAGCCTGGGTTTGGGTTTGGGTTTGGGGTGTCAAAAACCAAACTACAAAGGTTATCTATATAATTGAAATCATTTGGTTATAAACCCGACTAGATATGAATGCAAACTTATCATGTAAGTTAATAAAAAGAACTACACTAGTTAAATTGCAAGAAAAGCAAAATTTGGGTCAAAAGTGGAAATTACCAAACATAAGGGTTAAAACTGCAAATTACCCAAACTTAATTAATTTCCAGCAAGTCTTTTGTAGGAAGGGATTTATTTGGCATGTGGTATGTTCATGGGAACTAGGTAAGTGGAAGTTTTGACAAAAATAAGCCTAAAACCCAAACTAGAGGGGCTTAAATTGCCAAATTAGCAAGCTATCTTGTTTAACTAAGGGAGGAGGAGGGAAATAGAATCCCCAGATTAGATTAAGATCTCCACTTTTGGCTAGGGTTCTTATACACCCACATCTAACACAAGATCAAAAATGAAGTCCAAAAAGAATTGATGATCTATGGTGGATTTGAGCTAGAATCTAGAATGAATAAGTATCCTCAAGCAAGGTATGATTATACAACCCCATAAATATGAATGTGGATGTTATTATATGTTCCACATATGTAATTAGTTGATGAAACCATAAATTATGCAAGCTTTTGCTTATTGAGTTCCTTATGTTTCTATGCTAATGTGTTGAATAATGATTAATAAAGATTAATTAGTCACTAATATAAAAGAATCATGGTACATGAATGCTAATGATAGAATCAAGTAGGCTATGTAGGTTTGACATGGATCCTTTACTAGGATGCACACCAAGTGTTTGTGAAAATGCCTTAAAGAAAATGAAACTTACATTTTAAAGGTTCTATGTTGAAATTGAATTAGTTGCAGACCTGTTTTATAAAATCTATGTAAAATCATAGAAAATTCATGTGTTTATGAGCCTTATATGCTTAGAAGGACTTCTGAGTTTATTCTATTTCATGTTTGAATATAAAGACTTGGTTTGAATGTTAAATGGGTTAAAATAGATGGTTTTTAGCAGCAACTCAGAACTTTTAGCAATGTTGATTGAAAGGAATTTTACTGCTGATATGGCTTTAAAAATTCGTATAAATTCAATCGTAGCTCCGTTTAAGACGTAAGATATATGGTTGGAAAGCTATCAGAATGTATGACGTTTTATATCTGAACATGTCACACTAAATCGGACTGTACAAGGGTGAAAATTGTTAAGGTGTGTTTAAAGTGTTTATATGCATAAAAGTGGATTATGCAAGTGTTCACTTAAATAGGTCAAACGGGTTTACTATAAAGTCAATAGTTTAATAGAGAAGTATTATTGTAAACGAATACATGAGATAGTATATGGAAAATTATCAATCTATTTGAATGTCTTATACAATCACAAGGTAAATTCTAATGATTGAAGGAATGAACTTGTTGTTAAACTAGGTGTGACAAAGCTTGGAAGAGAACATGGCAAATGATATGCTCTAAAATGTAAATGTTTTTATAAATATTTCCTTACATTTTTTGAATAACCTTAGAGTTGTTTCTATTAAATTCCACACGTAGTTGGTTCATAATTAATTTTTAAGAGTTTCTAGAGATAATGAGCTAAAACATTCAATTAAGCTAGAAAAGTAAAGAGAAACAAAATCACATCATCACATGAGATAAATTGAAATCTAATTTTAGTTCATTACTTATTTAGACTTAGTAATTAACTCTCAATTTCACTTGTTATATTAATTGGTACATGTTTTTTATGTGTTTGTCTATGTGTTAACATAATGTTATTATGAGCCAACAGTATATTTTATCGGCTGAATTATTTATGTGATGTGAAAGTTGATTAAATGGGTTTGTGCTGCCATAAGCCACAAGAACTTAGGCTACGTTAAATAAATAAAAGATTCTAATGGCAATTAAGAGAGGTGGGAATTACAAAATGCATCAAAGAATGATAATTCGTGACAACAATTACAAGAGGATGCAATTAATAAAAAAAATGAGGCATTATCTTTGGCGGGATCCACTGTAATACAAAAGTAAAAAAATACTAGTGGGCATACGATAGAGATGGGCATAAAAACCGGTTCCGAACTCTAACCGGTAGAACCGAACTGGAACCGGGTCCAATTCCTACCCGACATTAAGTAGAACCGGTTCCGGGTTCAAAATACCTGTTGGTTCCAACCCGGTTCCACAATTTTACCATTTGAATCGGGTCGTACCCGGTTCCTACCCGTACCCGGTTCCTACCAGTACACAAACTTTATTAAAACACCAAACTAAACGGGTTACATCAAACATTTGAAGAACCGGTGCCGGAACATTTGCATGCCATAGGTATTTTGCAAGAACTTAGAAGTTGATTGATTTTGTAAGTTGATGATGGTGAGTGTTAAGTTTAGAAATGGTAAGTAGGAAGGGGTTTATATACAAAAAAATGATTTTTTAATCAGGAACCGGTTCCAACGGTAACATTTTATCAGGAACCGGTTCTGAACAGTAAAAGGTAGGTTTTGACTGTCAGGAACCGGTTCTGAACAGTAAATAGCTGTCAGAAACCGGTTCTGAACAGTAAATGGCAGGTTTGACTGTCAGGAACCGGTTCCCAACACTATCAGAAACCGGTTCCACACCATACCTGGTTCCATAATACCTGTACCCGGTTCTACACGGTTCCATATTCTTGGGTGTGAACCCGGGTAGGAACTGGACCCGGTTCCACACCATACCCGGTTCCAATGACATCCAAGCAGAACCGAATCCGGGTTAAAACCGATTCTAGGTAATAATAAAACCCGATTATGCCCATCTCTAGCATACGACATGATACAATGTACCATAAAATGCCATTGCCTCACTCTATTTTGTTTTGGGCCGGATAAAGACTCGTGAGCCCTTTTGGGCCTGTTGCTTATGATACGCCAATGGAGGCCCATCTCATTGGAAGGTGTATTTTAGTTCGAATATGATACCGTATATGAGGGGGAATTAATTTAGATAATATACGAAAGAGGAGGGACACATACTTCAGAACACATCATACGGGCACAGCTGCTACAAGGTTGGGTACGAACAGAAGCTGAGAGATCACATTAGAACGCATACAAACAGAAGGGACAATTCAAGGCCGCAAATTTATACGGTTCAATATTCTCCTGAGAGGATTGAGAATCGGGTCGGGTTCGCAACAACTTAGTTTGATTTTTATTTCTTTATATTATTCGAACTCATGAACATGATTTATTATTCGTTTGAGACCTTTTTCTTTTTCTTGGCTAAACTCCTTATCACTGCCTAGGTTATGATGAACACCATGTTTTGACATTTATTTTATTCGGTTTATGGACTTAATTGTGGATTTAATATTTAAAGTAAAAGACTTTGGTTTGAATATTAGTTGTATATGCGTGTTTAGTCTTATTTAAATTTCATCACATCTTTCACTTGCCTTTTTGTTATGACTTTCATGTGTGAATGCTAGTTAGGTCGTGGACTGTGTGTTAGCGATTAGTTTGCGGTTAATAGGCCAATTTACCGTAGAAACTATGATTAAGTTTTGAATAAGGTTAAGTATTCTACCAATCTTGATAGCTAAGAGGTGAGAGTTGTCGGTCTGTCTTTAGTGTTAGATTTCTAGGGTTAGATACTTTGAGAGAAGATCACCTTAGTTGCCCTTTCATTACTTGCTTATTGAGTCTAATAATAAAACCATAGTTACCTGTGACTTTCACGCTGAAAGGTAGATTTTCTAGAGGGTACTTTATTATTACAGTAAGAAAGCCCGAGAGGTAATCCTCCAAACTAGTAGTTCAACAGCTTACTAGGTTGCCATAGGTGTCTTCTCGAGAAGGGTCGAGGGTCCTGTTCGGTTATCCTATAGGTTTAGTATCTTAAGATCTCGCTTCCATATTAGTTCCATAACAGATAGAACGTGTCAAGCATGTGTAGGATTCTAGCCTAAGTAGTGTGTTTCCCATCATTTGAATTCGTCCTCAGTCTTGGTTCGTGTCTTCGCCAACTTTAGTTAACTTAATTAATATTTAATTAAATTGCAAGTTTAGGATATTTAGAAACACCCCCCCCCCCCCAATCATAAAAACAAAAAAAGTCGAGTCAGTTAGATAAGTTAATCGAGTCTAGTGTTCGTAATCAGTTGAGTCTCGAGGTTTCGATACTCGGACTTACTTAGGCTGGTTGTGTGGTCTAGGTTTTAGAGAGTCTTATTTATAAATTTAAAACTTAGAGTGTCTAGTTTAGGGTTAAAAGTTAGTTTTTATAGAACGTTTTAGCACATCAGCAAACAAGTGGAAATGGTGAGGACTTTCTTACGGGCGAAGGTGAGTGCTTTACACCCACAATTGTTAGTCTCGTTTTCATAAAGGTTATGAGCACATATTATATGCTGATATGGTTACATTTTTGAAAGCATATGTTGATTTATGATATTAAGACCATGTAGGTCATTTATTCGATATTGAAGGTGAGTTTTTTTCGTGTAATTACTCATTAGCCATAAGGGTCAAATATTCATGAAAAGTGGAAATGTTAAAATGTCGCACCCGTGACTTATTACTTGTGGATTAGATTAGAATGTATAGTACGCAAGGTCTTATATGTGCTAAATTGTTGGGTAAGTATAGTTGTCACATGTGGGATAATTGTGGTACATAACGGGACGTATAGACACTTCTAATCATGTATGTATGAAATAGCTATGTATGTAAAGGTTGGATCATGATAATACGATCATGGGACTTGTATATAAATATATATCATAAGCGTTGTTAATCATGTTGTTATGTAAATGGTAATGAAAGTGCAGGTATGTTAAGAATGAATGCATGGGAGTTGAATGTTACAAACCATGTTATCGTAATAGTTGACAACTCTAAACATTCGATTACATACGTAGGAGATGTGATGTTTAAGCAAAAAAAAAATAGGATAACACATTCGTGTTAAAAGGGGCATTCCATGTGCCACGTATGATTTTTTTACTTTCTTATCCACAAATAACATCTACCAGAAGTATGTCTTGTTCGGTCCGAATGATGTTAGTGTTGGATTTAAGTGTCCGATTATCGATTATTTAACGTTGTTATTAAGGTATGATTCAAAGAGTTACACCTTGGATGACGAACAAAGAATGATATTTCATTGTTAAGTATTATAAATCACAAAAGCGGATTTTGATTGTGGTACAGATATTTTTAATTAGTATTGTGTTTTCACCTGTGTTTATTTTGTTTTCGTCATAAGGAATAGTTAACCGTCAACAACTTTTTTAGAAACACATTTGGGAAAGTTTCATAACACAATGGATATCAGAGATACTATAGCAAGGACTTGATATCATGGAAATGGACGGAGATTTGTCGAAGGTTGGAAAGTTTACTAATGACCCATTTGGTAAGAGACCTTAACCTTGCACCTGGTATATCCCGCTATACAAAAGAGATCGCACAGTGAAGGGTATGTAACTTCACTTCCATGAGAGGAAGAGACATCATGCGAGGGGTTTCTAGAGGTGGCAGTTTGTGAGCAGGTACTGGGCATAATGAAGGGTCTCCGACTTCATTATGCTAGTTCGTGTGCGATGGAAAGAAAAGTGTTATGGTCTGATCTCCTGGCAGTTCTTTCGGGTGGAATGGGGCTCTGGATTTTTCTTGGTGATTTCAACCAAGTCAGGCGAAAGGAAGAAAGGTTCCTAGTCTCGGGCATCGTCTCAAACATGGCTGAATTCAATAATTTTATCTCTTCTGCAGGGTTACATGAATATAATTGGGAGGTAGAAAATTTACTTGGATGAGTGATGACGGGAAGAGGCTTAGTAAAATCAATCGGATCCTTGTGTGCAAGAGATTTATGGACCTGTCGCCTCATGCAAATATCACTGCTTTACCACGACATCTTTCAGATAATTGTTCATTATTATTTGAAGGAAAAGAACATAGGTTCGGCCCCATCCCGTTTAAATTCTTTTAACTTGTGGCTAAGGTGTGACGAACTCAAGGGGGTAGTCGAAAGATCTTGGTCTGCTCCGGTTCACGGTGGACCCTCAGAGCTTGTTCTTATGAGGAAGCTTAAGAGATTGAAGGTGGATATAAAAATATGGAGGTCCACGGCAGTGAATACGGAAGAGGCAGGGATGTCAAGGCTAAAATCTTTGATTCTTGGGCTGGAATTAAAGGCGGAATCAGGGCCATTTTTCGGATCCGGAGAGGAGGGACAGAGTTGGCGGTAAAAAGAGAATCATGGAGTTGAACTCGTTGAAACGTATGGACCTCATCCAAAAGGCTAAGGTTAAATGGGATGTGGAAGGAGATGAGAACAGTAAGTTTTTTCATGGTATGATAAATTGCAATGTAGCCCGCTCCAGAATTAATGGCCTTTCTATAGAGGGTCTTTGGATATCTGAACCAACAAGATTAAAGGATGAGATTTTGAATTTCTTTGACATGAAGTTTAAAGAATCTGATGCTAAGAGACCAACCTTAGAGGACATGGAGGTTGGTATTTTGAGTGAGTCGGATAGAGAGGGGTTGGAGGGTGTGTTTACGCCAGATGAGATTAAAAATGCGGTTTGGGCATGTGAGAATGACAAGGCTCCAAGCCTCGATGGCTTCACATTCAAATTCCTTAAATTTTTTGGGGAGATCGTTAAGCAAGATTTTATTGACTTTGTGAGGGATTTTGAGGTTAATGGGTTACTGCCTAATGGGTGTAATTCATCGTATATACCTCTAATTCCAAAAGTTTCAGATCCAATCGGGTTAAAAAACTTTAGGCCGAAAAACTAATGGGATGCCTCTCAAAAGTGGTGTCTAAGCTCCTGGCCTTGAGATTAAAAAAAGGTGGTAGGGAAACTTATTGGCATGGAACAATCGGCCTACATTGAAGGTAGAAACATTTTAGATGGTCATTTGGTGATTAATGAGACTATAGCGTGGGCCAATTCGACTAAAAAGAAATGTATGCTTTTTAAAGTAGATTTTGATAAAGCATTTGATTCGGTTAATTGGAGCCATATCGACGGGGTTATGGGTCTTATGGGTTTTGGTGTCAAGTGGAGATGTTGGGTTTCGAGAATCTTAAAATCCGGTAAAGCGTCTATCCTTGTAAATGGTACGCCTACTAAAGAGTTCAATTTTGAGCGCGGGGTTAAGCAAGGCGATCCACTTTCGCCCTACCTTTTCCTAATTGCTACAGAAGGGCTCAATGCTATGATGAAAAACGCGATCAAGAATAATGTTTTCAAAGGTATTGCGCTTCTTAACCATGGGCCTATTGTGTCACACGTGTTGTATGCCGATAATGCAATCTTCATAGGCGAATGGGAATTGGGTAATGTGCTTCTGGCCAGAATTTTAAGATGTTTCCATCTTGCGTCAAGGCTGAAAGTTAATTTTTTTCCAAAAGCAAGGTCTTTGGGGTAAGCATGGGACCATCTGCTGTCAAGGATATGGCGATCATCATTAAGTGTGTGCATGGTTCACTTCCTTTCAGCTTTCTCGGTCTTCCCATGGTGTCTGGTATGAGTAAATCGGCCAACTGGAGTCCCGTGTTGGAAAGGCTGAAAAGTAGACTTAATTCTTAGAAAGCCTCATGTCTCTCGTTTGGAGGTCATCTCACTTTAATAAAAGCGGTACTTGAATGTCTTCCCTTGTACTATCTTTCCATGTTTCGAGCCCCAAAAAAAGTGATAGAGGAGATGGAAAGGATTAGGAGATGCTTTCCTTGGGGAGGTCTCGGAGACTCGAATAAGATTAATTGGGTTGCGTGGAGGAAGGTCGTTATGCCGAAAGCTTTTGGCGGCTTGGGGTTGGTAGTTTAAGGTTGCAAAATTTGGCGTTAGTTGCCAAGTGGTGGTGGAGATGGAGGATGGAACCAGGGGCGTTATGGGTTAATTGTATTAAGGCGATTCATCGGGTTGACAACTATTCGGATCATATAAAGGCGAACAGAAGTGGAATTGGTCCTTGGGCTCACTTCATAAAAGTAGGAGGTGACTTTTTGGAATCAGGGGTGGATCTCAATAAGCTTATAGTTAGAGCGGTCGACGCAGGAGTTCATACACGGTTCTGAAAAGATCCTTGGTTTGGCAAGACTCCCTTATGTTTCTTGTTCCGAATCTTTTTGAACTTGAAAAGGTTAAATCCTGTTTCGTTAAAGATAGAGTGACTTGCGACGACTTAGGGATGGGGCATGTTTCACGGAATTGGAGGAAAAATAAGTTGAGTTCGGGAGAGGTTACAGATGTGGGGGAACGAACGTCTTTGGCGGCTTTTTTTTCCTTCGGTTCGGAAGCGGACAGGTGGGTTTGGGCTGGTGGGATTGAGGATTCCTTTTCAGTTAGAGCAGTTAGAAAGATTCTAGAAAATAAGTTGTTTTGGTCGAATGAAAAGGTACGCAACTGAGTGAATTGGGTGCCAATTAAAGTTAATTGTTTTGTGTGAAGAGTTTTTCAAAATCGAATTCCTGTAGCTGAAAACCTTATGGTGAGGTGTGTGTCCTTTGTTTCGGTAGATTGCGTACATTGCCCGTTTGAGGCGGAGACGGTTGAGTACCTCTTCATTGATTGCACTATTGCGAAACAAGTATGGAGGAAGGTTTCGTTTTGGGCGAAATGGGATCTTATGGGTTTGTTGGACTTGGAGCAGCTTCGGATACAAGCTGAGGAAGCAGACTCAGTTAGTATGCACAAGTTACTTTTGGCGATTGTCTATAAGGTCTTGTGGTGTCTTTGGAAAGGTAGGAACAACAGAATTTTCAAGGGCTTAACTCGTACGACAGATTACATCATGGAAGATATAGTTTCGACTCTGGGTAAAACACGAAGCAAAACTCGGGGGATGCAGCTGGGAGAATTGGATTGTTAATCCGAGGGATTGCTTATGTTAAGTCGGTGTGTGTAGCTTTTGTTTTTCAGCAACTGTTTCTTTCTTGTACTCTTGTTTCCAGCCTTTCGCTGGTCATGTTCTCTTCTTTTTAATATATTTTGCTGTCGTTCTAAAAAAAGTGTGCTGAATCCCAAAGCAAGATGAGTTTACCGTTTTCCCAAATGCTTGTTTAGGATGTTTTGGAAAAAGTGCACAGGTGATCGATCATCTTGTTGATGGGACAATCATCAAAACGAACAAAAAACATCATTGTCCAATGATTATACTTTGTCCCAATTGCGATGAGCTTGGAACCCAAGAAGAACCAATTTGATCGCCCGAGAAGAATAAAGATTCTATAAAAATAAATGATAATGATTAACTAATTATTACAAATTCGCTCACATTTCACTATTGACCTGCTTGGTATGATGTAATGAAATGAAACCAAAGGATAAAATGGACAAACGGATGGAATGGATAAGGGGATAAAATGAGTTATTACCAAATGATTGTGATGATTTGTTACCCATATGTGAATAAAATGAAATATTATTTTGTAGACAAAAAACGACAAAGTTATGGAATATATTTTTTTAAAAATGACACAATATCAGCAGCAACAATAATAATTGTAGATTGCTTTCAACACATTGAAAAAAGAAAAAAAAAAAAACACCCCTTTACCAAGGAATGAATATTCATAAAATGAAAAGAATCACATTCCTTATAGAACAATCCATTGCATTACCAAATGATAACCAAACATGGTTCTTTTCATTACATGCGAATGATCCATCTCATTCCAACTTTAACTCTTTCATACAAACGCTACCCAAGGGTGCATGGTATGTTTCACGGGAAGAAAACAAAGCCGACGACCTGATTTAAACAAAGCAATGTTCCCACATAGCCTAGAGTTTCCCGATTCCATACAATGTACTCTAATCCACCTTAGCCAACGTGTAAGATGAAACCACTCCCACCTACGCGAGTCTCACATATCAACATTAGTATTCTTCTTTCACATTATTATCACACGTCTTAAATTACAAAAAAGAAAAAAAATAGAGTAAATTACACAAACAGTCTTTGTATTTTACCAAAATTTTAGATTTGATCCGTAACTTTTCAAAAAAACATAAATAATCCTTGTGGTTTACAATTTGTAACCCGTTTAGTGATAAAACCTTATACTCCAAACACTCCAAAACGAACCATTTTCCCCTTTGTTTCTTACTCGATTCCGTCAAAATGGGTGGAGGAGGAGGAGAACATCACGGCGACCATGGCGATTTCCGGACCAAGGTCTGGACCATGACCGGTGGTCCCAACTGTCGGCCTCTGCACTGGAAGCGCAACACCGCCATCGCCATGGCCGGTATTTCCTCGTTTGCATCCCCATCGCCATGAAATCTGCCGAGCTTGAGGTCTCTTTTGATCATCTGTTTATTATGTCATCTTTTTACCTACTTTTCACAATGTTTGAGATCTGGATTTAGCCAGTTTTTTAGGGTTTTAATTTTAGTCTATGCAGTTTAATTTGAATAGTAGATATCTTAATTTTAAACTTACTTGAGTTCATATTCAATCTGACTTGATTTCAATTCGTAAGTTAGTATTTTTGGAATGATTCAATTTCATTTTTCTGTTAGTGTTGCTCATTTGTGTCCTTATTTGCCCTATATTTGATCGTGAAGAGTTTAGATTGAGAAATTAAAAGTGAAAGATTAGATTAGAAACGATAAGATTCACATCTGGCCGTCCATTTTGATGATAAATGTGGTTTAGTAGCTGGTGAATAAGTGTGAATCAAACTTAGAGAAAGTGTTTGATGAAATGCCTGGGTGGGTAAAAGTGTTTTGAGTTATCAAAGGGCTCTTGTATGAGTTTACAATCTTTGAATCAAACCTTTTGCTTTCTTGCTCAAGTTAATTGCAGTAACAACTGCTTGTTTCTGTTTTATACGCCTGCATGAGTGTCAATATGCTATTGCCTCACATTTGAAAGTTATAATCAGATTCACAGATATTATTAGCCCATCAGACTTTCATTTTTCTGATTTGGCCATTTACGTTATTAAACTTTGATTAATATTCATTTAGGTACTTGAGATAATAGGTAGTGTCTATCTGGATTAGTAGGCAACTGGTCTGCAATTGCAGAAAAGCCGTCCCTGATGGGCTTAAAGATGAAGTGAGGATTAGGAGATTAGTATTCAGCGTGTAATTTCAAAACCACGGGTCAGTGTGAAAAATGTTTGCCAACTGAAGCATGGGATTGACATGACCCTGAAAAGGTAGCGGAAACAATATTATTCTCCTGCTGGCTGCACAAAAAGCACTTGAAATGGTACAAGTCGAAACTTAAGTCGGCCCATTCTAACCCGAACCCATCTTGATCCGAACCAAAATAATCATTTTCCCTACTCTTTAGTTTGATTGATATTCAAAGTCAAGTACAAAAACTATATTGGATGAAGTGAAAACAAGTGGTCGAATATTTATTAGATTATTGTGCAGGTCATGGCTTTAAGATGTGGATTGTAGTTGTCCTTTGAGCTTTCCACTTTGCCATATCATTTCAGGATATTATAATGTTGGAAAAAAATCTCTTCAAAACATGCTGCATTCTATGGAAGTTGTGTTCCTGATATTTGAATAATATCGTCTTCATGTTGCATAATTCATTTATAGTCTTCGTGAGAACATGCATAAACAGTGTTTCGTTTATATTTAATAGTATTGTGTTAGCCTTTTGTTTTGTACCTAGTTTAAATTTCCTAATTTGGTGAAGTTGGTAAAAAACAAGAAAAACATCTTGAAATTATTTGTACAATGGCAAAAGGCTAAATGTAATGGATATGTTGCTTCTTATATTGAATATTTTGGAAATTTTTCTTATTCTTTCAGTAGCTGATATAATTGAATTAAGTTGGATGGCCGAAAGTATTTCTTCTTATTTTTTATAATATTTTCAATATTTTATACATTTTATTTTTTTAAATTTATTTATTTGTATTTTTTAATATTTATTGTAGATTTTTTCATCTTCTTAGTATTAATTTATTATTATTATTATTATTATTATTATTTTTTTTTTTCTTTTTTTTTTTTTTTTTTTTCATCTCATCCTAACCCGAGCCCATTCTAACCTTTTTTCAATATACCCATCCTGACGCATACGCATCCCAACCCAAACCCATCTTGACCCATGACCCAAACCCACCCAACTTGCCCACTTTTCCACCCATAGTTGCTGCTAATTGAATACTTGTATTTTGCTAGTTTTTTGAGTTTCTGTATTTGAATAAGTTAACTTGCAATGAATGTAAACTAGCAGTAATCTTGGTTTAAATAGCGTGAGGCGCACCGAGGATTTTGGATCTATTAGTAGTTTTAATTTTTCGGGTTTTAATGTTAGTTTTTGCACTCTAATTTGTGGCAAGGTGATTTTAAAACTTATATGCGATTCATTCTTTTAAAGTTTGTGCGTATACGATCAGTGGCGGAGTGGTGGATTTGGAAAATAATTAAAGGGGCAATGTTTCAAAAAAATTATAGGGGGAGCAAAATCGAAAAAAACGTCAAGTTTTCAAAAATAACACTACCACCGGAGCGTCAAGGTGTAGCGGGGGGCTACCCCTTGTTCTAAGGTATATCCGCCACTGTATACGATGTGGTTGTTAGGGCTATCATGTATTTTGATGGTTGTTGAATACTTGTATTTGATGACTAGAACTCGCAATGAATGAAAGCTAGAACTCTAAAAGAATTCTAAACAAGATTCAGCTAGAAAGCACTATATATTCAAAGATCATCCTTGTTGTAATAGGTGAACTTTCTGTATGTAATAGGTATAGTTCAGTCGTTATCGATTCATGTTCATTGTGTGTAAATTGTGATGCATACGTCTTTGTACTGGACTCGTTTAGAGCATTAGTCAATGGTTTAGATTTTCATGTTTATGAAGCTAGTAAGCATTTTGAATCGTGATGCTAGAATGCTGTTGATGTTGTTAAAGTATTTCTTTTCCTTTAATCTGTATTTTATGTGCATACTATAACTCTGCATTCGTGATTTTAAAACTTTGTGATTCATCATTTCAAACTTTGATGCTAGAATGCCGTTGATCTTATCAAAGATGCAGTATTTTGTTTTTTAATATGTATTTTATGTGCTTGCTAAAACTCTGCATTTGTGTGTATCTACTGCAGCAACGACCACATATGCCTGTTCGCCCGGTTCCATCACAGATATGGTGCAAGAATTTCGGGAACAAAGAGTATGAAATCATGTTAGTTTCTTAATTTACAACATTATAAACCTCTGTCAGGCAAAAATGTGCTTGAACATAGTGAGTTATGTCTTTTCTTGTGTTAGCCAATGCAGATACATATGCTACTAGGGTTTTTGGTGCATAATGTTCAGTTTGAATAATAAAAACTTCTGTTTGCTCCATTCTGTTTGGTTTTGGTCTAATACTACAACCGATGAACACGACTAAAAGAAACAAATGATTATGAACTTACACTTTATAATGTACGCGATTCGATAACTTGATGTCGGGTATCTTTCCAACACAATGAAGATGAAGATGGACAATAATCTCATTGAAAACGTAAAGAAGAATATGTGATCATTTCGGCTGAAGATGTAGTCTTAATCGGTTCCTCATGTTGAAGATGAAGCTTATGTAGTTTGCCAAATATGTTATGTATTAGAATTTCGGTTACATATCGGTTTTCTTGAGTATTCCTCTGCTATGGATTCCCCAACCAAGCTCTTGGCGAGCACCGTGGTTGTGAAATAAGGTTTCCAAGCCAAGTACTCCTCAAGTAATCTCTATAAGGTAGGCTGGTGAGGCGACTTTCTTCAACTCTGCCTGATTACTCAGAATCGATCAAACTCAGTCGGCCAGAATCGGATCTATTAGGTCAACTCGGGCCGAATTTGACTTAAAAAAATAAAACATACTTTTTATGTCTAATAAAGAATGAATATCAATTTTAAAAGAATGAATATTAATGATTGAAATACTTTACTATTTTAAAAGAAAGACTTTTGCAACCATGGCGAGCGCTAAAGGGGAGGAAGACCAATCAGCTTTATTTATTTATTTATTTATTCAATATAGTTAATGGGAGTGTTATCCTTCATCATGCAAGTTTACGATAAAACCCCTCGCTTATGTGGCGTATACGTGACGTCACACCACCCAACCTCCTAATATCTCGCAAAATTAAAAATAATCAAGTTGCATAACTTGAACAATGATATGTGGCCAAATTAAAAAAAATCAAGTTGCATAACTTGAACAATGATGTGGTATAAAATTACAATTTTATATTTAACCATTTTTTTAAATCGAGAACATAATTCAAAATTTATATGTTAATTAAATTCAAAGAAAGTGAAGATGTAAGATACCCTTATAAATAAACAAAAATACTATTGAATAGTCGACCAAAGTTGAAGATAGTTATGTTTTGATGATCTAAAGAGGATATGCTTCTTGAAGGAGCATCAAATACGTCCACACAAAGTGTGTGGTAACTTTAAAGAATCAAATCACGTTTACATACGATCGTGTTTAAAAGAAGATAATTTGATGGTGAAGTGGCGTATTTCCAATTAAGTGGTTTTGTGTTCACACCTGTAAAGGGCAAGCGTGTGTTCTCTATATATTTTTTTATTTGAAAATCCTTAAAATATTTATATAAATACCAAACAAGTCGGTAAATATCTAAAACTTGTAGCTAATACAAGGACCCCTTTAGTATTTATTTTAAGTTGAATTTTTAGGGGTAAGTATTACTTTATTATACATATAAAAGACGGCGGATATAATAACACCCTACACATAGGACTAGTGTTTTATGATGCAACATGTTGCAATAACACGCGTGGAGTTGCACACATTCTATCTCTTGTTGAAGGGCCGTTCAAACTGCTCGATGCTCGTTCGAAAATTGTTTGGAAAATACTCGTTTGATTTGACGCTTGGTTGTAAACGAGCCGGTCTGCTCGGTTCGATTTGTAAACGAACCAAGCATAAGCAAAGGTCCGGTCAGCTCTGTTCGGCTCGAATTGTTATTTTTAATTAGTATATATATATATATATATATATATATATACATATACATATACACATACAGGATAGGGTTCTAAATTGAACACTAGGTTGAGAGTAAAGTGTAACTAATCTGGGCCATTGGATTATACCATCTAGAGATTTTTAAACAATTGCAAGATTGTAATTATAATGTTGTAACTTTTCTTTAAATTAATTGACAGAAGGGTATTTGCGTCTTTTGTAAATTACATTTATTAAACAATATAATCAAAATTCCTAAAATCTTGCTAGTTTCCGTATATACAAGATATACAGTTGTTAGTGTATACAGTCTCAATAGTATTAGTTTATACAAGATACACAGATGTTAGTTTATACACATATGTACAGTTTTGCTAACTATCAATTTATACAAGATACACAGCTGTTAGTTTATACACATATGTACTTGAATAATATACATGTGTATAAATCTGGTTTATACCGACCTGTGGGAACAAGATGTAATTATACACAAATGTATAAGTCTTGTATATACTGACCTGTATACACATATGTAAAAAACATAATTTAATTAGGTTTAATATTTAATTTTAAAAAGAACATAAGAGTTTATAAAAATAAACATTACCCTTTAATCTCTTATAATTAAAATAACAGAGAAATAATTAAAAATGAGAGAGAGAGAGAGAGAGAGAGTTAAGAGATGGGAAAATTAAGGGATTTTAATTAAAAGTACTTGACTAATATCAATCTTACCCTTTTAATCTAAAAAAATGATCAAAGACCAAGATTAGTTCACTCATTTCACTCTTATTTAGTTGTTCACAAATGATCTTGTATATAAACATGTATAAAACCAAATATAAATTATACATATATACACACACACCTATATATATATACACACTTATAAATATACTTAAATATAAATTAAATTTATAGTTTTATATATACCACTCTATTAGATTTTGGTTCACTATATACAACTTTACAACTATATTTATACGTACTAGCCCAAACAAGCCAATAAAGAAATTAATATCACCTTAAACCCTAAACAGATAAATGATAGTTTGCTCATCACCTAAATGTTTCATGCCGTAGCCCTAAGTCGATCGTCTACTGCTCTCAACGTCATTGTTCGTGCAATATGATCTTCGTCTCGTCGGCCACAACATTGTTATTCATAAGAAAAATATTATGCCATGAAATGTGCGTGTTTTTAAAGACATAAAAAATTTGAGATCCAACATTGTCATTATCCCTCTTAGCAAACTTAAATCGAGCGACATGGTTGTCTAAATCGCTCGAATTTCGCTCGACGCTCGTTCGGAATATTTACTGCTCGGAAATGCTCGCTTGATTGAGGCTCGGTTTAAAATGAGTTGTTCCTCTCGGTTTAGTTTATAAACGAGCCAAACACGAGCAAAAGTCCGCTCGGTTTGACTGGACTCATGAACAACCCTAGTTGACTTAGCGAAAAACGTCCTATATATTTTAGGTTTTCTTGAATCATATCAAATAACATTGTTAGAGAAGCATTCAAAATAATCTATTTCTCTTAGGTATAAACAATGTCCTTTCATATATAGCCATTACATAGTTAAACCCCTCACATACACTCTTACATAATTCTTTTTAATTGCATGCAACCCAACTACTCAATACCTTTGTCATTAACACTCGTGAAAATATACATAAATATATAAAAATTGGTTAAAAAATTATTCACAACATAAGAAAATGAGTTAGTTCTTTTGTAGAATTTATCCATAAAATAATGTGGGACATATATGTTTTTATAACGTTTCGACGTTAATTTTTTTTTCACGGGGTAAATGCTAATGTCTAGGCCGTTAAAATCGTGTCCGAGTAACAACTGTAACGAATTGAACCGATACCGATCAAATTCTCACAGTAACGCAACTAGTTTCTAATAATACTAACCAAATGCATAATGTTACAGGTTGCCTTGGTCCACATAACTTTCTTTTTCTTATAAAAAAACGCCACACAAATATTTAAATGCACAATGTTACATGTTACAGGCTGTCTTAGTCCGTACAAACCTTCAACTTGCATTCTTGTTCACATAAAACCCCAACACAAATATTTAGCGGTGTGAAAAAACAAAGTTAAAACTGAAACTAGAATCAGAACCATATAAAAACCTTGAGCTTTTTTTTTTAACTTTTAGAAAAACAAATTGTATCCAGGGTTGTTCCAAATTCGTTTTGAATTTGGAATTCGATTTAATTCAATTCGATTAGCAAGTATTCGTTTCAATCACAAGAATTCAAATTCGATTACGAATTTATAATTTTAAATTCGATTCGAATTAGAATTATTCATATTTATTTATTATTTTTATATATAATACATATATAACATTTATTGAGCTATAGTATAAATTATTCTCTAAATTTATTTTAAGTATTAAGATAGCCCATTACCCAACCTATAATTTAGACGAATTTATTACATATTTTAACTGAATTTAATTTAAAACGAATTTATTCGAATTTATCTGAATTAGATTCGAATTCGAATTGGAATTTTAGTTCAAATACGAATTCGAATCGAATAGGCTGGTTCTTAATCGAATTCGAATTCATGCAAAAAAAAATTATTCAAAAAAATTCGATTTGAGCAATCCGAAAATTCGATATTCAATTTGATGAACACCTCAATATTTGTAAGAATCGGGTTGAGTTTTAAAAACCAAAGCCGATTTATGCATAACACTTGAGTCTTAGATCTTCAACGGTGTGAATACAACGTTTCTCACAAATTACCAACACCTTCAAATTTCATATAAGGTTTCAAAACAAATTCATTTTACATTTCCACATAACTATCATGCGTATATTTATTTTTCATAATTAACCTTTTCTTTGATAATAAACTATTTAGTTTTTTCATATAGTAGAAATGAGTATAATAACCTATGTTAAAACTTGACCGTTTAAAATTCATAAAATGGCTATAAAATTTATAACCGATAACTTTTTTAAAGTTTACAATTTTTTTAAATTTACAAATTTCACAAATACATATACATTTTTTTAACTTGTACAAATTCTTATAAAATTATTCAAACTTCTTACATGTATTTTTCTAAATGAACATAAATAAAATTCTATAATAAATAGGAAAATGATGATGAAAATAAAGAAAAACAAAAAAAAGGAAAGAAAATAAAACGAAAGGACTAACACCTCTCCTGATCTATGGGCATCTCTCCTCCAGAACACCCAAGCTAAAAATGGTCACGAATGAACTCGTGTAACGTGAGTGATCGTGGCTTGCTCGCATGGGTGAATTTTATTGGGGCCGGGGTGCTTCAGCTCTTATCGTTTTTTCACTCGTAGTGTTAATTTTACTGAAAATTTCTAAACACATAATGTAAAATATTAGATTTTTAAAAGTCCGGCCTACCCAATTGGAATTTGAGAATCTGACCTTCACTGAATTTTCGTTCAAACTTCACCACTAGCACCACGTCCTCATTGGTTGTTGTTTTGCACCTTAAGATGCATGTGCTCTTAAACAAAGTTTAATAATTGTTCAACATAGTAATAAATAAATAATTATATAGGGGATGTTAACGTATAATATTCCTTAACGTACGATATGTATGCTATGAAATTAAGAATGTTATAAAACTCAAAACCCTAATCACGCATGTTGAAAAACCATAAATCACGCATGGTTATGATTTTTCAACATGCGTGATTAGGGTTTTCAGTTTTATAACGTGCGTAATTTCATATCGTATGTTAAGGAATATTGGATTTTACACTTCACTAATTATATATATATATATATAACTTATAAAATTAGTTCTATTTGTTGTGATGTAAAAATATGAATATGCCAAGCATATTATCTCCCAAAATTATCAGAGAAAGTTGTTAATAATTCATTGCAGAATATATGCCATTTTTTTCTTTTCTTTGGAAGCTTTGATTTTACTACTATCTTTTAGTTTTTATTTTCATATTACATATAGTTTACAATCATACTTCATCCTTTCATATTACATATAGTTTACAATCATACTTCATCCTTTCATATTACATACAGTTTTACAATCATACTTTAACCAAATTATAAATGATATTCATATGTTGTTCAAGTAAGAAAGTGAATATGTATATTTTATTTGGTAGTTAGTATTGTAATAAAACCGATGCTTGATAAGCAAAAAAAAAAAATTAAAACCTTTAAAATTCAAAAACCAAAAAAAAAAAAAACAAATGATAATTAAATCTCATGACAAATTTATCCATTGTGTTTTATCAGTAATTTTTAAAACATTCTTCCTAAATTGTCTTTTGTACATCCACATATATTTGAATCTCATTGCAAAACAATATTGTTTAGAGCATCAACACTGCAAGATTATGCACCTCAATGGACCTTAGTTGGAAGAGAAATGGAGTAAATGGTACGGACACTGCAAACATGGCGAGAAGAGAGATGGCCTACAATTGTGTCGAAGAAGCGTTCATAGGAGAGGATGGTCATCTCTATGATAGGAGAAGGGGAAATGGTGTGTGGTCCGATCGTAAGAAAGAGGTTGTATGGTTCATAAGGCAATTGTTAAATGGTTTTACGTAGAGACGTATATAATCTTCATATCTCATTCAATCCTTCACGTTACAATTAATGAATTTAAAATAATGTTTTTGGACTTTCACAACATGATGTACAAGTAATCTAATTGTAGGGGGTTCGTCCATGTGCTATTCTTAGAAAATAATAACAAAGAGTTAACACCTCACGCACATGCATATATACAAACATACATGCATATGAATTTCAAATTAATCAATCCAATTCGAACACAATTAAAATCATACAACTCAAACACGGCCTATATAACCTAATTACTTAAACACCTCAAATAAAGAGTTAAATGCTTGGTTGGTCCCTGTGGTTTCTAAAAATTTCAGCGTTGGTCCCAGTGGTTTACTATTTACACTCGTGGTACCCAAACTTGTAAAAAATGAACTCGCTTGGTCCTCTGCCCTAACTTCAGTTATATAACCCTGTTAAAACACCCCACGTGCTTGGCACGTGAGGGCAATTTCGTCCATTCAGTCCAGCTCATTATCATCAGCTTCTTCTTCTTCTTCTTATCTCCTAAAAAACCCTACCACCCAAACAACCAGCACAACCACCACCATATCATCTTCGCCACCATCTCACCTCCACCACCGAACACCCAACACCACTATCTCACCTCCGCCACTTCTCACCTTCACCCCTGAACACCAAAACACCCACCAACACCAAAACCCACCACCACCAAAGAACACCTCCACCACCGGGCAGGCCACCACCACCACCACCAAAGAACACCTCTATCGCCACCGGAAACTGAATGTGTAATTTCCAGTGATGTTGTACACCGGAGGCGATTGTAAAGTGAAATTACCGGAGAGATTCTACAGTGAAGCACCTGTAACCGTCGAATTCGCCGGAGAGCGTCTATGTCTGTACTCCAAAATACCTCCGCTGCTCAACACCTCCAACTGTAATCAACGATCTTGCCGACCGCCGCTGCTCAACGCGAATATCTCTACCAGGAACGAGTGTCGGAACGGTGTTCTTTGGCGGTGGTGGGTTTCGGTGTTGGTGGGTGTTTTGGTGTTCGGGGGTGTAATAGTAATAAAATATACCACCTACCTGAGCTCGGTTTTGGAATGAGCAAGATCGGTCTGCACAGAGACATGTGGAATTGTAAGAATTTGGGTCTCCTGGATGCTATAGATGGCATGACCACAGATTGAGCCAATCTGCTTACGCTTGGTAACCAGAATCAAATAATAAGACTCCAAGAACTTGATACAACCGACGATGCCGTAAACCTTGTTGACGAAGATACAGCCCCCAGTGACTCGATTGCCCTCAGCAATCCGGTGAAGCAGGCTCTTGACCTCTTGAGGAGTATAGAGAACTGGATCTTGACCTCTTGAGGAGGGTTCCATTCGATCAATTTTGAGGACTCGGAAGAATCGTTTGTTCCGATCACTGCCGATGAGATAGTACCGGGCCCTCGTCTCGTACAGATTGAATTTCTCCAGGGAGTAGCACCAACTTTCACCCTCCTCACTGCCCCCTTCGCCATCGCATCGCAGAGCACAGAAGACGACGATGATGATGCTGCTTTTGCACTTCCTGAATCAGGTGGTTTTTATAATGAGCTGGACTGAATGGACGAAATTGCCCTCACGTGCCAAGCACGTGGGTGTTTTAACAGAGTTATTTAACTGAAGTTAGGGCAGGGGACCAAGCGAGTTCATTTTTTACAAGTTTGGGTACAACGAGTGTAAATAGTAAACCACTGGGACCAACGCTGAAATTTTTGGAAACCACAGGGACCAATCAAGCATTTAACTCTCAAATAAATTAACAAGTTATAAACAAGTCGTAAAAGTTAAAACATTTCACTGAACTTATAAATTATACATACTTTATATTTCTACTTAAACGGACTAGTATGTTGACATATTTATTTTTAATATAACCCAAATCCAATCAAATTATTAAGCATTATACAACAAATTGGACTAAATTAACAACCAAAATGTAATTATTTAAGAATCAAAATCATATGAATAATTGACACCCTATTAAAAATCCTTTTCATATCTAAAAGCAATCACAGTTTGATAATTTGAATATCCAATATCCAAAATTCTCTAAAAAGAATGTATGCTAGCATTTGCTGGCTGTTGACCATTTCAATATAACCTAACCTATGCAAAAAAGAAACAACAAAAACTGAAACATGACAACAACATCATCACCCTAACATAATTACATACACATATTTAGATTCTGTATCTATCTATCTATCTATCTATCTATCTATCTATGTGTTTTCTTCCTTTAGTTTTGTATCAAATTGAGTGTTTAAAATTTGATTGACAAACTGGTGACCTCATTCGACAAAGTACAATCCCATTCAAGATTCTTTCTCTTTCTTGAGGTAAACCCTAAAACCACAATTCTTGCACACTTTTTTGAAATTTACTCTTTCAATTCTTTATTTTAGTTGATTTTGACATCTGGGTATTATAAAGTTTCAATCTTTTTCATCTTTTTATAGAAATGGTATTGAAAAGAGTTATGGGAATGATGATGGGTTGTCTTGGAATGAGTTGTTGTTTGAGGATAACTGATCAACCAACAAGACCTGCACCACCTTCAGAGTGTGATGATTCAACATCTGCATCAGATGATGTTGAGCCCAAATCATCATCATCATTGACATCATCATCTGCATCATCAGTTTCATCAGCTTCAGGTAGAATTGAACTTAGTGATGGAAGGTATTTAGCTTACAAAGAAAGAGGAGTCCCCAAGAACCAATCAAATTACAGAATCATTATTGTTCATGGGTTTGCTAGCAACAAAGAAATGAACTTTATAGCTTCTCAGGTATATACATACATAAAACCCTTATCTTTTTTCATGTTTTGGATGTAGAGATAATAGATCTATGTTGTTTTATAGTGTTTCTTGCATAAAGATTCATACCCATTTAGGTTTTATGTTCCAGAATTGATTTTTTTTGCATAAAGATTCATACCCATTAAGGTTTTAAGTTCAAAAATTGAATTCTTACATAAAAAAGTCAAACCCATTAAGGTTTTATGTCTAAGGATTGTTTTTTTTTGCATAAAAAGTCAAACCCATTAAGGTTTTATGTCTAAGGATTGTTTTTTTTGCATAAAAAAGTCAAACCCATTTAGGTTTTAAGTTCAAGAATTGAAATCTTGCATAAAGATTCATACTCATTTAGGTTTTAAGTTCAAGAATTGAAATCTTGCATAAAGATTCATACTCATTTAGGTTTTAAGTTCAAGAATTGAAATCTTACATAAAGATTCATACTCATTAATGTTTGAGTTAAATGCTTGGTTGGTCCATCTAGTTTGCGAAAATTGCAGATTTGGTCCCAATGGTTAATTACACACTTGGTCCCAGTGGTTGCAATTTTTGCACTCGGGTGGTCCTTATGACTAACCCATGTTAAATTTCTCAGTTAAGTCTATGTAAAATTACCACACTAGCCTTACTATTAAAAAACAAAAATAAATAAACACATTCTTCTTCTTCACCCTGATCTCTCTCACACTTTCCTTTTCTCTCTCTAAAACCACAAGACCACCGTCTCCCACCTCCACCACCGCCTCCACCGCCGTCTCCTACCTTCTCCTCCCATTCACTGTTTCAGGTAGGAGAAACCGTTCACCAAATCTGCAGTCCCGTTTATCCTACCTCCCCCAACCGCAGGCAACAATGGGCTAGCTGATCGAGCCATGAGCTGGGGGTCAGGAGTGTGGCTTCTCGACAAAGATGAACCCAGAGACGACGCATAGGCGTGTGACCCAGATCCCATCCCCTAAAGATGCCCGAAATGGGAATCAGAAATATCGACATTTCATCAAAGCGTTATGGCTAGCTGGACGAGACGGTTGCCTAGAACCAGAAGCAGCCTGACTCATATCATCCTATATCCAATAACCAATACCATACATAAAAAAATTAATACACAAATCATATGACCAAATACAAAGAAACCACAATGATCATCAATTCATCATAATCAAATAAATTCTACCAATCCAAAATAAATCTACAACTTTTTTACAAACAGAAATTATAACCTGAATGATCTCAGCAATGTTCTTTTGCCTACTCCCTAACCCCAAACCAGGCAACCCGATAAGCTCGTTACCGCCCCACTCCGCGATACCCTGCGCCTTTCCGGCATTCCCATTATCTTTCTTCACCTTCCTCATATCCCCAATAGTAGACCCCCACCCCCACTCTGCAACCGCTGCGAAAACCTCCAATCATCCTTATTTAAAAAGTGGGGGTAACCTAGGATTGAGATTAACATTAGCATGATAATAGTCAACATAAGCTGGATCAGACCTCAACTCTTGTTCCGAAATGCCATCGTCAAACAAGCCTGCAACCGCATTCAACGATCCTTCAACGGTGGGCGGAGCAGACCCACTTCGGTACATGTTAATCTCCATCTCACGATCACTGCTACTCATCCGCTTCAGCATCCCTAACTCCTCGTTGCTTGATCGCATTCCGATATCCGACATCATCTTTTAATAAGTCATCATCCTACCCTTTTGTACCAAATTAAAATAAAAAATCGAAACTTTTTCACCTTAAACAATGCAAGCTTGAAGCTTTACGGATTTTGATGGTTAATTTCACTTCATCTTGTAATAATCTAGTAGAATGAACATGTTGGTTTGTCGAATTTAACAAAAAAATTGCACCTTTTTGTCTCTAATTTGACTATGTCAGTAAATTAGTGGGGGCGGCGGTGGAGGCGGTGGTGGAGGTGGGAGACGGTGGTCCTGCGGTTTTAGAGAGAGAAAAGGAAAGTGAGAGAGAGAACAGGGTGAAGAAGAGGTGTTTATTTATTTTTGTTTTTTAATAGTAAGAGTAATGTGGTAATTTTACATAGACTTAACTGAGAAAGTTAACAGGGGTTAGTCATAAGGACCACCCGAGTGCAAAAATTGCACCCACTGGGACCAAGTGTGTAATTAATGAACTATTGGGACCAAATCTGCAATTTTCGTAAACCACAGGGACCAACAAAGCATTTAACTCTTAATGTTTTAAGTTCAAGAATTGAAATCTTGCATAAAAAAATCATACCCATTAAGGTTTTAAGTTCAAGAATTGAATTCTGAACTCAGATCTTAAATATTGGATATAATGATTGATGTTGGTATTGTTTGTGAATTGTAGAAATTGATGGATGAATTGGGGATATACCTTATGCAATTTGATAGAGCTGGATATGGAGAAAGTGACCCATTTCCGAAACGGTCGCTAAAGAGTGAAGCAAGTGATATTGAAGAACTTGCAGACCAGTTGCAGCTTGGATCTAAATTCTACATCATTGGTGTGTCAGTGGGATCATATCCCACATGGAGTTGTGTCAAGGACATACCCCACAGGTATAAAAATAATTCCTTTTATTATTTTACTGATTGCTAATGGTCGGTGGTGTCAGTTTTGGCCCGTTTACTTATAAACGGGTCGAGTCAAAGGTCGAATGGGTCTAACATGTCAAACGAGTCAAAAATCTCCCGTACTCTACTTTTATGGCGTAAAAGTCGTTACCCGGTAACCAAGTTTTTATTAAGAAAGCATTAATAAAAATTAGAAAAACATTAAAAAGAGTAAACTGCCAAAACTGTCCCTGAGGTTTGGGCACTTTTGTAAGACGCATCCAAAACACCCCTCATTTAACGTTAGTTTTTAACGGTGCTAAAGAAATAGATGGATCTGGCAACTTTTGTGAAACCTGATTGGTCCAATTGAAAAAAAAAATTTATTTGGATGGATCTGACAAAACTGCCCTTACCTCAGGGACAATTTTGGCAGTTACTAGAAAAAACTTTCAGATAAACAGTGTTTTAAGTCAGCCTGTTCTGACCCATTTCTACCTGTATCAAATTTATATGTTCGACCCGTTAT
The DNA here is from genome assembly GCA_947069175.1 of Scalesia atractyloides. NCBI lineage: Eukaryota > Viridiplantae > Streptophyta > Magnoliopsida > Asterales > Asteraceae > Scalesia > Scalesia atractyloides. The sequence goes on along the minus strand of CAMTDV010000001.1, from coordinate 86,002,807 downwards.
GCACCTGGCACGCCCATATATACACATGACTAACTATGTTGTGGGAATATAAGAACTGAAATGGTGGATCTTTACGCAGGCTAGCAGGAGTTGCTCTAGTAGTCCCCTTCATTAACTACAGATGGCCATCACTTCCTCATGATCTCATACAAGATGATTACCGTAAAAATTGGCGGTCTGGATTGCCCGCCACACCCCAGGGTTGCTACACTGGTGGATGACTCAGAAAATGTTCCCTTCATCTTCTGTTCTTGATAGAAACCCGAAATTCTTTAGTACTAAAGATTTGGAAGTCCTCAAAAATACTCCTGGAGATCAGTTGCTTAGTAAGGTAACCTTTTATCTTTAAAACGCATAATTAAATCTATGGCTGCAAACTAACCAAATGTTTAGCAAACAGTTCGTGAACCGTTCGGCGGGAAGTTCGTTTGTGTTCGTTCGTTTATTAAACAAACGAACATGAACAAGAAATTTCGTTCGTTCATTTATGTTCGTGAACAACGTGTTCGATTATGTTCAATTGTGTTCGATAGTTCATTAGTGTTTTTAGTTTTTATATTTTATTTTGGTACTTTAAAATTTTGACAAATAAAAAATTTAATAAGTGTCGGTGTATTATCTATTATGTTCATGAACGTTTGTTTGTGTTCGTTTGTATTCATCAACGTTCGTTGCCTAAAATTTACAAACGAAAACAGACACAGACACGTCCATTTCCTTAACAAAAGAACACGAACATAAAATCTCGTTCGGTAAGTGTTCATGAACATTTCGTGAACACATATATTTCTTAACAAACGAACACGAACAAGGTCTTCTTCGTGTTTGTTCGGTTCGTTTGCAGCCTTAAATCGTTTTTGATTAATTAAACAAAATATAAAAAGTTTATCTTTGTTCTTAACTGCAACAGAGCAAACTAAAGGATGAACCGATATTCCATAGTCTTCGTAAAGATTTCATCTTTGCATTTGGGAAATGGGATTTTGACCCGTTGACTCTAACAAACCCGTTTGGTCAAAGTCAAACCCGACTTCACTTGTGGCAAGGTTATGAAGACAAAGTTGTACCGGTCGAACTACAACGGTATGTTTCAACAAGGTTGCCATGGATAAAGTACCATGAAGTTCCTGATGGTGGACATCTGCTTGTGTATGATAGTGATGTATGTGAAGCTATTTTAAGGTCTTTTTTGCTTGGAGATGATCCTCCATTGTATAAACCTCAATTTGATTGAATTAGTGATTTATGTAAATCAAATGATTGTTTGAGAAATGTAAATGGTTTGTTTTTTCTTAATGTAATCTTTTATTTTTCTTTGTATTGATAGTGTTACTATGTTTGAATACTGTTTTTAACTTGCTCTTGGATACTTGTATACAAATAACATAAAATAATATAAAAAAAACATCATTTAGTAGTTTGAATTTGTATTCAGTCATATATATTATACAACTAGTAGTTAGGAACCCGGGCTTCGCGGCGGGACCTTTATTAAACCGAACAAAAGTAGACGTACAAATTTTTAACCGCTCACACGTGTTGCATCGTATTAACTCACATATATTAGACCATAAGGTAAAACATAAAAAACTTTAACTAAGTTAACTTAGGATCCGCGTGTTGCTACGGGGCCGTTAAACCATAAAAAATAGACGTAAATACGTTAAACCATGTAATAGACATAAATACGTTAAACCATGTAGATGTACTGCAACATGTTTACTTGTAAAATTGAAACTGAAACATGAGTTGATTTTCATTTAAATAAAAATAAAAGTGCAATATGTTTACTTGTAAAATTGAAACTGAAACATGAGTTGCGTTTTCATTTAAATAAAAATAAGAGAACATGACGAAATATTAAAATGGGTTTTAGTCTTTTAAACTTACAATTAACTTTATTTTAAACTTTCAAGTATACTTTGTTTTTCAAAGTAAAAAAAAAAACAACACTCCGGGGTTATTCAATCTAGACCCCAAAGTGTTTATACAACCAAAATTGAATAGCAAATCTTCCTCATAAACAAATTTTGATAATATAGGAAATGTTTCAGTTTTAGTACTATTTCAATATTATAAGTTAGTATTCAGTATTTAATGCTTGGTATTATTTAAAAACACTTATATTTACTAGTTTAGTTTTAAAATTTAAAGTTAGTAATTATGTAATATATGTTTTGACATAAACAATTTGGTACATCAAAATAACTCTATATAGTATTTGAATCTACACTTATCTAAATGTTGAATCTACAAGTTAATATCTACTGTTTTAACTTAGTTTAAATGTTTTAATTCAACATCTAATATTTTACTTGTTCAACCTTTGTAATTATATTCAAGTTATTAATAGTATGATGATACATTAACCAAACACACCCTCAGGTTTTTAAAACTTTTTTGATAATAATGGTTCTCTCCTGCTCATTAAAACAATTATAACATTGCTGCATATCAAACCAAATTCATATCATATCAATAGGCACAATTAAAAACACTCTAAACACCAAATTCATACCAAAGTCAAACAACCAATTAACATACACATCAAGCCACCCTAAAAAAGAAAGAAGCCTGATAAAAGTAGCATATAGTGCAACAACAACAAAAAAAAAAACCGGTCGTAAAAAAAATAAAACAAAAGATCCGCTATGCGACATCTAGCTAACATAAACAAACACGAACCCATCATAGGTCTGAAGTATCAGTAACTGTAGATGTTCTCATTCTGAAAGAGGATCAACTTTGAACCTGTAAAGCAGTGTTTTCTTCTTTGAAGTCGGGTTGTCGATGGTGAGAAGTATTTTACCGAGCTCCTTGATCTTAAAACTCTGGCTGATAACCGGTTCATTGATTGCTGTCATCTTCTTCGGTTTTTGAATGTTAATGGTGTAATTAGTTTCATTATTCGGCACGTATTCCGCACTGTAGCTCACTTCTCACCCGACTACTCTTATCTCCCACACGATCGTGCATTTCTGCAATAAAATCAACAACTTATGATAAATGTTAAATAACAATGCATTTCAACGGTATTTACAAGTACCGTTATGTACACGCATGGTCCTTGTGGTTGACCATAAATTTGTATTTGGTCCCTAGCTTTCCAAAAGTACATATATGGTCCCTCTGGTTTGCACTTTGTTACGCATTTAGTCCCCAACTTTGGCCAAAATTATATGGATTGTCCTTGTGGTTTGCACTTTGTAATGAATTTAGTCCCTAATTTGGACCTGCTAAAACCTTTAGATTTGTTAGCAGGGTATTAAATCCGTTACAAAGTGCAAACCATAGGGATTGTGTACTTGAAAAGCTAGGGACCAAATCCAAAATTTTGGTTAACAGAAATGACCATCCGTGAACTTTACTCTTTAACAGAAATAACTGACCTGTTTAATTAACCAATGGTTCAGTTTTGATTTTTTTAACCAAAATGTTCGGTTTCATGGGGAAAGCCGGAACGATTTAACCGAATCATCCTACTCTGAGTTTTTGTAATTTTTATGGTTTTAGTATAGGCTAACATGTTATATTGGACCACTAATTTACTTATATAAATATTGTTATAATTTTATTGAACCTTTTTATATTAATTTCATCACACTATTGGCCCAAAACAATTCTTTTATTTCCAAATTTACCTCATTTACGATGATCTCCACGGTTTGTTTGGTGGCCGGTTTGACAGTAACAACCGCAGCTGGATCATCAATCGTAAATTCTGGATTGCAATCACAATAATCTACACTCAGCCCACCGTACTGAATCGGAACATGCTCTGGACTCACATATCTATGTGAAAAAAGTCAACAAAATTTACCAAATTGTCAACTCGAAAGTCAAAATCGAAAGTGGCAGTAAACATATCTCGATTTACAAACTTACGACAATATAATTCAGAGAAATTAAAAGAATGAACGTACTTGAAAAGGGTTTCGGGAGTTTTTGATGGGCTGGCAAACACAAACTTGCTCTTAGTCCTTTGAGTCATGAACGGACTCATCATCGAATAAAAAGCTAAATACCAACATGGAACATTAATAAAAACCTTCAAAGAGAATCACACAAAAGAATTAGAGTATATAATAATATGCTAACAACCAACAAAATTTAATTTAATTAATAATTATACACAAACTTAATGTCAAATACTGTACATTTGACCATAATAGGTCCACTGTATAAGGTCAAAACATTGATAAAGATGTTATTTTCAGTTCATAAGTGGAGTTGGTTCGATATTCTAAAATCATTTCGAATACGAAAGGCATATATTGAACATATAATTCTTCATATGTTTTTATTAGCCAGTTAATAACACAAATTCTGGCCAACTTAGGACTCATGTGACTGATAAGAAAACAATTACTATTTGAAAACATTGATTAAATTTTGAACTTCTAATTGTATAGTGCAGGATGAAGATCCTGCAACTTAATGGGCATGAACATGGTTTCAAAAGGCGTGAGGCGTTTAGATCCCGAAAGCTGATCGCTAGGCGAAACCTTCATGTACGCAAGGCGTTGCTCTATGTACAACCAAAACTTGCATATCTCTTATCTCTTTTACATATCACTCTTTACAACAAGTAAACCAAGCATTATCTCTTCATTTAGTCAATTCTGCATATCACCCTCCTCCAGAACCTAAATTTGACTGATCATGACCCACATGTACATGAACCACTGCCTCAAGGCCCTGAGGCGTTTTCCCGATTACCTCACGCCTGAGGCACGCTTTTTAAAACCAAGAGCATTGCATTCTTTATGCTTCAAGATTTGAGGTTTTTTTATCTGTTCTATATGTTAAACAAGCATGCCATATATCAATAACCAACTAAAAGCCCAAATTCTTATCACCTTATGATTCATGTTATCAATCAAAATAAAAAAAAAATCTTTAAAATCACTTATCAAAGTAATAACCTTCTAATTACTTTATACACCAACAAATATTTAAATTCTCTAACTTCTAAATGAGCATGAAGTTCCCTATGTTTCAAGATTCGAATATTGTCTATTATTTATTTTCAACAAACATTGATCAATAACCGATTAAAAGCCCATTTTTTTTGTCAATTTAGGATTCAAGTTACCACTCAAACAGCAAATAAGTTCTAAAACCGTCAATCAAAGTTCTAACATCTAATAATCTCCATGTTTTAAGATTCAAACTTTTCAACATTCTACCTTAACCAAGCATAGCATAGATCAACAACCAACTAGAAAAACAACAAAAACATCCAAGAACACATAGACACACCTGCTTTGCTACAAACTCAGGATAATTATCCTGCAACACCTGCAACGCCTGCTTCGTAGCCAACCGAAGCTCGCGCTTTCCGGGACCGGGCGAATTCTTCAAATCACTCACCTGAAAAATAGTATTAATCCCACCAGGCCTAAAATCCAACTTCCTTATACTCCTTTCAAGAACTGAACCCTCCACTTCAAAAAACTAGTCCTCTTTTCCTCATCAGAAAATGTCTTATTATAAAGCTCCTTATCTTGAAACTCACCATACACATTATAACAAACCGGGTGTCCCTCTTTATCAAAGCCATGATTAAACACAACTTTTTCAAGATCATTGTTGAAGTTTTCATCCACTAAATCATCAATGCTAAAGGCTTTTCTCCATAAGAATGTGTTCTTTAGCATCATGAAAGAATCTTTGACTTTGAACTCTCAACTTAAGCAAGATCACATCAGTTCTTTCATCTTTGAACAGGGGTATCCCCCAAATTGAGATTTCTGAAGTGGGTTGTTCTGGATTAGGTGTAAAGGTTGAATCTTTATTGGTTATTGCTTCTTGAACCATGAGTTTGAGCTCATTGAGTGAGAGTTGTTCTAAATGTGAAAGATCTTTGATCATGTTGCTTTCTTCTTTGAAAGAAACCATGGATTCTGGGATCTTGTTTGTCGGTTTTTCTGGGTTTTCTGTTAACTGTTCTGGTGGTGGTTGTGGTGGTGAAAAGGTGGTGTCTTTGCTTGTTAAAATGAGTGGTGGTGAAAGTGGTGTTTCTTGGTCCATTTCTGGTGGTGGGGGTGGTGGTGGTGAGATTTCTAGGGTTTCTTTTTCCGGTGACATTTTAGAAGTTGGAGTGTCTTGAAGCTTCTTAATGAGTGAGAAGATATGTGAAGTGGTAAAGAGGGAATGTATGTATGGGTTGGTCAAGAAAGTGACTAAATGAGTGAGAGAAGATAATAGAAAAATGTATGTATGTATGTATGGGTTAGTAAGATGTCACTTTTAAGTTTTAAAGTCTTTTAATTTGCTTTGTTTTTCACAAAGTAATCAAGTATGGAAGTAATAAATAATACCTTTTTATTTTATTCTAGACTTTAAACTATCATAGTTTACACAAAGTAATGAGTATGGAAGTAATAAACAAGACTTTTTTTTTATTTTATTCTAGACCTTAAACTATTATATAGTATATATCTAATAGATCTTACCGTTGGAGAACTTTGAAAATGTGTTCCTTTTATTTGTTAAATACCCACAAGGTTGATATAAGTAATATTTTATTCTACTTTTACTAAAAATATTTAATGATAGAAAATGGATTTTTTGTAAATTATGCTATGATATAATTAATATTGTATTCTACTTTTACTAAAAATATTTAATGATAGAAAAATGGGTTTTTGTAAATTATGCTATGATCAATTGACCCGATTGATAATAGTAATTATTATTAACATTGTGACCAATAATACTTTTAATTTTTACTTTCATTCGTTTTAACGGAAATGTGACTCAACCTCCATGTCTCTCTAATGCATCCCCTACCTAGTTAATCTTTTTTTTTAATGTTGAGCGCCTAAAAAAGTCTTTGCCTCTTAGTCTGTTATGATTATTTACTTTTTTCTCTTGTAGACAATCTTGATTATGGGTGTTTTTTGTCAATAAATTCAAAATAGGTGTAACACCCATTCGTAAATCAATTGATTATACATAATTGATACACTTACAATGGAAGCAAAACTCAAACTTTATTGAAACTTACAACATTCTAATTACATTGTACTAGTATTTGTAATATTATATAGGCTAAGGAACATCTTGATCTCTAAGTCTAGCATTACCAAGTAGTTCCTACCTTGCTTTTCAAATGTTACATGTAATAAGTATACTCAAAACGACGTCAGCTATATGCTGGTGAGCTTATACTATACATTTTTATAAAGACATACCACAATTTACATTATATGCATACACAATATGAGCATGTGACCATATTATAGTCAGGTTGGGCCTCGCCGAACCTTATAAGCCACATTTGGCTTGTCAAAACCATCGCACAAGATACATACTGATCCTCTAGTTGTGCCCTCTACGGGCGTCACATAGGTATGTCGCTGTACATTATAAGCACAAAGTGCCTGTGGGTACAAGTGTACAACACATTCTTACCCTTTTGGCTTTCACCAATGTGTTGCTTTATATTGAAACAAGCATAATATTAGGAGTAGGGTTAAGGGTCAAAACCAACACTGTAATGACTAGTTAGTACCCGACTTCTTATTTGACTAACGTCTAATATTGTTCTGGTCCTAATTAGGGAAGAGAGTTTGGATTGATTATAGTAAACATCCATATACTAGGTGAGTTTCTCTAAACTGCCCTTTTTACTATGTTTTAGGCATCCGTGATAATTATAACGATTCATTGTCTAATAATATACTCTTATTACTTATATGTTATCTGGCATGTGGGATGCATTGGAAATACCGGGATGGACTGCGTGTCCGGCGGCCTGGCAATGCGTTTCATGTTATATGTGTTTGTGGTGTGTTGGAAATACTAGGACAGGTTCCGTGGGCCTGGTGGCTTGGCAACACTTCCCTGTCTTACGTGTTATGGTTGCATAGGTAATACCGGGATGGGTTCTGCGTTGTTGGTGATGTATTCACTCTACATTCGTTTTTGAGGTTGCTTTCGTTAATCCTTGATGTTTATTTTTGTCTTTTGGTTGATGATCTATTCACTCTAGATTCATTTAATATTGAGTTTGATTTGGTCTCTTCCGAAATTTAAGTTCCTTATAGTTAAGCAATAAGAAAATGACAGCCTGATTTGTTACACCTTATGAGAAAAGATTCATGTTATCATGATATCCCTAGTGAAGTTTGTATATATAGAGTCCATTTTGATCTTACCTAGGACTATCTTATGTTGAAAACTTAAGTGGCAATTATGAATAAATGAAAGAGTTTTCAAGTCAACCTTTAACTAAATGGAGTCATGGATTTCAAAAAGCAATGTATGGAGTTGCACCAATATTGAATGCCGGTATGACATTTAACAATATGTATGAGTTACTACATATGTCATCAAGCTAGCTTTTTTTAACAATATTTTTTTTCGCCTAAATGCTACCTATTGAACTTGTAGTTGTATGAATCTGAACCTATAACACATTTGTACAAGGTAATCACCAATAATACTAGACCACAAGACAATGGACTGTCAAGCTAGCTACGACGTTGTAAACATAACTTTAAGTGTCATGAAAATGGAGTTTGACGACGGAATTGAAGGACTAATTCTTCTCAATCCCCTCTTAAAAAGGCTTAACATGCATGCATATTTAGTGGCGGATCCAGGGGGTTTCTGGAACCCAGAAACCCCTCGGTTTAGAAAAAATGAAAAATTTTAGTGTAAACCTTGTATGATTTGGAAAAATTTAATGAGAATCGTTGAGAATTCAGCAAAGGAACCATCTGAAAAAAGTTTCTGAATCCGTCAATGTGCATATTAGATTTTAGTTAGAATGATCATAGCTATAACTTAGTGATATGATGTTTTACCTTATAAAATGATGTAATCATACAGATTTAAATTCTTGCAAAGTAAGGTGAGATGGTATTTAGATATAAATAGTTTGATGCTAAAAAAATTATGGTCATCATCAAAATCACAATCACCATGGTGAGTTGCCCATCTAATCAAGAAAACACAATTTAATAAACAAAAGGAACGTAACACCTTCAGATTTTATAAAAATATTTTAATATAAAAGAAGTTAAATATATTAAGAGAACTAAACAAAATTTAATAAACAAAAGGAACGTGACACCTTCAGATTTTAAGAAATATTTTAATATTAAAGAAGTTAAATATATAATAAGTGAACTTAACTTCCAAAATTCAAAATACTGTTAAAAAATAAAATCTTAATTGTAGAATAGTTGGACTTATGTATCTCTATCAAGTTTTTGTGCAGAGGGATTATTAATGTTGATTGACGTTGTTTCGATTCAGTTATTATCTATACATATATAAATATAACTGAATCATAAAATTTGATTAAAAAATAACTAAATAATTAGTTCGATTTTTTGGTTATTTGATTTCAGCTCACCCCTACACCATATTGTGGTTAGACATATTCAATAACATTTAATGATATTAAACTAAATTTAAAGAATTAAGAAATTGATGAAAATACTTAATTTGATTTGAAGCAATGTTGAACTAATAATGATTTTTACCAGTTAAAGCATCAAACTATCAATTTGACTAGTTATATAGTCTAAAATGTATATTACTATGTGATAGCAACTTTATATAAACAAATTTAGTATGAATTGGAAATTTGATTAAAGTGGTAAGAAATGTATCGGGTTGGAAACTTATATATTTAGCCAATTGGATATTTGGCTCGTTTAAATGTTTTTATACAGTTGTATCATTTTTTATAAATGTTAGGAATTTTATATAAGTAAAAGATACGGTTATATAGTTGTGTCTTATGTAAAAATTTGAAGTTTTTGAAAATGTGAAGTACACAACGATCTCCAACGGATACCACATAAGAGAAAGAGAGGGGGGGAGGGTTTCCATCATATGGATGACCGCATATGTGGAATGCGAGTCATTAGAGAGAGGCAGAGGGAAGCGACAACATAGTAGAGTGGATTAACAAACGCCTGTTCCCCTAATTATTGTAAATGTTCTTCGCCTTCCAAATATGTATACTCATAAAGTCATAAACCTTTTAAAGTTGTTTTGAGTTTACAGATAGAAAGTTGTTAGACAAATTAACGTATCACAATGTATTATATGACATGTTTTTAAAAGATTTTAGTACTACGAAAGTTTATACCAAATATCTATCGTACATATTAATGAAAAAATAAATTCTCTCAAACAACCGGTAACAATAATTCGCTAAGACGATTTTTCATTCACAAGATAACATACTCATAAATATTTTTTTTCCTAAAACAGAAAATAAAAAAGGATAATAAACTAAATAAAGCTAAAAAAAGAAAAAAAAAACTCAATAAACTATTTAATTATATCCTCCAAAATTAAGTAGCTTAAAGTGAAGCCTTAAACAAACAAACAAAGGCTATATTCCCAATTTCATTTCATTATCCAAAGTTTGAAAAATGACTATGTGAAGATTGCACCATTTGCAAATCCGACGTCGTTTGACACGAGTTCTCATCACTAATCAATGTGCTACAATAAAACATATAACCAAAATTATTTTCTTTCGCAAAATAAAAAAATAACATAGTCCCTCACCAATAAAAAACAAAATAATTACGAAAAATTACAAAATAATCAACTTTAATTTCAACGTTTCCAAATGACAAAATATGAAAATAGTCATTGACTTGTAAATTTGGGAGCTAAGCCGACTAAAAACGTTGGCTAAGCCTGAGCCGTCAGTCAATGTCTATTTTTTAAAAAGGTGTTAAAGATATGTTTATTTTAGTAATTTTCCGTGAAACAAAAGTGGCAATGAGATTAAGATCTTACTCGTGTGGCCGAGAAGCCCAAAGGGAACTCAAGGCCCGTAAACGTCCATAATACTCGCTAATCACCAAGAAACATTTTGCTGCTTGTCGAACTGTCAATATCCTATGTAGTTGATGAAGAGTCTGTTGTCTCAAATTATCAGCCTATAGTTTAAATACGCTAGTTAAATGTTAAACGTAACGCTTAAAATTAAAAAATAAAACACTTACAGGTTAAAACATGAGCAATAATCATGTGACTAGCTTTGTTCGTTACCTGACGAACGAATCCTTCGAGATTAGTAAGTTTCCCTAGCGCAACCGCCATATGGTGGACCCCATTGTTGAGGGACCCACTAGCAATGGTGTCGACCAACGATTGATGTAGCTGATCTAAACCTTGGGTTAGAGCTTCTTCTGCTTGTTGTGAGGATTGCTGCAGGCTATAAATCCCCACAACTTGTTCAGTCAAAGGATCAAGTTGAATAGTTAACATCTGTTGGATAAAACACACACAACATAACATGAGTTGACTTTTTTTTTTCAAAAACAAAATGTCAATAATTTAATATACTGTTTAAAACAGAAACAATTTTAAGTAGAGAACTACGAGAACTAGGGCTGCAAACGAACTGAACGTTCAATGAACAGTTGGTGAACTGTTTGGCGAGAAGTTCATTTGTGTTCGTTCGTTTAACAAATGAACGAACGCGAATAAGAATTTTCATTCGTTTAGGTAAATGAACGAACATGAATAGAGACCGTGTTCGTTCATTTATGTTCGTGAACGTTCGGTAACGTGTTCATTTGAGTTTGATTATACATTTTATTTAAATACTTCAAAATTCTAGCAAATAATATATTAATAAATACCAGTGTATTATCTATTTGTACATGAACGCTTGTTTGTGTTCGTTTGTTTTCATTGTGTCCATGAACATTAGTTTGTATTTGTTTGTGTTCAGGAACGTGCTTTGCGTTTGTCACCTAAAATTAACAAACGAACACGTTCATTTTCCTAACAAATAAAATGAATAGAAAATCTCGTTCGGTAAGTGTTCATGAACAATTTGTGAACACATATATTTCTTAAACAAACAAACACTAACATGGTCTTGATCATGTTCGTTCGGTTCATTTGCAGCCCTAATTAACGAGAACAGTATAAACACTTATATATTTTAATTTTAATTTGATATATAATACGATTATATAACTGCCTAAAGCACATCATGCGTTTCTCACAGGTCTCGACTTAAACTGGTTATGTATTGAACGTGTTGTGTATATAATATACGAAACCTTGATAAGCTCGGAGGGCCGAAAACCGCCCATCCAAAGGAAGCAGCGTTCGGCTGGGGTAGTCCACATGCCAGTTGTCAAGTGGAACACATCGGATTTAGCCGCAACCCCTTTAAACCGGAAAATATCATCATAATGTGCAACAAAGCTATCTACTATGACGCGTAGATCGCCATCAGAGTAATGTGATTGCAATCCTTTACGCAGTTCGGTCATGTGTTTCTGATCATCATCAAGCCATCTTGTGTATTCCATATCAAACATTGCTGCACCTGCACACACAGGATTGTATCCTATCTTAGATTCAGTTAATACAGTTCTAACTTAATTTTTTATGTAGTTTACTGACTAACCAGAACTAATGTTGCCTCCACCACCTCCCAAAAATAGCCCCTAGATATCGCAAATTCACAAACAGTTTCGTTAATAAAGCGATATTAAGAGCTAGGGCTGCAAATGAACGGAACAGTTCGTGAACTGTTCGGCAGGAAGAAAATTTGTTCGTCTATCTAAATGAGCGAACATGAACAGAAGCCGCATTCGTTCATTTATGGTTGTAAACATTTGGTAACAAGTTCATTTGTGTTCGATGGTTCATTAGTGTTTTTACTTATAATATTTTATTCAAATACTTCCAAACTCCATTAAATAAAATATTTGATAAGTATCGGTGTATTTTATATTCAGTTCATGAACGCTTGCTTGCGTTAGTTTGTTTCGATTTGTGTTCATGAACGTTCGTATGCATCTGTTGCCGAAAATTAACAAACGAACACGACCACGTTCGTTTCCTAAACAAACGAACACAAACATAAAATCCTGTTCGGTAAGTGTTCATGAACAGAGCGTGAATACATATATTTTCTTAACAAATGAATTCATTCGGTTCGTTTGCAGACCTACTAAGAACAAATGAATGACCTGAGTACACCATGAGTGAAAATTTAATTATAAAAACCTGTGATCGAGCGCGTTGAAGATCTTGTTCAAGTTGGGCTAGTCTTATTCTGCTGGACTCTAGCTGCTGAACGTATGCCTGCAAACGTTTGAACCAACGCTCATTTGGTGATCGTGAAACATGGATTTGAACCAGCGAGTTTAGAGTGATGAAAATGAGTAAAAATTATATGAAGTTGATGATTCAAGAAACCTTTTTTCTGAGTCTGCTTTTTCTTGCTGCTTCTCTGTTTTGAGCTAAGCGCCTTAATGTCTGGAAGCAATCACAGTAAATATCGTAAAATAAACATTATATCTTCTGAATTGATTTGAGGTGTACAAAAATACCGGTTTGGGCCCGGAGACCCGGAAACCGACCCGGGTCCAACCCGACCCGGAAACCAATCCGGGTCCAACCCGACCCAGCGGTTTGGTATAGGTTTGGGATTTTTGTGTTGAGAATCGGTTCCAATCCGAACCGGTTTGAGCCCGCCTAAAAAAACCGATAAAAACCAGTTTAAACGCTAAAACTGGTTTTAACCCGATCCAACTCGGTTTGGGTGGATTGGGGTTTTCAGCGCTAAAACTGGTTCTTAACCCGAACCGCGTGGACCAAACCAGTTTGAGACCAGACTAATATAAAGTCGGGTCGGTTTAAAAGCGAACCGGGTTGGTCCCAAGCCGGGTTTTGTACACCTCTAATTGTATAGTAAGATTGATTAAGAGGGATAAGATGGGCCTAAGTAAGATTTATAAAAGGGTTGAAACTTGGAAGAAAATAATTGGGCTTATGATAAAGAAAATGGGCCTTGTAAGATTAATTAAAGGGCCTGCTAAAAGAACCTTGGCATCCAGGCTTTTCTGTGATGTTGAACCAATCCCCTTCCTCTGCATGAAAACCAATTACAAAGTGAAATTAATTTTATCTTTTATTAATTTATTATTCAATATCTTTTTATCAACTATTAAAATTTTTGAACTGTAAACCGGAAAATGAAAAGCATATAAAATTATAAGTTTTCATAATTAAATCAAGATAAAATAAAGATAATAAAAATTTTTAGTTATGCTAATACGTCTTTTATTCATAAACCTTGAAGCAACGATAAGGTTGTTGTCATGTGACCTGTAACTCTGTAAGTCACAGGTTCAAGTCGTGGAAACAGCCTCTTGTAGAAATACAAGGTAAGGATGTGTACATCAGACCTAAGTTGGCCCGACACAACAGGACCCCACGCATGCAAGAGCCTCGAATTAAATAAAGATAAATATTTATAGACAAGAAATGGGAAAAAGTTGAACCTTTTCGGAAAATGGTTTGGGGGTTTGTTGAGAATGTGATGATCCACCAGGACTACCTTCTTCACATTCCATCTCAAGTTGTTTCTGTTGTGGTATTTGAAGATGTTGCAATTGTTGTCGTAACACGTGTTCTTGTTGTCGCGGTTGTTGTTGTTGTTCCAAAAATGTTTTTCTAGTGTTACTGCTCATAGGAGATTCTGGTTCTAGTTCTATATGAGAATGAGATTCTGGCTTACTTGCAACTGCAACATTTACACCTGATCTTGAATCTGTACTTGAATTACTCCCCTGTTTTATTTATAAAAAAAATTACTTGTTGGATCTTTAAAATTCATCTTGAATTTGCTTTAAAACTGTTTAAAAAAAAGAAACCAAGAAATAGTGGATATACTTGTAGGTATATGTAAAATTTACACCTTATTACCTAATAACATGATATTTTTTATTTAATTGACATATTTCATTAAAGTTAGGAAAATTAAAGAAGAATGAAAGAATGACTAGTAAATGGGCAACAAGCTGTGCCGTAATCTTTTTTTAATACCTAACCCGATCCAAATTTTGACTAAGGAAATATTGAAGTTGAAATTATTTTTTAACTGATTATAAGGATGCTAGAAAATGGTGTAAAAAATGGTTAAAACAGAAAAGCCCAAGAAAAGAAAATTACTTGTTGGGTCTTTAAAATTCATCTTGAATTTGGTTTAAAATTGCTAAAAAATCAAGAAAAGTTGGATTTACTTAAATGGGTATGTCCAATTCATACTACATCAAGCTAAAAACATATTTTTTCATCAATCAAATGTCACATGATTCAATCTTTGACCAGGAAAAATAGACCCAAAGAATGAAAGAAAATGGTCAAAGATGGTAAATTGGTAACTAAACCATTAAGGTATAAACAATTTACCCTTGGTGTTTGATGAACTCTCATAGGCCAAGAAGGGAACATATCCAAAGTGGCTGCTGGCTTTGGTACTGTAGTATATAAAGCTGCAACAAGATCACAACAAACAAATATCTTTTAGTATCATAAAAATCACACTTTTGGTTACACCAAATCCCTTTTACTTTTAACTGTTTAAATGGTGATTCAAAATGGAGCAAGTAGAAAGATCATCATTCATCATGCAGATTACTTGTTATGCAAGAAACCCCACAAATCTTTTGACACTTTCAAACCCTCTTTTCCTAACACTTGTAAACCAGCCTAGCCGAGCCCAGAAAAAATAAAATAAAATCATACGTAATTTGGTTTCATCATTATGGATCTTGTATCCTTGTAGAACAATGGCTTCTTCTAGCTCTCCAAAATCAAAAGATGACCCTTCTTGAGTACTGACAAACATTGAACAAAAGTGTCAAAAAAAAGAGGATTGTGTCAAAAAGATTGAATTTTTTTTTATAAAAAATGAAACTTTTTTTACATGAAGCTTGTGTTTGGAGGATTAAAAGCAGGATAAACAGCATATGGTAGGTGTTGACGGTGATGGTGATCTTGAGTAGCCATGCAAAACCTCTTTCACACCATTTTTGTTCAAGATTATGAAATCTTGCAAATGAAATTCAATAAATTAATAAAAAGTTAAATACCCATATCATAAAATCTTGAAATGATCATGTAAAAGTTCAAGAATCTCACTTCTTGAAGTTGTAATTGTTTGTTCAAAGATGATCAAAGGTCAAAGCTTTTTTTTCAAGATTTTGAAATCTGCAAACAAAATTGAGTAAATTAACAAAAACCCATATGAAAAAAGTAAAAAAAAAACCATAAATAATCATGTTAAATTTAAAGAATTTACAAATTCTCACATGGGTTTAGAACATATTACAAAAAAGCCAACACTTTTTCAGGTGAAAGTGTGTGTTGAAGAAGTGAAGAAGTAAAAGATGATGAGTTGAAGAAGGAAGAAGACCAAAGATATCATATCAAGGTAACATCTGAATAGCTACTAAAGAAAGGTCAAGTCTTTTTCTCAAACATAGTCTCTTTCTCTCTCTAACTTTCTCTCTCTCTCTCTCTCTACTTTCTGTCTATCTTTTAGCATTTCAACTTTTGATCATCTTTCATGGGCTCTCAACTCTCAACACTCAATCTCCTTCTCCATGAAGAAACATTATGAACATAACTTGAAGCACATATAGCATAGCACACAAATCTTGTACTTGCAAATAATAGAATAAAAATTCAAGAAATATTATAAAAAACAAAAACACAATTGTTGGGTTTGAAGACAAAACAGAAAACAATAAAACAAAATTCAGAAAAAGAAAAAAAAGAAAAGAACAATTGTTGGGTTTGAAGACAAAACAGAAATGATTAAAAACTGATTATAAAACTAATTAATTTTTTTTGTTTTTTATATAAAATTGAAGAAAATGTTATGGCAGAAAATGTTATTCCACTGTCTAACCGCCTACGTTTTCTTATTGGTTGTATTTTTGGGCTCCCTCAGAGCATTGCAAGTACCAGTAATATTAAGCCTTAAAATTATTTTTTAGTTAAACGTGGTTAGGCTACTCGGTGTGGTGATGTGCCTTCTTGGAGAATGATTCGTCACGTCAGAGTCCTTGAAGGACGCCCCCAAGGATGGAACCAAGGAAATAGGTGACGACCCTACCCCACCTAGTTAATTTATTTATTTTTTTTCAATTCAACATGTTTCTGCCAAGGATGTTTCTGCCATTATACATATACATATACATAGAGAGAGAGAGAGCGCAAACAGATCTGAGAAGATGATGAAGTTAAAGAAGAAGAACAACGGTTTTGTCCTCTAGGGCTCAGTCCTCAACGTCTTGCACTCGCCGTTCACGACGACGCCAGACCACTGGAAATAGTGTTGGAGGGCGTCGCCGGGCTAGGCTGAGCATGGACTACCCCACACCGAGTAGCGTTATTAAAAGAGTAGCTTTTAAACCAATGAAAATGCAAATGAGACAAGGCTTTATTTCACTTTCTAACTTACAATCTTCTTTATCATGAATTATGAGTGAATAATAGGTTAACTATACATGTAAAAAGAACAAGTTGTAGTAAGATTGTTGGGTTACTATTCTGTAAATGTTGTGTAATATTTATTGGTATTATTTAATACTTTTTCTTCTAGTTGTGATTTACTTTTTTTTAAATCCAACATAAGAATAAAACAGTAATCAACTTTAAGGTTAGATTTATATATGTTTAGGTCGTAATTGGTTGGTCGTCTTTTAATTACGTTGTGTTTAATAGTTTAACTTGCCAACTCGTTAACAACATGTCTGATATGTTTACTACGTCATTGCAACATGTTACCAAGCTTTGTAACTCGTTTACAACTTGAACTTACGTTTTGATGTGTATGCCCATTTAGATAACTAGGTTACATGAATTACATTTGAATTATACGGTTTAAAACATATTTAGATTATGACTGATTTATTTGACACGATAAATATAGGTGCCATATTTGGGTTGATTAACTTTATAAAACCATATTCGTTTTTTTAACAAGGCATTATATATCGAAAGTTATAAAAGAAAAACACAAATATGAAATTATTAATGTCAAATCACTTTGTGCAAATATTCAAAAGTTAGGTGTAAATAGTAGGACCCCTTAATAAACAAGAAACTTATTTGACTCAAAAACTAGGATTAAAAAACTATCTTGAAAAACCCTCAAGTTTATAACTCGATCACTTTTTACCCGAGTTTTGTAAGTTTGTCTCTTTCTATCCGAACATACGCAAGATATGCAAGATTAGTATAGAAATTCTTCCTCCAATCAACCCACATACACAACATAGTTATCACCAAGGGCGGATGTACCATATAATTAGGGGTAGCCTCTGCTACCCTTTGGCCTCCGGCGGTAGTGTAAATTTTGGAAAAATTTGACGTTTTTTCGATTTCGTTACCCATTTCTTTTAAAACGTTGCCCCTATGAAAGTTTTCTAGATCCACCACTGGTTATCACCCTTGAATAAATAAAGAAAGGCATATGTTAAAAGGAATATTCTTGTATGTATAATACATATTTTGGGAAATTGAAACGTGAAAGTTTACATTTTGGGATTTTTCATATACAAAACGTGTACGAGGAACTTTACAAAATGCATGCTAATCATCAAAATAACGTCTAGACTTTATAAGTCATAAACGTAAATAATTATCAATAATTTCTTTCTTTTTATTAATATATAAAGAGGAAATCATATTTCTTTTACAACTCGTAAAGCATTATGTCTGCTTAAATAAAACAAAATTACAATGCTTTTAAACCAAACTTTAAGTATTAAATAATAATATATATAATTTATAATTACATATATAAAAGTACCCTTTAATATATGACAACAAAATGAGACTAATATTAGTTACAATATTATAAAGTTCTTATATTCTAAAGTTTTACAACTTGTTATGCATAACATGCAACTTTTGATGCATAAAGTACATGTTAAAACATTAATCAACTATACATTAGATTAATGACAAAATAATAAAAATAAAGCACCTCCAAGAGAGATGAACTTATTTGGTATTGTTGATGGGTCAACATCCATTCTTTGTCACTACCTAATACATTGCCACATCAAGATTCTTTTTTTTATACAAGTTTATCTCCATTCAAGCTCATCTTGTATGTAAAACATCAACCATCCAAGTCTATTGTTTTTAACAAAAAAAATAGTCAGGAATAACTATAATTTGAAAAACGACAAACCAAACCTGCAGGGGTGGGTGATCGACCATACCATTTTACCTTTCGGTTTGACGATTTGAACCGATTTTTTAGAGTATTAGTTTGAACTGAAATTTTAAAATAATAAAGATATTCATGGTTGTAATAGATATACATAATTTCATATTCTCTATCTATACATATGTATAGTGGTTATTGTAAGAAGTTAAAAAACGTGTGAAGCATACGTAGTAGTTTCCCACTGTAACGCTTCACATTTTTTTTACTTTCCTTATCTAGAAAGGGTAATTATATTTTCTATTTTTGGAAACTGTAATCGTACCATGTTTGTATTTTAATTTCAATCTTGTATCCGAGACTTTAATCATAATGAAATTCTATATTTATACATACTTACATGTGTTGCAATACTTGGGTTATACGTTATCAATATTGACTGGATACACACAACCAATACTCGAAATACTTGTACTCATAACTGATATGTGCTTGATAACTATTAAATACGTGGTTATGTACCGATACATAATATAATAATAACAATAATAATAATAAAACTAAAGTGGCTTATGCCACAAAATGGACCTTCGTGTCCCTTCTTTTTGTTGCCTCACGAAACAAAAGTCCAAAAGGGCCTTCGCCCCTTCCCCTTTTCCCACACGAACCCACCAAAAAGAGATGGTCTTTGTGTCACCTAAAGTAGGCTTTCACCCCTGCTCCTTCGTCTCTCTCTCTTTTGCCGCGAACCACCCACACGAAGGCACCAAGAGGTGGCCTTCGTGTCCACTAAAACCACCTTCGTTTGGTTATGTCTGCAACATACATTTTACGCGCATCTCACAGAACATTCAAAAAAGTTCTGCTTTCACTCTAATTCAATTCTCAACCACCAACTGAAGAAGCACCGGTTGAACCTAGTGATATTCGGGGATATATAAGTCACAGCCAGTGTGTTTCTGCATAAAAGGTTATCCTCTCACTTCACTTTTTGGGGTGTAAGCTCGCTCCAGCTGATCTGCAAAACTAGCAGCGCCGTTAGTCTCGCCATGGGGAAATGGTGGTTTTTCTCCGTGACCACACTCTGGCGTGAGAATAAGTATATGTGGGATGGTAAGTAAGCAGTTGCAAGTATAAGTGAAAGCTTGTGTGCGTTGGGTAAAGTATTGTAAGTGTGTAAGCGTGTTTTTACCTGGAGATCCGATACTTATTTATAGCCGAAAAATGTATGTTTAGGAGAATTGCTGGTGGGCCTTGGGCCTGACCCATACAGCCAGAGACATCCTTTTTGTCCCTCTGCGTCAGACATTAAATGCTCCCTGCATGAGAATTAATGTCCACTGTCAGGAGATATGCTTTGTTAGATGTTGAGTGGTGCCACGTGTAGAGGCAGTCGTTTCTGGTGTCAGGCCTGTTGCCAGCCGAAAGTGGAGAAGGTGGAACAGTCACTGGCAAAGACGTGGTTGGTGTATGGTCTGACTCCTGCCTCACTGGTCATGAGCACTGTCACACGCAACCTGTCGAGTAACCTTTGGTCACAGTTCTGCCATTTCATACCTTAAGGTATGGTCAACATCTCTTAGTGCTTACCCCTTCTGCGAGGCTGTCAAGGTTTTTCCCACCAGCGCAGGGTGTCATGGGTATATCCTTTTGTCCCAAGACTATGAGGCGCTTCTCATGTGTGTCTTGTCCTTGTAAGGTTTTGGGATTCGCAGTTCAGAGGAATGTTGTTGTACGCAGGTCTAGTAACCTGCGCGTGTAAGTCTAACTTGCCGTTGTGGCGAGTACACAAGGCTCGTTGTGTGACTTATTTGTATTGGTCTAATTCACCATTGCGCTGAGTGCGCAAGGCTCATTGTACGACCTGTTGTTGTTGGTCTAATTCGCCGTTGTGCTGAGTGCGCAAGGTTCATTGTGTGACCTATTGAAGCTTGTCTAATTCACCGTTGCGCTGAGTGCGTAAGGTTCATTGTATGACCTAGTGGAGCTGGTCTAATTCACCGTTGCGCTGAGTACGCAAGGTTCATTGTATGACCTATCGGTTCCAAGGAAGGCACTCCATTGCACATTGCGCGCAAGGTTATCCTTGTAGAAATTTAGTCAAGAGTATGGTCATTTGGGTCCTCAAGTCCCCCCAGTCCAGTGCTGCTCCTACGCGCATGTCGTAAGGTGGGAGGAGTGCTCGACTAGAAGAGTTGTGTCACACCTGGTATTTTCAACCAAACACCTGTGGGCCCAGCTGGGGAATTGTAACATTCGTTATAAAACGGGTTCTAAACCCCACTCCGTTATGTAAATTAAATATACGAATTATATCGTTTCGTGTTTATGTTAAATTTTTAAAAGTTTCATATATTAATTTCATTAAATAATAAATAGGGTAATAAAGTAAATAATAAATGTTAATAAATAAAATATAATTATTAAAAAATAATAACAAAAAGTGAAGACCGCGGGTATCGAACCTGGGTCTCCACCCAAATCAAACACCCATCACACCATTGTACTACACACACACATCTGATTAAATCATAAACCGAATACTATATATACGAAAACATTTGAAATGGAGTTCAGGAACACCCGCTCTGTAAACGGCTGTAACTTCCAATCAATCATCAATTATCGTTTTATTTAAGAATTAAACCAAAGAGAAACTGTTTTTCAATCATGTGTTAATGCTCAAGAATAATGAATTCGCTTACACAATCATGTGATCATCAATTCATTGACCGAAGCGGTCAAAACTGAAATCAAACTTGAACCCACTTCCTCTTTATAAATAGCGATCCTAAACACCTTCTGAAACTCGCTCATACTCACCAAAACACTCGCAAATACTCTCTGCTCTCTAATTCACACTCGCCGAAAAACCGGTGCCATCGGAGCAAATCAAAGCATCCCTCTGTTCGGTACAATCACTTGAATCCTTTTTCTTTTCATTTATTTCATGATCGGTAAATATATAAGCAAACAAATCCAGCAAGTTATTCAATTGGGTTTTTGATCAATGGGTATAGGGAAGAAGATGAAGTCGGGTGTGTGTGTAAATATAATTAAAACCAGTGTTTAAACCGGGTTAGACACACAGTCCAGTGGTAGACTGTGTGCATATTAACTAAAGGGTCCTGGGTTCGAACCTCTGATACGTTTCCAAATTCCTCATAAAATCCAAACCTTTTTATAATTGTTATGTAAACTGACTCAGTTAGTATATAAATTAATTAAAAACCCATATCCTCCGAGTTAGTCAAACAGCCCAATTGATCGGGCTGTGTGAAACAAAAAGTATAGGTCGCGAGTTCGAGTCCGGTTATATGCACGGTTCTTATAATTATCCAACCCTTTTAATTTAATCAAAATATAGTTTAACCTAGTTAGTGTGTGTGTGTGTGTGTGTATATATAATTAAAATCTAGATTATTTCGGGTTAGACACGTAGCTCAGTTGGTAGAGTTGCGTGCACGCATACGAGAGGTCACGAGTTCGGTCGTCACACGCTGCCAAAAATCACTCTAATGACCGGTTCAACCCATTCAAGGGGTATATATTTTTTAATACATCTTTTCATTATTTTTCTCTAAAATCCCTAAAAATATATATAAAAAATAAGATTTTTTTAAGTTTAAAACTTTTAATAAAGACTTAAAAGTCTAATAAAAGGCATTAAATAAGAATATCAATTACAAATAAAAGAAATATATTTACCGAATTATTACGTGAATATTTAGGTTAGTTTTCCCGTCGGTTGGAATCTATAATCTTGCGCATTCATTATCAACTCAAGAAGCACACACACTGTGAGTGAATTCTTACAAACTTCCCCCTTTTATTCATATTTGGGGTGTATCATGTGTCGTTTTATTTAAATATTTTATTCAAACACTTGTGCTATTACCATTATGTGAACTAGCGTGCTATGTGATATTTTGTTTATTGTTATTTGTGGTTATACTTTTTCATTTCAGTTAAGCTGTCACATTAGGCCCATCAGCTCCCTGTATAGATGGGTAGAGCATCGCGTTGCCTAATTAGATCAGCTCCGTTTGATTGAGCCTTGGTCTCACAGCTCATCATTTATTTTCTCATTTCAGTCAAGCATTCACAATAGGCCCATCGGTTCCTTGTATAGACATGTAGAGCATCGCGTGCCTAATCAGATCGGCTTCGTTTGATTGAGCCTTGATCTCACAGTTCATCATTTATCATGCTTATATGTACATTGCTAGATGCTTATGTGGTTTGTGAATAGTTTACATATACGTTTGCTCATATTTGGTTTATGCACATTTCTCTTAAATTAATCAACATATCTTTTCTTTCAAATATTTAAATGGAATTCACTCGCCAACTTTTGTTGACCCAAACCTCTATTTTACACATGATACAGGTGAACAGGTTGAAGCAAGGAACACATAGGAATTGGCCTTAGAAGATAAATAAAGAATTATTTAAATGTTATGTTTAGAACAATCTTGTGCTTGTATGTTATATGTGTTGGATGAAATTTTTCCTTTTAGTTTGAATTAATAAATATGAAACTTTGTAGTAAATGTCATGAGACTTAATAAAAACTCAATCATGCCCCGACTACTATTTCCGCTGCGGATCAGGGTGTGACAGATTGGTATCAGAGCTTTTGACAATAGGGTTATAGGATAGGTTATTCGACCCTTAGAGCCTATACTATAGTCGATTAGATTTTAATTGCTTACGTGTTATTTGGTTACATCAAACTCATGATATTTACTTGTTTTACATTTATTTCACATACAAATGCCTGCAAGCACTCCCACTATCATATAATTTTGTGTGATATTTAAATACATATTGTCAAACATAACATGCTTACCTATAAACGCATCACACACATTTCAATTCTCATATATTTAAACATTCTCATGCTTCTTTTCTCAAAGATTATGTGATGTTTTCAATTTTTCAATCTCATCAAAGTGAGTTCTACGACGGGCATGGAGTAATTGGAATGGTACAAGTACCGGTAGTCGGAACGTCCTGTCTAGGTTTGCCATTCGTATAAATATGGGTAAACTATAAACATTCTGGATTTTGAAACTTAAATGACATGGTTAGACCCTGTTTCGGTTAATTTCCGTAAACTAGTTACATATACTTAACCGTACGCATATAAGCGATATCGGGTAACCGGATAAGTCATGGACAAGTTCTATATGCAATTATACTTTAAATAAGTTGTAATATCAGTAGGATATCAACTTATATGTCCGTTAAGGTTTTAAAATCAAACTATACCTCATAAGGGCATTTTGGTAATTATTTACTGTGTAAAAGGAACTTGAATATAATTTAATGTTGTAACTATAAGTATTCTGGAAAAATAACTTATTTATGATATAATATTAGTAGGAACATGATAATATGTGTAATTTATCCTTTATGACCAAACTATGCACCGAAGGGGCATTTTGGTTATTTTACATATAATTATAATTTATTTGGGATTCTGAGTCTATATGATGTACCTATTATAAAAATATTTAAAATGAGTTTTGAAATTAGTAGGCAACTAGTCTTGGTTGGTAAATATGGTTTAAAACCATACTATGCGCCGAAACGACGCTTATGTCGTAAAATGACGATTTGTGCCATGCTTATAGAAAACTGATGTTTGGGTCAGATTAACATGTCTTAGATATGTTATTTAAATTAACATATCAGTAGGCAAATGATTTATTTGATAAAGACATGGTTAAAACCATTTTATAAGCCATAAGGGTCTTATCGTCATTTATCGACATAATACAAGGACTTGTTCATAAACTCAGTTTATAATCTGTTTTGGCATCCCAAATAATCCTAATTATAATATTACATCAGTAGGAAACTCATTTTCAAGTCCATTATCATTTATACCTCTTTTTATGCAAAAATGGTATTTTAGTGAAAATGGCATAGTTACGGAACTTGCGCATAAACTCAGATTCTGAATATGATCATGTAATATAACCTCATAGAGTTATACTACATTATTTTACGATAATGATGCAACTTTAGATCAGTAGCTAACTAATCTAAATCGGGTCAGAATCGAAAGTTAAAGCAGAAGTCAAACTTTGCGACTTTCGGTTGCGAACCGACCCTAGAACTGAAATTGACGAGCCGAACATGTTCTTACATGTTCTAATAATTATTACCAACTTGCTTAAGTGTCAAAACAGGTTTCATAATATCACACCCTGGTCGTAGCGGAAGCACAAGTGTGTGACTATTAGGTAATCATAACATCCAATTTAGTAAACAATATTAACATCAACGATGTCATGCCATTTCTAATTTTCATTAAACATTTACATCCTTCAAAAGTGAAACCACATTGTTATCCGTATCAGACTACCAATACGAACATCATTTAAAACACATGTTCCAAAATAAGATGTTGTTTTTATCACAAAGTCATGCTGAGGCGTTGACCTCTGTATACCCAAACGAGATTGGGATATAAAAGACAAACCCTCCAAAAGGTAGTACATCTTTGTCTTGACAAAATCCCATACCCGGATCCCATCACCAGCTCAAGTCCTGCGTCCTGAAACGCATGTAATTTTAAAAAGTAAACATAAAGTTGGCGAGTTCATGTAGTTTAATGTTTTCGTATCAAAATGTCATCCTTGAAAACCTGTATTGTAATCCAAGTATGTTATTAGTATCAATGAGTTAATTAAGGATCTATCAGTGTGTCGCGAGCACCCTGACATACTTGTGCCATAAGTAAGTAACCAAACCGAGACTTCTTTGACATGTTGGGATCACAAAAGCACTCCAATGGGTATACCAACCAGGATTGGAGTGGGTCTCAAACTCAATATATCTACCTCTTTTGCACCTTGGTCACTAAGTGATTAATGGTTACTACTGATTTCCTACTTACGCACAATGATCTGTTATCTGCTAACTCATAGCAAACATACTGTTTTGACATGACATGTATTTCTCCTTGATAGTTTAAAACAAAACTTGAAATAAGTGAAAGGAGGGACATGAACTCACAGTTTTTGCGTTCCTTTAAGTCGTACTACTTATCGTTTGGTGTCCACAACGTATGTAACCTACATGCGTATTGTTTTCATTAGACACCCAGGTCTCAATGGACCTTGTCCTCGTTGTTCATCTTGAATTCTTGTTATGTGTTTCTTTGTTATAATTGAACAACTTAGAATGTTATCATAGTGTTGGTAGTTAGTTTGTTCGACTAATATTGTTATATATATTTCTTAAAAATATATATATATATATATATATATATATATATATATATATATATATATATATATTGTTGTTTTCGAACCATGTGTGAACTGGGCCTTGCCCTTCACATGTCATTGGGCCTAGCCCATGTTTTCTTGTCACCAGGCCTAGCGCATGTAATTTATGTCTTTGGGCCTAGCCCATGTTTTCTTGTCACCGGGCCTAGTCCATGTAATTTTATGACTTTGGGCCTAGCCCTTGTATTTTTGTCTTTGGGCCTAGCACATGTACTTTTATATCCTTGGGCCTAGCCCATGTATTCTTATATAATTTTGGGCTTTTATAGGTTTATTGGGCCACCTCCATAATATTATGGAATTTGGGCCTAATATATTATTTTCACAATTTGGGCCTAGCCTAAATGTATATATTTATAAGCCCATTTTTCTTATAAGTATTTACTTATAATTTTTTTCTAACTTTTTGTATACTTAACTTTCCGGATTTTTCTTTTCGATAACACACACACATATATATATATGTTGAACGTCTAAATATATATTTACACTCGTCGTCGGCGTCGTCCGTTGTATGTTGATTTTCGTCGAGAATCGCCCATTGTCGTGACGACCTTTCGTGCCGGCGATTCACCCGTTGGTCGTCGACGCGACGGTGTAATCTTGAATGTTCGCCTATTGTTCGCATTGCTTTGATTGTCTGATTTATTGTTTCGACGCATTGGGAGGATATATTTATTATGTTACAACACTTAGTGTATTGATTAAGTGTTTGTATTTGTATGAGATTGGGTATTTTTATTGTGAATACCCTAAGTTTCTAATACGTACACATACAATACATATATGTACACATACAATTTATTAGTAACAAATATGTATATAAATACTTGTATTATTTTCCAAGTAGAAATATATATTTGTAGAAGCATTTTTTTTACTTATAAAAATATATTTATAACTTTGTTTAAACACTTGGTTATTTAGGGATAACCCTTCTCATTAGAGTCTATTTAATGACGATGTAAGTCACTAATCGCGTTTAGTCCCACTAATCACCCCACTAATCATGTTTTAATCGCGATTAGACTTTTAGAAATTTCGCCATCGTTTCCCCTAAACTATGGCGTTTTTCACGTTTCAAAAACGTATTCAAAACTTGTTTAAGCTCATAACCATCATCAACAAACCATCTAATATTTATTTTACCTAATCTACATATCATCATCCATGACTTTTTATTGTTTAAAATACTAGTAAATCAAGAAGGTTTTTAATATTTATTAGTCTTTTCAAAACACTATTTTTATCATGTTACTTAGCCAAGTTCATGCATTTAACCCTTTGATTACTACACATTTTTAAGGTGATTACAACTTAAATACATATGTTTACTTCTTATAAAATCATTCATATGTATAAAAATTATTTTTTAAGTTGTAGTATTTTTCATGGATGATGTAGTTGATGATCTTGTTTAGATTTAAACCTTTTCATGTTTAAATCTTCATTTTTATACTAAATCACACAAGATCATCCAACTTTTATATCATACTTTTAACATAAACAACTTCAACATCCTAACTAACAATCATATAAACATATAATCAACACAAAATAAACAATATTTAGTGTTATTATTATGTTGTGTGATAGGGTTTTTGATATATCTTTCTTGATTTTCAAGATGATCAACTTGTACACTAATAATCTAAGCATAAACATAAGCTTTATTATGGATGAGTTTAGCTTACAAAGGGTGCACAAGTTCCTTGATGATTATGGAAGAAAATGAAGCTCCTTAGGAAGCCCTAATGATCTCAATCCTTGCTAGCTTCTTTAGGGGTCTTGATTGAGCTTCAAGGTGTATGAAAAGTGGTGGTTTGTGGTGGCTAAGTGGTGGTGTATGGTGATGGTGGTGGAGCCGTGGGATAGGGGAAGAAAGGAGATGGTTGCAACTTTTTTTTATGAAAAATAAGGAATGTTGAGAATGATGATATATATTTCCATCAAATTTCAAGTCCATCACAAATCTAAACACCATACTCTTAATCTTTGATTTTTCAACAAAATCAAGTGGATGGGGCCCACATGGGGGGAGGTTAAGTGTAAATATTTATTATAACATGTGTTTTTTTAGATATTTAGGTAATTAATTTAAGTATGGTGATTAGGGGTTGATCTTGTATCATTAGCAAATAACTAGGGTTTAGAGTGTTATTATATGCCAATTAATCCACTTGATCCCCTAATATAAGTTTCGGATGACGGAAATGTCGTTAGATCGTTCATCGACGCAGTATTCGCTAATAAACGGACTTAATTATTTAGTACCGGAAGCTTTTGTTTTCGACCACCACAACTAATATGGTGTCTAATTAGTGCATTTACGATCCAAAAATATTCATGACTAGTTCGCTAGACGAATATACAATGAGTTAGGATGGCCGATATGTCTTTCGTTCGACCGTTTGATCGATATCGGCGTATTTATGATCCGCCGTCGAACTTTGCCGAAAGTTGTGTTTCCGTGACCTCATGTTAGTTGAATGGATTCTGAGTTCCAAATAATGCTTAACTAGTTCACTAGACGCCCGGATGAGGCTATCGACCACTAAAATATTCGTCGTTTCGACGATCGGCCGCTTTCCTGTCAAGTTGTGCACTGTTTGCCGAATGACCGAAAACGATGTGTTTTGTGCATTTTTGCTATTCTCACATTATTTTAGGATGTTTAACATTGTTTAATCCTTATCCTAACATCCGGAATCCTCCGAATTAGTCTTGCGGACAAATCGCCATTTGTCGCCTTTTTGGTCGAAACAGACAATTTTGCAATTTAGGCGTTATACCGGAAAGTTATATATTTTTGTAATAGTTGTTCTCAAATATGTGTTTTCATTTGTATATGGACTCAGGTATGACATTAACATGCCGTTATTTCGTGTCTTGATTCGTTTCAGCGGATTTTCCGACACAGTTAGTGTCACCGCAATTAGTGCGTCCCGCACTTTCTACCAACACTTTTAGGGCATTTTTTGGTCTGTTTCTCGTCGTAACAGAAACCAGTATGTGTTATGATCAGGTTTACATGCCTAATGACGTACGACTCAGTTTTGCAATTAAATTACGATAACTATATCACACCCCGACCCGCAGCGGAAATAAGAGTCGGGGCATAATTGGGTTATCACCAAAGCACATGACATTTACTATTATGTTTCATAATTAAATGAAGTCAAAGTTACATTTCTCAAACATCCAAACATGTTCATTCAATACAAGGGAAAATAACCAAACATAATAATCCAAATACTAAATCGTTTTATTTCTTCTAATCCAGGTCCTATGTGTTCCTAGCTGCTGCTGGTTCACCTGTATCATGTGTAAAATGGGAGGTTTTGGGTCAACATAAGTTGGCGAGTGAACCTCATAGATAAACATTTGATAATGATTATATGGTTAGTTTATCAATAAAATATTGTGCATAATCATAAAAGAGCACATGTAAGTAATCAGACATTGGCATTTAGCAGTTACAATTATAACATACATTATCATTTGATAGCATACATGAACATACCAATATCATATGATAACTAACATAAATGAACTGTGCGATCAAGGCTCAATCAAACGGAGCCGATCGTATTGCATGAACTGGAAATGTAAATTGAACTGTGCGCTCAAGGCTCAATCAAACGGAGCCGAACGTATTGCATGAACTGGAAATATAAATTGAACTGTGCACTCAAGGCTCAATCAAACGGAGCCGAGCGTATTGCATGTATTGAAATGTAAAATGAAATGACCGATCAAGGCTCAATCAAACGGAGCCGATCGTGCGGGCACGCCAAGATCAACCGCATAATTAAATGGAGATCAAGCTCAACCTCGATGGATGGGGAGCTGCGGCCTCGGCAATTGCATGTACTGAAAATAATAATTTGCATCCAATAATAACTACTTAACAGCAACAAACTAATACACATGTCATGATATGATATATGCATAATAATTTCGATATAATATGTAAATAAACAAAGACACATGATACACCCCAAAAACGTGATTAAAACGGGGAATTTGAAAGGTTCACTCACATTGGGTGCGTTGAATTGAAGATGGTGAGATGCGCACGATTTAGATGAGCGGATCGACGAGGAATACTAACCTAAATAATAATGGAAAAGTATATTAAATGGATGGATTTTATTAAGGATTTTTAATGGGATTTTTAGATATATTTTTGTGAGTTTATGGCTATTTTCTATCTTTGAAAATGTTATTTTTAAGTATTTTTAATTGATTTTTAAATTAAAATAAACAAATAAGTATATAAAAAAATATTATTTTTTTTACTGTTTGACCATTGACCGTTGACCGTTGACCGGTTCGGTCAGCGGTAAATGTTGCGCCAAGCGGGATTCGAACCGGTGAACTTCCGTTCACGTGCACGTAGCTCTACCAACTGAGCTACGTGACTAACCCGTTAGAAACTCAGATTTAATTATATTTATATACTTATTCGAATTAACCGAAAATTCCTTTATTTTGCAAAAACGTTTTAATTCCATGGACCGGTGCTTGTGACAGGACTCGAACGCGCGACGTGAACTTTATTTTGCACACAGTCCACCGCTGGACTGTGTGTCTAACCCGGTTATATTCTTGATTTATATTATACTTAACAACTACCCGCTCTAACCCGGTTAGTTCATGAATAAAAAGGAATGTTATTACGTAAAGTGTGTGCGTAGTAAGGATCGAACTCGGGACGTGAGTATGAAATTTGCACACAGTCCACCGCTGGACTGTGTGTCTAACCCGTTTATAAACCGGATTTTAATTACTCTTATATTCTGAAATAGCTTCATCTTCTTCGTCGGATTACACGGTCAGCGTAATTCGACTGGTTAAAGTTGATTTTGTGATTTACAAAGATCTTAGACACTAACAGTAATTCAAGAGTAAGGAATGGAGAGAGTTTAAAGAACAGAATTTACCGATTGAAGATAATCACAGAAATCCGGCGAAGGGTTGTCGGTACTGGAAATGAACTCCGACTGTTGAACCAATTAACAGTGTGGATCGATTATTCATAGAATTAAATCACCTAAACAAGGTTTAAATGAAGTGCAGGATATCTTACCAGTTCACAGTGGGATTCCGGCAATCTCAGAAACTTTCCGGCGAAGGTGAGATTTCCGATAAACGTTGGCTAAGATTGATTCTGATGATGGAGTTGTGTTAGAGATTGACTAATCACATGTTTTAAACAAAAAGAGTCGAAAGAATTACCGTGAGAATGCGAGTCCCGGTTTTCCGGTGAGTTGCAGAAAAATTCCGGCGATCTGATTCAGAGAATCTTACGGCTCAGAAACTTGACGAAAATGAAATTGAGGGTTGTTGTGATGGTTATGAATCGCGCAAATGATCAGAACTTGAATTAAATCAGAGCTGGATAAAATTTCGGTTTCAAAAGCCGAAATGATGAAGCTTAAAGTTTAATCAATTCTGGCTAAATTAAAAACCGTCGCACATCGGTTATAACTGAAATTGTGAGGTAAACAATCGATTTAACGATTGGTTAGCCGATTATCGGTTTTCAGATAGCATCAACGGTTAAATCGAGTTTGTGTATAAGATCCTTTTGCTTTCTTAGTGATAACAGAAAATACATTGTGGCGGAGTGGTTTGGTGAGAGATGGTTAAGTCGTTTGAGACCCAGCTGACCCGGGTTCGAGTCCCGGCAGCTTCAGTTGTTTTTTATTTATTTTATTTTAACTTTTTATCCAATTTAATTTTTATAGTTTAGTTTATTTATTAATTATGTAACGTTTAAACTCAAAATAATCATAAATAATTAATGTACTTTCATAACTTGGTATTTGATTACAAAACGGAGCGGGTTTTGGAGACCCGATTTATACAAATGTTACAGTATCCCCTACTTTTAGGAATTTCGTCCCGAAATTTAAACGGTTGAAGTAGTAGGAAAAAGATGCGGGTATTTTTCACGCATTGAGTCTTCACGTTCCCAAGTAAACTCAGGTCCCCGTTTCGACTCCCAGCGTACCCTAACAATAGGAATGCGACTTCGTCGTAGACGCTTTTCTCCATAGTCCATAATCTCCACTGGTCTTTCAATAAAATGCATGGATTCATCAATCTGAATATCCTCCAGTGGAATATGAAGATTCTCATCAGCGAGGCACTTCTTCAAGTTCGACACGTGGAATGTGGGATGAATCCTGTCGAGTTCTTCCGGTAGGTCAAGCTTGTATGCTACAGGACCTACTCTTTCGAGTATCCTGAAAGGTCCTACGTAACGTGGTGCTAGCTTTCCCTTTTGACCAAAACGAACTACTCCCTTCCACGGTGATACTTTTAAAAGTACATTATCACCAATGCTAAACTCCAAGGGCTTCCGTCGTTTATCTGCGTAACTCTTTTGACGACTTTGAGCTGCTAGAAGGTTGTTTCGGATTTGACGAATCTTATCTGTAGTTTCTTGGATCAATTCTGGACCAGTAATTTGTGCTTCCCCAATTTCGTGCCAACAAACAGGAGATCGGCACTTTCGACCATATAAAGCTTCAAAAGGTGCCATGCCGATGCTAGAATGATAGCTGTTGTTGTACGAAAATTCGACTAACGGTAGGTGGGCGTCCCAATTTCCCTTGAAGTCTATGACACATGCTCTAAGCATGTCCTCAAGAGTTTGAATGGTGCGCTCAGACTGTCCATCAGTTTGAGGATGGTAGGCGGTACTGAGATCTAGTCGAGTGCCCATAGCGGATTGTACTGCTTGCCATGTTCGTGAGGTGAAACGACCATCACGATCATAAATAATACTTAATGGTACTCCATGCCGGCTTACGATCTCGTTGATATAAATACGAGCAAGCTTTTCGTTCTTGAAATCTTCTCGAATAGGGATAAAGTGAGCTGATTTTGTAAGTCGGTCTATAATCACCCATATAGTGTCATACCCACTAGAAGTGCGAGGTAACCCGGTAATAAAATCCATGGTTATATTTTCCCACTTCCATACAGGTATTTCCGGTTGGACTAGAAGTCCTGAGGGTCTTTGGTGTTCAGCCTTCACCTTAGAACATGTGAGACACTTGGAAACAAAAACGGCAATATCTTTCTTCATTCCAGGCCACCAATAGGTGTACCGTAGGTCTTGATACATCTTATCAGCTCCTGGGTGTATAGAATATCGCGATTTATGAGCTTCATGCATGAGTGTTTCACGAAGATTGACGTGGTTAGGAATCCATATACGATCTAGATAATACAAAATACCATCAGATTTAGTTTCAAGTTTTAGCTCGGCTCCACAGGACATCTCTTTTTGTACATCTTCCTCTGTTATTGAAACGTGTTGAGCTTCTCGAATTTGATCCTTAATATTGGTTATAATTTGCGAACATAGAAGATGAATGGAGTTCGCATAACCCTTTCGACTAAGTGCATCAGCCACCACATTTGCTTTACCAGGGTGGTATCTGATTTCACAGTCGTAATCATTTAGGAGTTCGACCCATCTTCGTTGCCTCATATTTAACTCTTTCTGATTGAAGATATGTTGAAGACTCTTGTGGTCAGTGTATATTTCACACTTCGTACCATATAGATAATGTCTCCATATCTTAAGAGCGAATACAAAGGCTCCAAGTTCAAGGTCATGAGTGGTGTAGTTCTTTTCGTGTGTCTTGAGTTGCCTTGAGGCATAAGCTATGACTTTTCCCCTTTGCATGAGAACGCAACCTAATCCTAGCCCTGACGCGTCGCAATAGACTACAAAATCATCACAACCTTCAGGAAGAGTGAGGATTGGTGCATCACAAAGTTTTTGCTTGAGAGTTTGAAAAGCTTCATCTTGCTTGGGTCCCCATACAAATGGTTTTCCTTTATGGGTTAAAGCCGTGAGTGGCACCGCAATGCGAGAGAAGTTTGAAATGAACCAACGATAATAGCCAGCTAGTCCAAGAAAAGACCTTACTTCAGTTGGTGTACGTGGGGCTTGCCATTCTTGAACTGCTTTGATCTTTGATGGGTCCACATGTATTCCTTTGTCATTGACTACATGCCCGAGAAATTGCACCTCTTTTAACCAGAATTCACATTTAGAGAACTTGGCATAAAGCTTTTCCTTTTCTAGAAGTGCAAGAACAAGTCGCAGATGACGCTCATGATCAGCTTTAGATTTTGAATAGATAAGAATATCGTCGATGAATACAATAACAAATCGATCAAGGTAAGGTTTACAGACTCTATTCATTAGGTCCATGAAAACACCTGGTGCGTTGGTTAATCCAAACGGCATAACCATGAATTCATAGTGACCATAACGAGTTCGAAAAGCAGTTTTAGGGACGTCTTCTTCATGCACTCTAAGCTGATGATAGCCAGATCGAAGGTCGATTTTCGAAAAGCAACTGGCACCTTGTAGTTGTAATAACCAGATGGTTTTTGGTATTCGGCCTTGACCTTTGCACAATTTAGGCATTTCCTAACATAGGTCGCAATATCTCCCTTGAAATTAGGCCACCAATAGTATTCCCTCAGATCCTGGTTTTGTCTGATCCTGGGTGTATCGAATACTTGGACTTGTGTGCTTCATCCAGCACCAAGTCTCGCAACTCACCATAATAGGGAATCCAGATCGTTCCCATGAAATATAAAGTTCCATCCTTGTTTGGTTCCAATTGATTTTTTTTCCATTCCCTTTAATGATTCAGCTAGAATGTTTTCTGGTTTCACAGCTTCTTGCTGTGCTTCGCGCACTAGAGTTGTGAAGTTCGTCTGGATCGTCATCTCCAAAGCTCGCACCCGTAATATTTTGACTCGCTCCTTTATGCTCAAAGCATCTGTTACAACATTCGCTTTGCCCGGGTGATACTTGGTCTCACAGTCATAATCATTCAACAGTTCCACCCAACGTCGTTGGCGCATATTCAGTTCCTTTTGGTTAATTATATGTTGAAGACTTTTATGATCAGTGAATATGGACACTTAGTGCCATATAAATAATGACGCCAGATCTTTAAGGCACCTGCACTCAATTCCAGGTCATGCGTGGTATAATTCCTTTCATGAACTTTTAACTGACGCGACACGTACGCGATGACTTTCTCACGTTGCATCAACACGCAACCCAAGCCTTGATGTGATGCATTACAGTACACCACAAAGTCATTAGTACCGTCCGGGAGTGATAGTATCAGTGCTTTACATAGCTTCTCTTTCAATACTTGGAACGCCAATTCTTGCTTTTCTCCCCAATCAAACTTTCTATCCTTCTGGGTAAGCGAGGTTAGAGGCTGAGCGATCTTGGAGAAGTTTTCAATAAATCCTGTAATATCCCGCTAAGCCTAGAAATTTTCGTATTCCAGTGGGGTTCTTGGCGTGATCTAGTTCTTTATGGCCTCGATCTTTGAAGGGTCAACATGTACTCCGTTCTTGTTCACCACGTGACCGAGAAATTGTACTTAGCAAATCCAAAATTCGCATTTCGAGAACTTGGCAAATAATTGCTCTTTCTTTAGCAACTCCAAAATAGTTCTCAGGTGTTGTCCATGCTCTTCCTCTGTTCATGAGTATATAAGTATATCATTTATGAAGACGATCACGCACTTGTCGAGGTATGGCTTACATACCCAGTTCATCAAATCCATGAATACTGCATGGGCGTTCGTTAGGCCAAAAGGCATAACAAGGAACTCGTAATGACCGTAACGAGTCCTAAACGCTGTCTTAGAAATACTTTCCTCTTGGATTCTCACCTGATGATATCCGGATCTTAAATCAATTTTTGAGTAAAAACTCGACCCTTGCAGCTGATCGATCAGATCATCGATCCATGGTATGGGCACAGATCATAGTTCTAGGTAGCCTATGCACATTCGGGAAGTTCCATCCTTCTCCTCGACAAAAGGCACCAGAGCTCCCCATGGCGAGGAATTCGGTCTTTGAATCCTTTGTCTAACAACTTTTGAAGTCGTGTAGATAGTCTTTACATTTATGACGGAGCTAATCGGTATGGAGGCTTCGCTACTGGTGCTGCTCCCGGCACCAAATCAATGCGAAAGTTGGCGTGTCGTTGCGGAGGTAATCAAAACAAGTCTGATGGAAAGACTTCGAGGGAATTCCTTCACAACGATTTTTTCCTCCAATTTTGGCTCCTCAGTTTCCTTGTCGACTACATGAGTTAGAAAGGCTATGCAACCTTTCTGTAGGCACTTATGACCTTCATGTAATTATTGATTTATAAGGGCGTCTTGTGCTTTTCTCCGTGTACTACCAGTGTTTCTTCGTCTGGCAGGGGGATGCGAATAGTTTTCTCAGGATAACCTACTTCTGCTCGGTTAGACGTCAACAAGTCTATGCCAAAAGCTACGTCGTAACAACCCAGATAAATGGGTAAAAGATCGATATAAAATTCTCGTTCTCCCAGTTCCAAAGTGCATCCTTTTATAACTTCTCCTGCCATTGATAAATTTACCATTGGCAAATTCTATAGAATGAGGGAACGTCTATCTTACTTGTATCTAGGTCAAGTATATTTTGAATTCTATGGAGATGAACTAGAATTGGCACAGGTATCAAACAAGATGGATGCGAGATGTTGGTTGATAGGAAACGTGTTAGTGATCTTTTAATGATTCCCCATGACTCAGAGATCAAAACACTGTATCTCGGATCTTTGGTATTGCTTTCGGACCATCTCGGGTTACTATTCCGGATTACGTCTCGGATACCTCATTTCAGACGGATTCCCATCTCGGACTATTGTTTCGAATTGGGTACCGTTCGAAGTTGAACTTGAAAAAAAAGTGGGAAGTTATCCATAAATAATTTTTACAAACCGATTGCATGGTTAGAATCGTGTGATTTTTAGAAAAAAAATTGACATTATATATCATTGTATTCGTATCGACGAGACGAGTCTAACGCTAATTCTCCATTAGTTAACTTGATAACATATCTAACTTACAAGACTCTAATTCGTGTATAAGTTTAACATCTAACGACACTAGCTAAGCTCGGTGTTGGTATCAAAAGAATTGACACGTAAAGAATGTAGAGTAGAACGTACGCATGACGACATCAGGATCTTGTGGGGTATCCATAGTTTCTGATCACCCACACTTTAGTTCACTTGCCTGATTCATTCTTGAGACGTTCATGCTTGAAGTGGCCTTCATGCCACACTTAACATCCATGTTCTTGGTTGAGTCTTACTAACTTATTGCAAGTGCCCTCTTGAGGAAGTTTCACTTATCACTTTTAGGATTTCAGTACGTTATCAGCACATTTCTTGGTGCTAGCATCAATTATGGCAGCAATTGCCTTTGTTTCTATCATCACGTGAGTTACCTTTCGCTTCCTGTCGCTAGTAGACTTCACATGCATTTCCTTGATAATTTCCCATTCTCATCGCATCCTTGGTGAGACTAACTGCGAGAGTTACTGTTTGGATGATGAAGGTAGGGTGGGATCATGTTCTGGTTCTTAGAAGCTAAACCCTAAATGTAGCGCTCAATGCGTTTGATTTCAAGTGTTCCCAGTATGGAACAATCCTTAAGAGATCGTGAAAGCGTCCAGTGTAACCAACAACGTTGGCGGCAATTATGATCGAGTTCTAGGATCCCATTTCCACCCTTGGAATTCCAATCAGCGAGCAATACTCTTCTCGCATAAGAATCTGAGTTCTCCCCATGATGACCTCTTCGTAGTATCACTCCTCATAGTTTCTACTTGAGGATTTCACCAAGTTAATGCTTCATTCAGAAGGAGACTCTTGTGTTACCTAATCGTTTTCTAAAGAGTGCATCTACTCGCACTGCTAACCGACTTCGTTGTCTTTATTTACCAGACATAACCTACCGTACCTCTCGCACCAGTGAGGTCTCGCGGCTTACATTCCAGAAAAGCCTTAGAATTTAAAACCTTGTATGATCGCATCTTCAGGTGTAGCGCTGCCACTCGTTCCCAATCTATTAGGATCCGAACCATTTGAACTACCGGTACCACCAGTTTCGTCACTAGTGTCGACTAAGTTACCCTCGTGTCATGCGATTTTCGCAACCGAATGTCCTTCCATAAGAACTCTAGTTCGGCTTACCCAGTCAGTCATGGATTAACTAACCACTTTTGGGTGTAGACCTTCCTTTTGGCACCACGCTTCTTCTTAATACTCAAGATTAAGAGAGGCTAGACATATATTTGGATAAATATAGTCTACCATGCGCTTAAGAATAAAGGATGCCATCGGTCATGGGAACCTCAAGATTGCGTTGTTCATACATGTTTGAAACAATGATAACGTGAATAAAAACAATTCAAAATTCGTAGTACCTCTTGCGTGTATCGGCCATATGTGTGTGGCTATTAGGTAATCATTGCATCCAATCGGAGCTCTGATACCAACCTGTCACACCCTGGTCGTAGCGGAAGCGCAAGTGTGTGGCTATTAGGTAATCATTGCATCCAATTTAGTAAACAGTATTAACAACAATGATGTCATGCCATTTCTAAGTTTCATTAAACATTTTACATCCTTCAAAAGTGAAACCACATTGTTATCCGTATCAGATTACCATTACGAACATCGTTTAAAACACATGTTCCAAAATAAGATGTTGTTTTTATCACAAAGTTATGCTGAGGCTTTGACCTCTGTATACCCAAACGAGATTGGGATATAAAAGGCAAACCCTCCAAAAGGTAGTACATCGTTGTCTTGACAAAATCCCATACCCGGATCCCATCACCAGCTCAAGTCATGCGTCCTGAAACACATGTAATTTTAAAAAGTCAACATAAAGTTGGGGAGTTCATGTAGTTTAATGTTTTCGTATCAAGATGTCATCCTTGAAAACCTGTATTGTAATCCAAGTATGTTATTAGCATTAATGAGTTAATTAAGGATCTATCAGTGTGTCGCGAGCACCCTGACATACTTGTGCCATAAGTAAGTAACCAAACCGAGACTTCTTTGACATGTTGGGATCACAAAAGCACTCCAATGGGTATACCAACCAGGAGTGGAGCGGGTCTCAAACTCAATAGATCTACCTCTTTTGCACCTTGGTCACTGAGTGATTAATGGTTACTACTGTTATTTCCTACTTACGCACACTGATCTGTTATCTGCTAACTCATAGCTAACATACTGTTTTGACATGACATGTATTTCCCCTCGATAGTTTAAAACAAAACTTGAAATAAGTGAAAGGAGGGACATGAACTCACAGTTTTTGCGTTCCTTTAAGTCGTACTACTTATCGTTTGGTGTCCACAACGTATGTAACCTACATGCGTATTGGTTTCATTAGACACCCATGTCTCAATGGACCTTGTACTCGTTGTTCATCTTGAATTCTTGTTATGTGTTTCTTTGTTATGATTGAACAACTTAGAATGTTATCATAGTGTTGGTAGTTAGTTTGTTCGACTAATATTGTTATATATATTTCTTAAATATATATATATATATATATATATAATATTATTGTTTTCGAACCATGTGTGAACTGGGCCTTGCCATTCACATGTCATTGGGCCTAGCCCATGTTTCTTGTCACCGG
This sequence comes from Scalesia atractyloides, assembly GCA_947069175.1. NCBI lineage: Eukaryota > Viridiplantae > Streptophyta > Magnoliopsida > Asterales > Asteraceae > Scalesia > Scalesia atractyloides. Next base: position 85,962,977 of record CAMTDV010000001.1, on the reverse strand, counting down.
GCCTAGCCCATGTAATTTTATAACTTTGGGCCTAGCCCATGTCTTTTTGTCTTTAGGCCTAGCACATGTACTTTTATATCCTTGGGCCTAGCCCATGTATTCTTATATAATTTTGGGCTTTTATTAGTTTTTTTGGGCCACCTCCTTAATATTATGGAATTTGGGCCTAATATTTGATTTTCACAATTTGGGCCTAGCCCAAATGTATATATTTATAAGCCCATTTTTCTTATAAGTATTTACTTATAATTTTTTTCTAACTTTTTGTATACTTAACTTTCCGGATTTTTGTTTTCGATAACACACACACACACATATATATATATATATATATATATATATATATATATATATATATATATATATATATATATATATATATATATATATATATATATATATATATATTTGAACGTCTAAATATATATTTAGACTCGTCCTCGGCGTCGTCCGTTGTATGTTCATTTTCGTCGAGAATCGCCCATTGTCGTGACGACCTTTCGTGCCGGCGATTCACCCGTTGGTCGTCGACGCGACGGTGTAATCTTGAAGGTTCGCCTATTGTTCACATTGCTTTGATTGTCCGATTTATTGTTTCGACGCATTGCGAGGATATATTTATTATGTACCAACACTTAGTGTATTGATTAAGTGTTTGAATTTGTATGAGATTGGGTATTTTTATTGTGAATACCCTAAGTTTCTAATACATACACATACAATACATATATGTACACATACAATTATTGGTAACAAATATGTATATAAATACTTGTATTATTTTCCAAGTAGAAATATATATTTGTAAAAACATTTATTTTTACTTATAAATATGTATTTATAACTTTGTTTAAACACTTGGTTATTTAGAGATAACCCTTGTCATTAGAGTCTACTTAATGACGATTTAAGTCACTAATCGCGTTTAGTCCCACTAATCATGTTTTAATAGCGATTAGATTTTCAGAAAATTTCACCATAGTTTCCCCTAAACTATGGCGTTTTCCACGTTTCAAAAACGTATTCAAAACCTGTTTAAGCTCATAACCATCATCAACAAACCATCTAATATTTATTTTACCTAATCTACATATCATCATCCACGACTTTTTATTGTTAAAAATACTAGTAAATCAAGAGGGTTTTTAATATTTATTAGTCTTTTCAAAATACTATTTTTATCATGTTACTTAACCAAGTTCATGCATTTAACCCCTTGATTACTACACATTTTTAAGGTGATTACAACTTAAATACATATGTTTACTTCTTATAAAATCATTCATATGTATAAAAATTATTTTTTAAGTTGTACTATTTTTCATGGATGATGTAGTTGATGATCTTGTTTAGATTTAAACCTTTTCATGTTTAAATCTTCATTTTTATACTAAATCACACAAGATCATCCAACTTTTATATCATACTTTTAACATAAACAACTTCAATATCCTAACTAAGAATCATATAAACATATAATCAACACAAAATAAACAATATTTAGTGTTATTATTATGTTGTGTGATAGGGTTTTTGATATATCTTTTCTTGATTTTCAAGATGATCAACTTGTACACTAATAATCTAAGCATAAACATAAGCTAGATTATGGATGAGTTTAGCTTACAAAGGGTGCACAAGTTCCTTAATAATTATGAAACAAAATGAAGCTCCTTAGGAAGCCCTAATGATCTCAATCCTTGCTAGCTTCTTTAGGGGTCTTGATTGAGCTTCAAGGTGTATGAAAAGTGGTGGTTTGTGGTGGCTAAGTGGTGGTGTATGGTGATGGTGGTGGAGCCGTGGGATAGGGGAAGAAAGGAGATGGTTGCAACTTTTTTTTGATGAAAAATGATAAGTAATGTTGAGAATGATGATATATATTTCCATCAAATTTCAAGTCAATCACAAATCTAAACACCATACTCATAATCTTTGATTTTTCAACAAAATCAAGTGGGTGGGGCCCACATGGGGGGTTAAGTGTAAATATTTATTATAACATGTGTTTTTTTAGATATTTAGGTAATTAATTTAAGTATGGTGATTAGGGGTTGATCTTGTATCATTAGCAAATAACTAGGGTTTATAGTGTTATTATATGCCAATTAATCCACTTGATCCCTTAATATAAGTTTCGGATGACGGAAATGTCGTTAGATCGTTCATCGACGCACTATTCGCTAATAAACGAACTTAATTATTTAGTACCGGAAGCTTTTGTTTTCGACCACCACAACTAATATGGTGTCTAATTAGTGCATTTCCGATCCAAAAATATTCATGACTAGTTCGCTAGACGAATATACGATGAGTTAGGATGGCCGATATGTCTTTCGTTCGACCGTTCGATCGATATCGGCATATTTATGATCCGCCGTCGAACTTTTCTGAAAGTTGTGTTTCCGTGATCTCATGTTAGTTGAATGGATTCCGAGTTCCAAATAATGCTTAACTAGTTCACTAGACGCGGATGAGGCTATCAGCCACTAAAATATTCGTCGTTTCGACGATCGGCCGCTTTCCGGTCAAGTTGTGCACTGTTTGCCGAATGACCGGAAACGATGTGTTTTGTGCATTTTTGCTATTCTCACATTATTTTAGGATGTTTAACATAGTTTAATCCTTATCCTAACATCCGGAATTCTCTGAATTAGTCTTGCGGACAAATCGCCATCGGTCGCCTTTTTTGTCGAAACGGACAATTTTGTAATTTAGGCGTTATACGGGAAAGTTATGTATTTTTGTAATAGTTGTTCTCAAATATGTGTTTTCATTTGTATATGGACTCAGGTATGGCATTAACATGCCGTTATTTCGTGTCTTGATTCATTTCAGCGGATTTTCAAAACAGTTAGTGTCACCGCAATTAGTGCGTCCCGCACTTTCTACCAATACTTTTAGGGCATTTTTTTGGTCTGTTTCTCGTCATAACGGAAACCAGTATGTGTTATGATCAGGTTTACTTGCCCTAATGACGTACGACCCAGTTTTGCAATTAAATTACGATAACTATGCATGAGATTATAATATGAAATTAGTGATTAAATTGTACGGAGTTACTGGTTATTTGCCATTTGTCACACATAACATATATAAGATCAAATTATAACATTTTCGAAAAAATTGCCTGTTTAACTTTTTAATATAATAACTTTGACCCGTCAATTGGTTTAGCAAACGTGATCTTAAGGAGGTGCCATTTATAGGGATTAACACCTACCTTATTATGATCACTTAGCCATGTTCATTACGAACAATGGCTGGACCATAATGGTCTTAACCGAAAGTCAAGGCTTCTTCCGTAAAACGCTTGACTTTTGGCTATAAAAGCCTATAAACGAAAATACAAGAGAAAGGAACACTTACAAATGGTTCCTAGGATGCAATAGAGCTAAATTGGATGCTCCTTTCAGTTAGGAACTTCCAGAGGAGGGAGATAGAGTTGTGAATGAGAAAGGTGCAAGTTCAAATGGTGAACCTTGGCACCTATTTATAGTTGGAGTGCTTGAAGGAGGTGATGTCAGGTGCTAAGGGGTGTAACAGGAAGCTTACAAGTGTCCTAAAACGTGGCATAGCAGTTTGGGGAGCCATGCTTTCAAATCAAATGATTTTTGGCAATTTGTATGGAGGCCAAGCAAATTTTCTGCAAACACAGGCCTCTCGCGCCCCGCGAGAGGCCAAGGCCATGCCTCTCACGCCCCGCGAGCGCCCAACTTATTAAGCTCTCTAAAACCTTCTAAAACACCCTTTTAGCATATTTAGCCCTCCGTAACCAATATTTGGCGTACCCGGGAGTATGCCCGGACATTGTCGAGCTCCCTGTTCATTAAAAGGTCACTCAGAGGTATAAATTAACATGTTGACACTTTTAATCCCTCCATTATCCAACTTTTATATAATTATGGATTTGATCTCTCTCGTCCAACGAATGTGGGAGTCAAGACTTTTAAAGGATCATTCAGAGGCTCATTTTAAGCATGTTGACTCCGATGTCACTCAGAGGCTGGGCATGTTGACTCCGATGTCACTCAGAGGCTGGGCATGTTGACACAATGGCCACTCAGAGGCCAAGTTTTAGCATGTTGACACCAATGGTCACTCAGAGGCTATGTTTTAAGCATGTTGACACTAATGGTCACTTAGAGACTCGGTTTATGCATGTTGACATCAGAAGATCACTCAGAGACTTAGTTTGAGCATGTTGATACTTTTAGTCCCTGTTAGTCTTTAATAGACTAAAATAAAATTACAACACGTGTCGCTATATTATTGGACACGATTTTACAGGGTGTTACATCATCACCCCCTTAAAAGAAATCTCGACCTAGAGATTTTATTCAAAAAGAATGGGGGGTACTTTTGTCGCATAGTGGACTCAACCTCCCATGTATAACAGGGAGAAGAAATCCCTGAGGGATGAACTGGGAGGCTTGTGAAAGGGATAACATGGAGAAGAAATCCTTGAGGGATGAACTGGCCCAGTTGCGTGCTGATGTGGCGCGCGAGAGGAAAGAGAAGGAGGCGGCGGCTGCCACGGCTGCACAAGCCAGTGTGCAACGCGAGCACAACGAGCAGAGAGAGGTACCCCCTTGTATTTATGTTCATTCTTTGTTGATATGGATAAGTTATGATGCTAACCTTGTTGAAATCAAATAGGTCGAAGCGTATGCTGCTTTCACGAGCGCTAAGAAAGATCTCCAAGCGGCCTCGGTGGAGAATGCTGACCTTCTTTGCAGGCTGCGGTTGGCGGAGGCGAAGGTGGAGGCGGGAGAATTCTGAAAGCTCCTGCGCCATCTCCGAATCATTGGTGGAGTCGCTCACCAACAACATGTTGTGGCTTCAACAGCATGGGATTGGCCATGTAAGTCTTTTCACTTGTCTTTTTTTTTTTTTACCTTTATGGAAATGGCTCTGATCTTTCCTTTGAATTTGTAGATTGCCAATTCCATTGTGAACTCCGTGGAGTTGGATGATGTAGTGGCTAAGCTGGTGGTTGTTGCGCGCCATGATGGGCATGCGCAAGGCTATGCTGAGTGTGCGCAACAAGTCACTCATGCCTTGGATATTCCATGGCATTCTAGCCATGCCTCAACTCATGGAGTTAATACTGGAACTGTCTTCGAGAAGGCGCAGCAGGGGTATAATCGTCTTGATATCCCAGCCTTGGAGTTGGTAAGCAAGGCGCTTACCCATGATGACTTCGTCGACCGCTTAAAGGATATCTTTCCGGAAGACGCTGAGGTCGCTGCTGAAGAAGAAGAAGACTAGTGTAGGATCCTTAATATAATATTCTTATAGGATCATTGTTTGCGCCGCGCATGACGCGGTTATGTACATGTTTTTATCCTTTAATAAAATGTTTCTTCTTTGTTACAATAATTGCGTGAAATGGACCAACTTTTTGTAAGTATAGCGAATGAAACTGTTAATGAGCTCGCGCATGGATGTCAGCTCCTATGTGCACTGCATAGGTAGTGACTTATGTTTTACGAGTCATTGTGCACCAAGGTGTTTTTGCGTATACTCAAAGTGGTTCCGCACATTTGTAATGAAACATTAAGATAAAAAAGAAATGAAGTAACTCTTATCTTTATTACATAATTGGGTGCGAGAGAGGCATTTTAGAATAGACAAGAGATAATGAACTTGGAGGTTTACATGTAACACCATCTTAGTTGTTGTGCATTCCATGTCCTAGGGATACTTGTCCCGTCTAAGCACTTAAGTGTGTATGCGCCTTTTCACAGGACTTCATGGATGGCATAAGGACCTTCCCATTTTGATGCCAGTTTTCCAGGACGTTCGGCGTTGCATGCCTCATTGTCGCGTAGAACAAAGTCACCGGGTAAAAAGGTGCATATGCGGACTCGCGCATTGTAATATTTCTCTAGATTGGACTTGTATTTTGCTTCATTGATGGCAGCGTTTTCACGCCTTATTTCTAGCAAGTCCAAGTCTAGTCTGCGCTCATCCTCGTTGTTTTGTTTTTTGCGCAACTAACATGCGCGGTGATGGGAGGCCTATTTCTGCAGGAATCATTGCCTCCGTCCCATACACAAGGCTAAAGGGAGTCTCGCCCGTGTTGGTTTTAGGCATGGTTCAATGAGCCCATAAGATGCTTGGCAACTCAGCTACCCAACCTCTGCACGTTGTTCCCAACCTTGTCTTGATTCCCTCGACTATACTTTTGTTAATCCTTTCCACTTAGCCGTTCCCTTGGGGATATGCGACCGAAGTGAAAATGTGTTCGATATGCATCTCTTTCATCCATTATTGTAGTTCTTCAGCTGCGAAATTGGGGCCGTTATCGCTGACTATGCGTAAAGGTAACCCGAAACGGCATATGATGTGTTCTCAGATGAACTTTTGCACTACAGTTGTTGTGGTGGATGCGAGAGGTTTGGCTTCTACCCATTTGGTGAAATAATCGACAGCAACGATTATGAATTTCACCGCTACTGGAGCGTCTAGGAATGGTCCCACCATATCGATTGCCCATTGCTGAAAGGGCCACGCTGTTGTCACCGGAATCAAAAGATTCTCGGGGCGCAGTGTCTTTGGAGCATGGTGCTGGTATGATGCGCATTTACATAATGTTTCAACCGCATCAAGGTGCATGCCAGGCCAATAGTATCCGGCGTTCATGATCTTTGCCACCATCATGTGTGGGCCGCCGTGAATTCCGCGTAACCCTTCATGTATTTCGCGGATCAAATACTTGGCGTCTTGCGCATCAATGCAACGAAGGAGCGGCCCAAGTTACGACTTCTGGTATATCGTCCGCCATTTCATAGTTGAGTGCCTTGTTCTAGACCTTCCTTGCTTCCGCTTTGTTTTCGGGGAAGCTCCCGTGTTGCAAGAACATGATGATGGGAGACATCCAGGATGGATTTCCCACTTTCATGATGTTGACTTATCGCAAAGGAACAGAAGGGTTTTTTAGTACCTCAATGCGCACCTCGCGCGCAAGGTGCTTGAAGCTTGTCGCAGCTAGCTTGCTGAGAGCGTCAGCATGTTTGTCCTCGCTTCGGTTAACATGGGTTTTCTCGAAATGTTGGAATTTGGCTATTAAGGCTTGCGCCTGTTCTAGATACAAGGCCATTACCTCGCCCTTTGCATCGTACAGGCCGTTGACCTGTCCGACGACTAGGAGTGAGTCGACATGAGCTTCCAAATTTTGCGCACCCATCTTGATTGCTAACCGAAGACCTGCTAGGAACGCTTCATACTCAGCTTCATTATTTGTGCTTTTAAAATCTAACCTGAGGGTATAGGTAAATTCTTGATCATCGGGGCTTATTAGATGAAGACCTGCCCCTGCACCATCATCGTTGGATGCGCCATCAGTGTGAAGTATCCATGTGTGGTCATCCATAACAGCCGTTGGGTTCTGTACCTCTTCACACTCCTGCGCTTTATTCTGCGGGACTTCCACGATAAAATCGGCCAATATCTTTCCCTTTATTGCTGGTCGTGGTTTATACAAAACATTATATCCGCCAAGCTCGATCGCCCACTTTCCTAGGCGACTAGATATATCTGGCTTCGATAAAATTTGGCCTAGATGGTAGTTCGAGAGAACTGTTATTTCGTGGCCTGAAAAATATTGGCGCAACCACCGGGATGCGTGGACGAAAGCTAGAGCTAGCTTTTCGTGGCCTGAAAAATATCGAGTCTCTGGGTCGGTAAGCATCTTGCTGACGTAGTAGATCGGAGTTTAAACTCATGCGCGTTCTACTAGCAGAACTGCTCCCAGAGCGATATCTGATGCGGAAAGGTAGAGTATCAGTGGCTCCCTCTTCTGTGGCGCGGTGAGCGTTGGTAGCTGAATCAAGCATTCCTTCATTTGGGTGAAGGCCTTCTTCGCATCCGGAGTCCACTGAAACTTGTTCTTCTTCACACAATTCCGCAGAGTGCTCATGCATGGGAAGGAGTATGTTTGGCCAAGAACCTGTTCAGCGCAGTCAGCCGCCCTGCCAACTGCTGCATCTTTTTGATAGTTGAGGGTGATTGCATGCGGTGAATCGCTTCCGCTTTATCGGGATTGACTTTAAATCCATCTCGCGTAACGATGAATCCCAAGAATTTGCCTTCCTCCATTCCAAAAGAGCATTTGCTGGGGTTCAGCTTCAGATTTGCCTTGCGCAAGGAGGCAAACGTTTTTTGGATGTTTGCCAACATCTTCTCCTCATCCGAGATGATGACTAGTTCATCAATGTATACTTCCACGGTTTCACCAATGTCATCCCCAAAGACATGGTCCATTAAGCGTTGATAGGTGGCTCCTGCGTTGCGCAGTCCGAAGGGCATTTTTGTGTAACAGTAAATGCCCTTATCTGTTCGGAAAGCGGTTTTGTCTTCATCTTCTTTCTTCATTTGGATCTGGTGGTAGCCCTTGTAACAATCAAGGAAACATTTCCACCTGAATGAAGCAAGAGAGTCCACCTTTTTGTCGATTTCCGGCAAGGCGTAACAGTCCTTGGGACATGCCTTATTGAGAGCTTTGAAATCGACGCACATGCGCCAACTGCCGTTGGACTTTTGGACCATGACTGGGTTGTCTACCCATGTCTGATAACGCACTTCTCGGATGATTCCTGCTTGGATAAGCTCTGTGACTTGCTCATTCAGAGCGCGGGTCTTTTCGGGCCCAAAGTTGCGCTTCTTCTGAACGACAGGCTGAACTGAACGGAAAGTGTGTAGTGCATGCTCAGCTATTTCCCTTGGCACCCCTGTCATATCCGCCGGTGACCATGCAAAAATATCAGAATTTCGGAACAACAGTTGTTTCAACTGCGCCTTGACTGCGGGGGTCATGGCGAGTCCCAAGAGCATGGTTTGTTCCGGGTACTTGTTGTTAAGTACTCACTTTTCTGGCTCACTATCGGAAGATGGCTTGGGTTGCTTTATTGGTGGTTCCTCGTCCACAGACATGATTTCCATCCTTGAATACATGATAGCCACCCTGGTTTCTGAGGGAAAACCGCAAGCGGCATGAGGGATGGAAGTAATCATGCTAAAATCCCGCTGGGGCCGCCGCCCTAATAGCACGTCATAGCGCGAGGTAGAAGGCATGACCATGAAATTGACCTGGATGGTGCGAGTGTGGCGCCCATCAGAGAGAGTGACCGGAAAAGAAATCTGTCCCAAAGGGAAAACAGCCTCATTGCAGAAACCAGTGAGTGGGAAATCCACTGGCTCTAGGCGTGCTTTGTCCTCCGGGTCGAGTTGCTGGAAGCATTGTTCATAGATAATGTCCATAGAGCTCCCAGAGTCTATTAACATGTAGTCGGCTCCAGTTGTTTGTCTGCGCATAGACGGCGTTCAGGGCCGTCTGAGACTTTATTAACCATGACATCAGTGTGTCACCCGGGGGTAAGACCGATGTGATTGGAACAAAGGGAGTCTCTAGCTGAGCTCCGGGGGTAACCGGGATGTTTATTCGGCCAGAGCCTTGTTGAGCTCCAGCATACTCGGAAGAGTCTTTCCTCACTTGACCGTCGATACGAGAGGTATGAAATAGGTTCTTGCCATCGCCTCGAGGGCCTCGTGGGGTGCTTGATGGGAAATCAGCCATAAGGAGATGAGGCTTGAAAAGGTGAAAAATGGGAGGGAAAACTGGAAAGAGTGAGGAAATAGCGGATGACGCCAATGAAGAAGCACCAGTTGAATCTAGTGATATCCGGGGATATATAAGTCACAACCAGGGTGTTTCTGCATAAAAGGTTATCCTCTCACTTCACTTTTTGACCTGGATGGTGCGAGTGTGGCGCCCATCAGAGAGAGTGACCGGAAAAGAAATATGTCCCAAAGGGAAAACAGCCTCATTGCAGAAACCAATGAGTGGGAAATCCACTGGCTCTAGGCGTGCTTTGTCCTCCGGGTCGAGTTGCTGGAAGCATTGTTCATAGAGAATGTCCATAGAGCTCCCAGGGTCTATGAACATGTAGTCGGCTCCAGGTGTTTGTCTGCGCGTAGACGGCGTTCAGGGCCGTCTGAGACTTTATTAACCATGACATCAGTGTGTCACCCGGGGGTAAGAACGATGTGATTGGAACAAAGGGAATCTCTAGCTGAGCTCCGGGGGTAACCGGGATGTTTATTCGGCCAGAGCCTTGTTGAGCTCCAGCATACTCGGAAGAGTCTTTCCTCACTTGACCGTCGATACGAGAGGTATGAACTAGGTTCTTGCCTTCGCCTCGAGGGCCTCGTGGGGTGCTTGATGGGAAATCAGCCATAAGGAGATGAGGCTTGAAAAGGTGAAAAATGGGAGGGAAAACTGGAAAGAGTGAGGAAATAGCGGATGGCGCCAATGAAGAAGCACCGGTTGAACCTAGTGATATCCGGGGATATATAAGTCACAACCAGGGTGTTTCTGCATAAAAGGTTATCCTCTCACTTCACTTTTTGGGGTGTAAGCTCGCTCCAGCTGATCTGCAAAACTAGCAGCGCCGTTAGTCTCGCCACGAGGAAAAGGGTGGTTTTTCTCCGTGACCACATTCCGGCGTGAGAATAAGTATATGTGGGATGGTAAGTAAGCAGTTGCAAGTATAAGTGAAAGCTTGTGTGTGTTGGATAAAGTATTGTAAGTGTGTAAGCGTGTTTTTACCTGGAGATCCGATACTTATTTGTAGCCGAAAAAGGTATGTTCAGGAGAATTGTTGGTGGGCCTTGGGCCTGGCCCATACAGCCAGAGACATCCTTTTTGTCCCTCTGCATCAGACATTAAATGATCCCTGCAGGAGAATTAATGTCCACTGTCAGGAGATATGCTTTGTCAGATGTTGAGTGTGCCACGTGTAGAGGCAGCCGTTTCTGGTGTCAGGCCTGTTGCCAGCCGAAAGTGGAGAAGGTGGAACAGTCACTGGCAGAGACGTGGTTGGCGTATGGTCTGACTCCTACCTCACTGGTCATGAGCACTGTCATACGCAACCTGTCGAGTAACCTTTGGTCATAGTTCTGCCATTTCATACCCTAAGGTATGGTCAACATCTCTTAGTGTTTACCCTTTCTGCGAGGTTGTCAAGGTTTTTTCCGCCAGCGCAGGGTGTCAGGGGTATATCCTTTTGTCCTAAGACTATGAGGCGCTTCTCTGTGTGTCTTGTCCTTGCAAGGTTTTGGGATTCGCAACTCAGAGGAATGTTGCTGTGCGCAGGGTCTAGTAACCTGCGCGCGTAAGTCTAACTTGCCGTTGTGGCGAGTACACAAGGCTCGTTGTGTGACTTAATTGTATTGGTCTAATTCACCATTGCGCTGAGTGCGCAAGGCTCATTATACAACCTGTTGTTGTTGGTTTATTCGCCGTTGTGCTGAGTGCGCAAGGTTCATTGTGTGACCTATTGAAGCTATTCTAATTCACCATTGCGCTGAGTGTGCAAGGTTCATTGTATGACCTATTGGAGCTGGTCTAATTCATCGTTGTGCTGAGTGCGCAAGGTTCATTATATGACCTATTGGTTCCAAGGAAGGCGCACCATTGCACATTGCGCGCAAGGTTATCCTTCTAGAAATTTAGTCAAGGGTATGGTCATTTGGGACCATACCTCCTCAACAACCAACTTTATTAGATAATAAACCCTAATGTTAGCCTATAAATAAGAGCCTCCTTTCACCCTTAATCCTTTCCACTCACCTCAAACTCTCTCATTCTCTCAAGACCTTTAAGCAAATCAGTGAACTTTCAAGTGTTCACAGTGAGTTTTAGTCACTTTTCCTTCTATTTTTCTTCTTCTTTTCCTGTCTAAACTTCTTGGATAACCTCTAGGAAGGTTTCCACAAGTTTGTCATGGCAAACTAAGATGGAACATCACCACATTTGAGGCCCAAAGAAACTTAAAATTATGTTATGAATGTTACTCTTATTTCTTGTTTATTTTAGTTAAAACTTGGTGAAATCTTGTACCCACCAAGCTCCCAACTAAGTTCATAGCTGTGGGTTTGTTTTGAGGTTGATTTCCACTAAGAAACAAACTTAAAACTTACTTTAGATTTCTGTCCAAATGACCTAAGTGATTGAAAACTATCCAAGCTTCAACCTCTTTTGTTGAAAGTCTTGTGCATGAGTTGTGTGTGAACCATGAAAGCCTTAGATATCCTAATTAGTTTCACAAAATCTCACTTGTTTACACTTTTCAAAGTGGAATGTAGTAGTGCATAGGATGGTTTCTTTAATTATTCCATATAAAAGAGTGTATAGAGGGTGCGATGTGAAATTTATGAATACTCTGCTAACTGAATTTATGAGAGAGTGAAATTGAGAGAAGAAATATCCATTTAATGATAATTTCTCATCTTTATTACAAAATTTTAAGAACTGGCCTAGATACTTAACCAACACTAATAACTTAACTAATTTGATAGCTAAACGTTATAGTTACACCCCTCACTCACTCATCTTACAACGGCTAACCCTTATGAACACGCCTGCCGCTACTATGTGTTTAGTAATGTAAAGCATATATAATAGCATATATAATAGCGGTGGAAACCCAAGTAGTGCCAGGAAGGGTGACATGCAAATAGTTGAGTGGAAGGTAAATTCATGCCACCATTCTACTAAAGGCAACCTTTTAAACAACAATTCACAATTTGGCCGTCAATTTGAGGGTGGTATGTGTTAGATCGGCTATATTTAACGGTTAACCGCAACAAAGATGTGTTGGTAAAAGTAGCATTGAGAATGGGCAGAGGATTCAAGAGTCGCGGTAAAGCTACATTTTCAATATTCGTCGATCTACACACTATAGTCACAAACAAGTTATCTTACTGTTTTAGACAACCCTTTTCAGTATAAAAAATTCTTTTTATTCTTTGCAAAGTTGAATAGTAATTTATATTTTTATTTATTGGTTGCTAAATATTCAAAGTTTTAATAAGTTTCATATTAGATAAATATTAGTATTAACCACCCCACCCCGGTTTGTATGGAAATTATTTTTTTGAAGAAGGTATGGTAAATATTTTATGTTGTTTTCATCAACCAATTTGGGGGTATTTTGACATTTACTCAATTATTCCTTTTTCTTTTATGAAATCAGTGATTGGCCAAAAGAAGTTATGGGAACCAACTAAAATGATAAAAGTCATTATTTCAAGGGATTAGGTATGCATTTGTATTTGGACATCCAATTCTTGATATCAACTAGTATGGGATACAGGGGAGGGTACTCCATATAGGATGATTCGTTATGAAGATGTTTACGTAAGCGGGTGTGAAGATAAGCCTAAAGAGGATGGACTTAGGGTGTGACAAAGGGTCTATATATATATATATATATATATATATATATATATAGTGGAGAGTTCAAATGAAAAAATTGTAAGAATAAAAAGAATAACTTTTAAACTATAGAAATTCTCCATTTACTTCATTTAATGTGTGTATTTAATATTGTGTATTTAATATTATGAAAAAAACACATAGGTAAATCTATAATTGTTATTAATTAGCTAATTAATTAAACTTGTAACTCGTTTTCTTCATATACTCTTTCAAAATAAAATAATTTATGATGTAGGACAATTTTCGACATGTGTAGAATAAATTTTAGTATGTGTAGAATAAATTTTGAAATGTGTAGGGTAAATTTATATGTGTATGGTAAATATCGGTAAATATAAGACATGTGTAGGATAAATTTTGAAATGTGTAGGATATAATGTTTTTTGTTTTATTAATGAGAGATAACATAATTAATGAGAGAAGTTATAAACTATTTAATGTTTTACCATTATGCTCTTTTTTCTTTTTCTTCTCACATTAAATTTCTTCTCAAATGAACTTTCCTATATATATATATATATATATATATATATAGTGGAGAGTTTAAATGAGAAGAAAAATTTTATAAGAATAAAAGAATAACTTTTAAACCAACAGAAATTCTCCATTCCTTCATTTAATGTGTGTATTTAATATTGTGAAAAATGACATATAAGTAAATCTATAATTGTTATTAATTAGCTAATTAATTAAACTTGTAACTCATTTTTTTAATATAATTTTCAAGATAAAATAATTTATGGTGAAGGACAATTTTCGACATGTGTAGGATAAATTTTAGTATGTGTATGATAAATTTTGAAATGTGTACGGTAAATTTACATGTGTGTAGGGTAAATTCCGATAAGTATAAGATATATATGTAGGAGAAATTTTGAAATGTGTAGGATATAATATTTTTGATTTATTAATGAGAGATAACATAATTAATGAGAGAAGTTATAAACTATTAATGTTTTACCATTATGTCTTTTCTTCTTTTTCTTCTCACATAAAATTTCTTCTTAAATGAACCTTTCCCTATATATATATATATATGTGTGTGTGTGTGTTAGTGTAAAGAAGAAAAGAGAGAGGTGGTCCGTCTTCATCGTCTTGGCCAGGACGTTTGCGACGGGGACGACCAAGGGAGTGGTGTTTCGACCCGTCGCCGCACCTAAACACCCGGGGACGAGGCTCACACCAAGTAGCCTAACTTTAAGGAATAGGATATTGTTCTATTCATCATCCATATAGTATTTGTACCTTGATAGCTTTTTTCAATGCACAAATTTTTGAACAAATGGTAGGTCGAATCTTATTATTTTCTTAATTGGTCTTAATCACAATACCTCTCTTATTTTAATTTGTTAATAGTGAGTCGTAACAAAGTCAAGAACGTTGAACATAACGTTTTAATTTGTTAATAGTAAAGAACATTGACAAGATTGCATTTCCTTTGAAGTTGCCCTTTCAAGACATTACGTGTACCTTAGAAGCAATTTTTATCATATAACTCATCAAAATTTTAGATAAAATACCGGGGTGTAAAGGAGTCAAGTTTTGCTCGAGCTCAATTAACTTATGAAGCTTAAGTTTGAGCTTAGCTTCATTTTAGCATTGTTTTTAAAGCTCGAGCTTAGCTCGTAGATAGTTTTTCAAGCTCGGACTTGGCTCGTTTAATGTGTATTAATTAATTTATATTAATAATAATTATTATTTTGTAAATAATTTAGTTATTTTAATAACATTATAAATAATATTTGTTATATATATACATATAGGGGAATGTTAACGTACAATATTCCATAACGTGCGATAGTACAATATGAAATTACGCATGTTATAAAACTCAAAACCTTAATCACGCATGAACAAAACCGTAATCATGCATGAACAAAAATCATAACCATGCGTAGTTATGGTTTTTCTTCATGCGTAATTATGGTTTTTAGTTCAAGCGTGATTAGGGTTTTGAGTTTTATAACATGAGTAATTTTAAATCGTATCATCGCACATTAAGAAATATTATATTTTACACTTTTACTATATATATATATATATATATATATATATATATATGAGGTTAGTTAACGTACAATTGGCCCAAACGTAGGATGTGTACGAGATGAGAATATAACATGCAATTTTTGGTTACAACATGCGGATTTATGGGTTTATAACATGCGGATTTATGGGCTTATAACATGCGGGTTTCTGGGTTTTATAACATGCGGGTTTCTAGGTTTATAACATGTGGATTTTCATTTTGGCGGATTATAACATGCTGAACTCACATCACGTACGCATCGTACGTTAAGGCCAATTGTACAATACACTTTCTCTCTCTATATATAAAATATTAGTTACAAATTACATAAATAGTAGGCTCGTTTAGGCTTGCGAGCCAGCTCAAACTCGATAAGCGAAGCTCGGGTTCACTTCCTAAACGAGCTTGTTTTTATACTCGGGCTTGAGCTCATTTAAACTCAACTCGTTTTGAGTTTTTTTCAAGTCAAGCTTATTTGCACCCTTAATAAAATAAAAATCGTTTATCATAAGTTTACATGTAAAAGCAGTATTGATTTGATGTCCCATTTTACAACTCAATAGTTTTGAGAACGATAACCGAATTTAAAACCCAATTTAATAATTTTTATAACTACATAGGTAAAACATTATGTGAGATAAATACCAATATATACATCTATATTAGGACACTAAAGGTAACTTTATATAATTTTAAGAGTTTAACCAATTACAACTTTAAAACATATTGTTAACTTTTAAACTAATTTTTTCTTTGATTTTTAACAGCTGTAAGTTTTTTATATGTTAATATTTTTTTTAAATAAAAACTATACTATAAAAACAAACATTTTATACAGTATGAGTTAAGTTCATGTATAAAGAGTCTTATCGTATAAAACGTACGAAAGGTATGAAAAAGCAAAAAAAAAAGCGGCGACATTTTCATAATTATTTGCTCGTATGGTAATTATTAAAATTACTATACAAATGAACTTGTAGGATAAATTTTGATATTGTAGGGTAATTTTGTAAAATTATCATGTAGGGTAATTATCAAAATTACTTTACAAGATCATTTGTAGAGTAATTATGATACTATACAAAATTACCTTACAATATCAAAATTACCATACAAGATCATTTGTAGAGTAATTATGATACTTTACAAAATTACGCTACATTATGATACTTTACAAAATTGTTCTACAAGATCAAAATTACCCTAAAAGATCATTTAGAAAATTACCCTACAAAATCATTTGTATGGTAATTTTGATAAATACTCTACGAGTAAATAATTACGAAAACGTCACCACGTTTTTTTATCTTTTACTCTATTCGTACGTTTTGTATAATAAGGGTATTTGTATTTGATATTTTGTCTATATAGTATAGCTATATATTTTTTTACTTCTATAAATTAAAATGTTATGTGATTAATAGTGTTTGTGTTCTCGGCCACATCACGTGGACACGACTCTAGTATGCTTAATGAATATACATATTTTGTAAAATTTAATAACTATAAAATTGAAAATATAATAGTGGAAAAAAGGGTATCCTTGGTGAACGATTGTGCATACTAAAATGAAGCCAAAAGAGGAAGATTCACTAGGGAGGATCCTTTGTGGACAGAAATGGTACTTGCAGCCGATCAAGAGTGTCAGTCCACCCTTGAACAAGTCTTCAAATCAATTAAAGCATAAAAATGGTGACTGGCTTTTTAAATTTTTATTTTCAAATTTATTGTGATGCTATTTTTCTATCCTTTTTTTGAATTAGATTTATAAGTTTATATGATGTCTCACATATTATTGAATAATAAGTTAATAACTATTAACAAAAAAGTTAAAATGTGATCATCTTTTAGGCGTGGTTGTAAAATCCCCGACTAGTCGCCGATTAATCATCGACTAACATTGATTAATTACAATTAATCCCGATTAATCCTTGATTAATCGCTAGTCCCCACCCCACCAGTCGACTTACGACTAGTGATTTCTACAACCACGCTATTAGGCGACTCCTTAGCAGGGGCGGCCTTAGGGGTGGGCGAGGAGGACCATCGGCTAGGCCCGAGATTCCGAAGGGCACATTTCTTAACCGATATATAGTGAGATTTTGCATTGTGACCCCCTCGATTTTTAGTTGAACGTATGAAGCGAAAAGAAGAAAGAAATTTGAGAGTTGCAGACCAAATGGAAAGTGAAATCTTGAGAGTGAAGAAGAAGATGAGGTACATTAGAGAAGGTGAAGATTGTTTTTGTGGTTTATCCATTCAATAGAAAAATACATAATATTTATTATCTAATAATAGAAAGAAATAATAATAATAATAATAATAATAATAATA
This sequence comes from Scalesia atractyloides, assembly GCA_947069175.1. Taxonomy (NCBI): domain Eukaryota; kingdom Viridiplantae; phylum Streptophyta; class Magnoliopsida; order Asterales; family Asteraceae; genus Scalesia; species Scalesia atractyloides. Next base: position 85,945,332 of record CAMTDV010000001.1, on the reverse strand, counting down.
ATAATAATAATAATAATAATAATAATAATAATAATAATTATAGGTCTTTTATGTTTACTATGCATTAATTCCCCTTTGTTTGTTTCATTTAGTTTAGAAGACGGTCAAGATTTTCACATTTATCATTCTTTTAGTTTTCCTTTTTCTAATTTTATATATCGGTAACATAATAATTATTATGTTTATATATTGGTAAAGTGATAATTATTATTATACATTAGTGGATATGTGTATGCATATATTGACCCTTTGGTTCAACTAAGTTCCGAACCAAACCCTCCCACTACATAAGGTATTTTCAGGTGAGAAAAAAAGCACGTATATATCAGCCATGTGATAACATTTTTTTTTCTTAATCAAACTTCATAATGAATGGCTTTAGTATTTCTGTTTGGTCTGAACGAATGTTATGATTTTGTCACTAGTTATATAAAAAACTAGTTTACATTTATGTATTTCGTTGCGACCTAAAGACATTTTTTCAAGTTCGAACTAAGCACGCGAATTCTCAGGGTCAGCTTTGCTTTTTGGGTTACCTTCTATTCTTCTAATCATATAAAATTACATGTTTGGCTAATTTATATATGTGTTCATAAGTTTTTAATGTGAGTTGCATTATCATGTACCCTTTTACTTATGTGACCATCAAAATTATAAAATATTACATACGGGGCTGGTTTTTGGATTGGTCAACTCGTGCTGTTATATATATATATATATATATATATATATATATATATAGTAAATTGTATATTTCATATATGCATTTATTTATTATACGTAAAAGTGTTGGTGGTGGAGTGGAAAAAAATCATCTCAAGTTTAAGGTTTGGCTCCACCATCAAGGTCTTAGTTTTTTTTAATTCATTTTTCCTTACCATAATTTTGGGTCCAGTTTTTTATTTTGACCGAGGCCTAAATTATTTTAAGAGACGGCTCTGACTATGTGTATACTCACAACTCGTTAAATGTATAAGATTGAGAAACTTTAAACATCTCAGAATCTCTATATAAATTATATATATATATATATATATATATATATATATAGTTAACGACGTACAATAAATAGTAACTTTATTTTTATAATAATATATAGCTTTTTATTATTATTATGATTATTATTATTATTTTATTTAATATATTATAATAGTTTATTATTATTTTACTTTTAATAACATATTTTTTTATTTTTTCCTTTTTCTAAAACCATTTCCTTTACCATTTTCTAATATTATTTCTTCTTCTAGAACATATATTAATTTATCAATTAATTTGATACTTCTTAATAATTTACGTTTAAGACTTTTTTTTCTAAAAACTTAAGTTCGTAGTTGTGCTTGATTTTTTTCCTCGATATTCCGTTATAAGTTTTGTTAAAAACGAAGTTGTACTCAAAATAAAGTATTTATTTATTTTCATAAAATGCTACGATGATAAACTAAACCGTTATAATGGTTTGACTTTCTAAAAAACATGTTTTATTTTCAAATCACGTTCGTTTTACATTATCATTTGCTCGGTTTCATCGCAACGCGCGACATAAAAGAACTAGTACAAGATAAAAAGTGAAAAGTCCGAGAGTGTCATTTCAACAAGAAATCCAACGAAAAATGGTAATAACACACATATGTGATTTTTTTTTGTGATTTATATAACTACGTAATTAATACCTTGTTTGATATGAACAATGATGTGTGTGTATATATAATTAAATTAAGTTTTATTTATTTAGACTTAATGAAGATTTACAAATTTGAAGAAAACACTAATTGTATTTTAAAGAAAAACTTTTAAGAGTTAATTATACGGATGGTTCATGCAATAAGATTATTATCCAGTTTTGATATCATTAATTTAGAAATTACACTTACGGTACTCATTGTTTACTCAACCATAAACATTTTGGTTCTTTAGTCCTTAACACTAAACGACGTTAAATTTCCTGTTAACTTTTTATGAATAACATTTTTTTACCTTTACTATTTAAAAATATATAGAAAAACGTAAAAACCTCTCATCTCACGTCTTCTCTCACTAGCCCTTTATCTTTCCAACCTCTCATTCCCGTCGATGACAACCACCAACGTCGTTGTCAACGACATCACGATTCTAGGTTGCCTAAGTCTTGTATCAATCGCACCCCCTTTCCTTCTTTCCTTCAACACCTCTCAATTACACGTTTTTTCTTATCATCTTCATCGCCAATAACTTATTAATCTCGCACATCATTTTGACAAACCACACCCCTTTGCGTTTAATTTGGTGTTGTGATAATCAAACCCTAATAAAAATGCAAAACAACAAATTGGTGATGTTCATGCCATCTTGTGGAAGAGGAGGCAGATGACACAACATGGGTAAAGTAGTATAAAAAATGTTCTCTTTTATTATTCCATTCTAAAGGACAACTAACACTAAGAGTGTGAAAAAGCATGCAGATAAACATGAACATATGGAAAACTAACAAATATATTTATTAGTATTTATAATATTATTAACATTTTTAAGAAGTTTACAAGTAACAAGTTACTTAATATCCAAGTAAGAGTGCATAAATTAATATAAAAAATTGTTATACAAAAAATCTAATAAAAAGGTCCACATCAAATTTACAAGACACCTTTCACTAGTCCTTTAATAGCGACACACTCTTAATTGAAAGTAGAGAAATGCAAACAGATATTAAAATATATTAGTTTTATTAGTTATTCAGTATTTAAAAACAACTCTGAAGATACATATTGATTATTCATTATTCATTTTTTACAAATTCAAATCATAAAAACAACTCCACTTGAATGATTTGAAAGGTTTTGTGATTTGTCTTCTTTTAAAATAATTAAAAATAGTCATTACATATGGTTTTAAGTTCGTAGATTATTATATAGTGTTAATTTTTATAAACTATATTTAGAGCTCTATAATAGTATAGTTATTGGTGGAATTTACTATGTACGGTTTTTGTTGCATTTACAGCTCTATTGTTAACTTAGTCATAACATGTTTGATTCTTAACTTAGTTTTAACGTACGTAAATTGGTTATTGATACCCTGTCTTTGTTACTTTCTCTTAAATCTACTATTAATATTAAAACCACTAAATGTTCACAACAAAATGACAACTATGGTTGCTTTTCTTCTATAGAACTTCTACCAACTTGTTTTAAGTTTCTACGTAACGATCCGGGTTCACATTCTCAAGCAAACCCACACGAGCCACAAACCCTGTTATATGCCCCTTGCGGACACTAACACAACCATATGTGTTACAACTTAGGGGTTGTTTGTTTCAGCTTCTTATTAGGCTCTTAATGGTTCAGACTTCTTACCGGTTCAGCACTTAATGGTTCAGACTGTTTGTTTCGCGAGCAGATGTCTAAATGGTTCAGACATTTGCCTCCGAATGGTTAAGCATTATACTTAGTTTGAATGGTTAAGACCTCTTATCTGAATTGGTCAGACATTTGTCTCTGAATGGTTAAACATTATACTGATTCTTAATGGTCCAGACCTCTTACTTGTTCAGCACTTAATGGTGCAGACCTCTTGCTAGTTCAGCACTTACCGATTCAGAATTTGTCAAACAGCCCCTTACACCTAGCAATCATGACCATTCCTTTAAATACTAGATTGATTTGGTTAGCTTGTGTTTACTTCATGAGCTCATTTGTGTCTCCTGCAATTACACAACGGTTAAAATACTCTCATGAAAGTTGGAAACTTATACTTATGCAAAACATCAACTAAAAGCATATATAATTATAAGCATAAAACAACAAAGTACCTGCAAAAAGAGATGCCAAAATAGCATTAATCTGACCAATTGAGTCTTCATATAAAAATATTGTCACAAGAACTAATCCATAAAAAAATCTGCAAAATCTTTATTCATATATAAACTGAACATTGACATGAACGTATTGTCTCATAAGTTGAACAATTGATGAAGTAAAACTAGCCAGCATATGACATTCAACATTCGTTTTAGACTCCGAAACAACCCCATGAATGATCAACGTTTTAAGATTCAAACATCTTTTTAGCAAACACGCGACCCAGTCCGCAAAATGTTCATCAAGAACAATCCATCCAAGATCCAAAGCCATCACATTTTCCATCGAAGTCGAACCTTGCAAACTATAATGAAGAACACTTTCTTTTAACTCATCTCGTAACTCATAACTCAACGCAAGATGGTTTAGTTCAGGGAAACATAAAGCGATCGATTCCAAATCAACAAAGTCAACCTCGTCGTCAAACACCACGTTCCATAACCGCAGCCTTCTCAGTTTTGAAGATTTCGAGATTATCTGATAAAACTTTGACCATATGATGGTGAAATTGTTTACGTCAATGATTTCAAGATCATCCATCGGGTCGATAATGTCGAGATGCAGGATGCTGACGTCATCCATCTTGAAATGCTTTAAACTACCGTTCCCGCTAAGCTCGAAAAGCTCGAGAGCACAATCTTTCAAATGTAGTTTCTCGAGCTTATCGGCTTCTAGTGTGAATTTGTCTAAACTTATGGCTTCGATGTAGACTTTCTTTAATGTTTGACTGGTCAACTCGACGGTTACTTGAGCGTCTGTGATGGCAATCTCGGGACTTACAAGTCCCAAAAACTCGATCTTCGGACAAGCAGTGAGTAACAGATTTAAATCCAACGACGAAATACTGACGTAACTTAACGAAAGCGACTTCAAGAAAACAAATCTTTGATAATTCGGGTCAACCCCAGTGATCGAATTATGCGCCAAAACCAAAAGCTCGAGCTTTTGCCGGCCACAAACGTCGAGAATGTTAACATTTGGCGCAGTTCGTACATTATAAAACAAACAATGTAACGTTTCACGAGTGTACATCAGCCAAGCGATAACTGCAGAAGCAGAAAACTCATCGACATCGTCCATCAATATGGACAGACCTTGCAACCCTTTGGTTTGAAATATAGTCTGTGTGATCAATATCTCGAGCCTGCTCGTTGTAAGGTCACGAAAAACTGGCCAATCGTCGGAATTAAACGACAGCATATGAAGATGTTTATCACAAGCTTCTCTCCATTTCTTACAAGTTGTTGAAGCAATCACAACATCTCTAGCAGCCCTAAGATGGGATAGTATGTTGCCTATCACTTCAACCGGAAGACGATCCATAATCCGAATCACACACAAATTACTCAAGTACAATTTATGAACCCTAAATCCATAACCGGAAACCCTAATTATCATTAGAATTCAAAAATCCAATAATTAGGAGTGCAGAATGATGATCAAATCATTCCAATAGAAGAATGTGGAACTCACGTACAACTTATGAACCCTAAATTTATAACAGGAAACCCTAGTTATCAACAGAATTTGAAAATTCAATAATTAGGAGTGCAAAATGTTGATCAAATCATTCCAATAGAAGAATGTGGAACTCAAGTACAACTTATGAACCCTAAATTTATAACAGGAAACCCTAATTATCAACAGAATAATTAAATGATTATGAGTGCAAAATGATGATTAAATAATTTTAAATAAAGAATGTAGAACTCAAATACAATATATGAACCCTCAATCTATAACAGGAACCCTAATTATAACAGGAAACCCTAATTATCAATAGAATTCGAAATTTCAACAATTTTGAGTAAATTGATGATCAAATCGTTCGAATTGAAGAATGCAGAACTCAAGTGAAATATATGTACCCTAAATCTATAACCGGAAACCCTAATTATAAATAAAATTCGAGAATTCAACAATTATGAGTGAAATTGACGGTAAAATCATTCAAATTGTAGAATGTAGGTAGGAAAACGAGATCGAAGAGCTTGATGTGTGTATGTAACGGAATTTAATATGAATTCTAGAAAATGCGTGTATAGAATTTAAAATTAGAGGAAAAATTGGGGGAAATGGAGGTACCGGAAAGAGAAGGATGGAGGATGAGGTGTTGAATATTATTATTATTATTATTAGCGAAGGTGATTGTGATCGGAACCGGTGATCGGAGAACAGAAGGTGTCGGAGGTGACAGTTATCGGCCCCGATCGACGATGAAATGGTGGTGCTCCGGGATAGGGTATAATGGTTATGGATGTCTAGCGGTTAGTTATATGGTATGGAAAAAATTTGTAAAATGGGAAATTATAAACGTTGTCATTTTTAGAAACTTATTATAATCTATGTTTATGATGTCTTAACCGAGTGTGGTGTGTCAGTAAAGTATCTTTTTATTGTTCACGACGTGAAGGGTTTAAATTACGTGAAGCATGGGTACGAGAGTAGCTGAGTTTGCCACTAAAAAGATGTGTTTATGATGATATCAGGGTGTGGTATAAAGTCTCTTTAGTTAAAGGGTCATGTAAACGTCATGCAGACGAGGACTTTATCAAGCCAACCTTTTAACATGGGTGGGGTGGTTTAAGACGCCCTCCAAACCACCACTACTATCATCCTCTCCCAATGCAAACACCACCTTTGTGAACAACCATTATCGCAACCCTTCCACCACTGTTCACCATCCTCTCCCACTACCACGCCGTCGCACCACCATCATCCAAGCAACCACCGCTGGAACCAGCACCACCAACACCTGCGACAACCACCGTCCCCCACCACCAAACCTGGCCCCCTTCACTACCGTGAACCACTACTACTTGTGATGTCCATTTTATGGGTATACAGATATGGAGATGGAGATCGGCCATCCCCCTCCCTCTTTTTCTTCCCTTCTCGCTGCCTGTTAAGGGGTTGGTTGTTCACATCAACAAACCCCACCCCTCATTGAATGCGTTAAGAAGCTAAGCTTTGTCTAGACTCATAAAAGATATCACATGTTTACTTTATTTTTTTTAATTAATGGACAAGATTTTTTTTTTAAACACAAACATAAATGACTTTTTACACTCTTGATCGTTTTGGAAATACCTTGACTGTATACAAGTATCAACAGTTTTCTAAAAATAACAAGATTTTACGAGTTACTCTTTTCATAAAAGATGCCCAGATTCATTAACACGTGTTCTTAAATACGTAATTTTAATTATTATAATCATACATATTACATTATTTTAAACACGAATTATTAGTCATTTCCATAATTTATTAAAACTAGAAAAACAAATTAAGTCCATAATTTATGATTTTTGTGTGTAGAGAACTATAACAATTGGCTTTGAGACAATCAATCAAATAAAAATTTGCTACTATTTGAGGAATTTCAAAAGCAGGCAGAGCAAAATTCAAACAATAATGGGAATTAATCATCTGCAAAGTTGAAGGATCTAGTTCTGGGATTACAACCAGTTTGACCCAAAAAAGTTAACACTTATTACCAAAAAATCATATAAATTTTATCCCTTCAATGCCCTGTGAAGTGAAGTATCGCATGCAATGATCAAGACTCATTCGGTCGGCCTCTGTCCCAAAACAGAAATGTCCTCGTACCGTTTCTGCATAAAAACAACAATATGCTAAGAATACCACTCAAATATAAAAATCCAAAAAGATACAACTATAATAGATACGCGATTTAATTCAAGAAAAAAATCTAGCCTTACCCCAATATTGTTATTCTCCCATAGTTTATGAACTCCATAGTCAACTGCCTGAAACACATAATCAGCACTTGTGTATCAGTCACAACTGATGCATTTCTTTTATATAAAATCCATGGATAAACTAAGTTAACGAGAGTGTTTGGGACCGGTTATTAAAATACTTTATCTTTAAGTTGCATATTGAAATAAACAGTTTGGAACATGCAACTTACAACTACTTATGCAAAACAACTTATTCACCCAACAGATTATCAGATCTGCAGTCTGGATGGTCAATCTCAAAACGTCATCAAAACAGCTTATTATTGTATCAAAATGCAATATCAAACACCGTGCAATTCATACAACAACAAATATTCTACCACATGTAAAAAATCCTAATTACTTCAACAAAAAGGTTCTTCCCTCTTATTGCTTAACACAATCAATTCTGTAAACATTAACAAGACGAACCCAAAAACTAAATTAATCAAACGACAATGGAATCGAAGAGTATATACATACATAGTGTGTTGTAAAACACACTACGAATCAGATCTATGATAACAATACGAAGCATAGTCAATTCTATAAACATCAACAGCACTAACCTCAAGACCTTATTAATCAAACAAAAACGGAATCCAAGAGTATATATACATAGTGCGTTGTAAAACACATTATAAACAGATCTGCGATAACAATGTACGCATAATCAAATCTATAAACTAAAATAACACAAACCTAATTAATCAAACGGAATGGAATCTAAGAGTACATATACATGATGTGTTCGATAACAACACAAAGCATAATCAATTCTATAATGTATAAACAATCAAACATCAACAACACAAACCTAAAAACCTAATTAATCAAAAGAGTACCGAATCAAAGACTATACATACAGTGTGTTGTAAAACACAATGTAACCAGATCTATGATAACAATACAAAGCATAATCTATTCTATAAGCAACATAAACAGCACAAACCTAAAAACCTAGTTAATCAAACAAGAACAGAATCAAAAACTATATATTTATAGTGTGTTGTAACATATAATATAATCAGATCTACAATAACAATACAAGGTATAATCAATTCTACAAACATCAACAACAGGAACCTGATTAAACCTAATAAAATAACCTAATCAATCAAATGAAAACCGAATCAAACAATGAACATAACGAACAGTAAATCGGAACAGATATTAATAGATTCTGAATCGGAAGCCTAACCCGTTCACCGAGGAAAGCACCGGCGATGACGAAAGTGACGTAGACGGAGTTACGGCGCATGAGGACTTTGTATAGTCCTTCAAACAGGCCTCCGGATCTCCGAGCTGCCGTGCTCATGGTGGTGAGCTGTTGACGATAAAATGGTGTTGCGATTTGGGGGTTTCGGTGAGTTTAGGTGGTTACCGATGCTGAGTTTTGTTGGTGTGAATTCAGGGTAAATTGGAACCGGATCCGGTTCGGTATGTAAAGATATTCCGGTTTAGATGGTTTGGGAATTGGGCCGTTTGTATTCTCCAACTTGTTTAAACTCTGTGTATATTTAAATTTGGTAAAACTAGTTTTATGATATTGACGGGTGCGAGGTCAAATATTTCTCAATCTATAGAAACAAAATATTATTATATTTTTGTTAGAAGAGAAAACTAAAATGATGGTAAGACTACAATTTTAAGTTGGAGGCAAAACTGTAATTTGTCAGGACCAATGAGCGATTGCTAGACAGCTGCCTGACACGAATAAAAATTGTACCGAGTCAACCAACTAAAACAGGACGCTACCATAGGTTTGCTAAAAATACTAAAACGATTGGAAGACTGTAATTTTGAACTGTGGGAAAACCGTAAGTTTGACTGGGAGTAAAATCGTAATCTGTCAAAAGCTACAACGATGGCAAGATTGAATTTTGAATTAGGGGCAAAATCGTAATTTTTACTGGGGGTAAAATCGTAATTTGTCAAAAGCTAGAACGATGGCAAGACTGTAAAATTTGAAATGCAGGCAAAAGCCTAATTTTGAACTGAGGGTAAAATCATAATTTTGAGTTGAGGCAAAATCGTAATTTTGAACTCAGAGTAAAATCGTAATTTATTCGGGCCAATTGAGAAGTGTTAGACAGTTGTCTGACACTATTTCCTAATATATTGTTTAAAATATATACATACAATACAATACAATGACATTCGGGTGTGTAAAAATGTTGGCATGGACTTTTTTTGATCGTAAACTAGTTGAACCCACTGCCATAACATTTTTTATATCAAAATAAAACTAACAAATTAAATCAACCCTCTCATACCCGCTTGGGTTGTGGTGTTGTACACAACCCAACCAACCCGCAAACCTTCGAATAGTAAGTAAAACTTCCTTACCGAATTACCCCAACTAATAGTTGTTTGTTTTACACCAAACTTTGACCATGTGCCATATTTCTTTTGCTAATTAACGGGATAATAGAAAAGTGACCGGTGGTAATTTCTATCGAGACCGAATCTCAAAGTGAAGAAATAATTTTTAATTAGAGTCCATTTTGACCATTTAAACATAAAATTATCATGTGTAAACATTAATAACTAATACCAACAAATTACAAGTTTTGCAATCACACCATATATATTTCCAATACAGTGTATTAGTTAGTTTTTTTTTTCTTAGGTTTTAATAAATTTAATTAATGAAAATAGTGTAGTCCGTGTCACACTTAGAAGATAGTGAATATTGTAAAGTTTTTCTTTTTTGGGTCTAACCTTTCTTAAAAATCTATTTTTTTACTAATAGTTAGAATATTGATTAATAAACCATTTTTATATAGAAAACATGACGGGAGTACCGGCGGTGGTCGATGAAGGGCGAGGTAACTGTCAAAACCATTGCGGTGGTGTAGTGGTTTGATTATATGAGTGAGAGAATCGATAAGCATTATGTGAGTAAAGATTGTAATATGTGAGCGATCAACTTACCTTAGAGCAATACATGGAGTATCTTTGTTTGAAGAATCTTTTGGTTTCCTTCAAATGGGTGTTCGACATGGTTGGTTTATAAATTTCCGCAACATCATTGGTGCTGGATGACTTAACCGGGCATGTCAAACACTTAGTTAGCCACGGGCGTAGCTTTGTTGTGGTCCAGGGGTGACCGGCTTTTACTAATTTTTGGCTCGTAATGTTAATTTTATCGATTTTTTGTAGTGTAAAATATTGAATTTTAAGAGTTCGGACCCTCTGAGTTTTTGTTCAAGCTCTGCCACTTTAGTTGATGACGTAGGTAGCTCAAGCTTAATAAAATGACTATAATGCAATACAGCTTAAAGGGTTGAAAGGTAAAATGATTCGGAATTGACCAACTGTCGTGAACAACAAAAAGTATAAGACAGTGACTAGTCACATCACACTTTACGTGTTAAACCCCTCACTTAGCCGCACAAGAAGCATGTGGAGGAGTACATCCTTTTACCCACATGTTCAATTTACCTACCAAAATGGGCAAGCCTCTCACTGCAGTATCGGATCACTAGTCAATGGTTTCTTCTTATAGCCAGCTCTTTCCCTATAAATGACAACACCTTGTTATTCAGCTGGCCATCCCTGAAATCTCACTTCTCACCTCTATAACTTGTCACTTGCATTTTCTATTCTTCACTAACTTCAACACAATCACATTGCATACAAACATTCTGGGTTGAATATTTTTCAATCGAGAATTTAATACAAACAATAACCAAATGATCCAACTCTACGCATTGCATACGTAAAGGGACCCCACGATCTACATTAGACAAACCGAAACCCTTAAACCCTTTTGCCTAACTAGTCTATTCACTATACTTATTCTTATATTTGTTGAGTTAACTTCAATCCATTAAAATTTTGGTTTATGATTAGAAACGATTCGGTTACGTTAAACTTGGTGTAGTACAAACAAGAAGAAAATATCGTATCTTTCAAACACGTGTTTTACCTCAAAGTCATGTTCGAGATGTGAAGATATACTATTTTTTTTAACACCAACTTTCATTAAAATTGCCCCCAACATATAGTACATGTCTTGCAATTCTAGTTTCAATCTACTTTTTTTAATAAAAATGTTCCTTTGTGATATGAGGGGAAATAGGGCACTAAAGTTTTCCTTCCGATTAGAGTAAATTGCACAAAACATCATCTATATTTCCTCAAGCTTGCAGGTTCCAGCCTTAATGTTTAAAAGTTGCTAAAAACAGCCTTTAAGTTTAGTTTTGTTGCGGGTTCAATCCTTTACAGCTAACCACGTTATTTTCTTCAGTTAAATTCCCTCACATGCATAACATGTGAGGGTATATTCGTCATTTTGGTTGATCTTCCACCCACGTCAATTATAAGAAAAAAGAATATTTAAGATTTAACCTATTTTAAAAAAATTCTAACCGTAGGGACTAATGTGCAATAAAACCAAACTTTTAAAACCAAACACCCTCTTTTCCGGTCTTCTTCTCCGGCGTCTTCGCCGGATTCCGGCGAACCCGGAATTAAGATAGGAATCTTGTTAAGCTAGCCCACTAAGCTGTAAAGATTAACACAGATTTTGATCATGCCAATCAAACTCTTCAGGATTATCATCAGTTGGAAGAATCGGCGCCCTATTCGCATCAGACGGAAACGACAAACGACTCTTCAACCCTAGATACCTCTCACGGAACTCCGATGCCGTCAAATCAGAGAACTTCGTAACACCGTGTTCAGTAGTCGGATCCAGCAATGGTGACGCTTAGAACGCCGCAAGTTAGACTTAAACACTATCAAACGCTAATCGTGCTCCTCTGTAGTCGCGTACGTTTTACCAAACTTTGTTTAAACTAGATTAAAACTTAAATATTCTTTTTTTTATAAATGAAGTGGGTGGAAGATCAACCAAAATGACGAATATACCCTCACATGTTATGCATGTGAGGGAACTTAACTGAAGAAAATAACGTGGTTAGCTGTAAAGGATTGAATCCGCAACAAAAATAAACTTAAAGGCTTAGCAACTTTTAAACATTAAGGCTGGAACCTGCAAGTTTGAGAAAACATAAAGGATGTTTTGTGCAATTTAGTCTTCCAATTACAATATATTTCACTTAATATGTAACATCTCGATTTGATTAGTGAATAAGAAATTCTCATTTAAATTGTTTGTTATATGAGATTCCAGTCTTCCAATGCATATTAACTCGATGCAGAGATATATTGAATATAGTGTCATTAAAATATCTCTAAATTCCAATAATTTAGGATAATTTATTTTTTCTTCTTTGGTACTTTTTATCCTAAGGTTGGTCAGTGTAAGCCAGCCCTTTGGCGCCCCGTCCCCACTTTCGAAAATGGGGTTCACGGCTCGAGACCCTCTAACGCCCGCTATTCACTCACACCAGCCTATTTAGCGTCCCTCTTTAACGCCCCTGGGGCAATGTTCGTAGTGTTAACAGGATGAGCTAGACGAGGGCGCTAGCCCATACAATCCAGTCTAAATAGAGTCCATTAGCTAATGTATTCAACTTGTTATGAACTTTATGTAAGTTTGATGATAGGGTTGCAACTCTACTAAAATAGAAGATTGTTAGTCAAAGTAATTTACCCATTAAATACTATAATTCTATAAACCATACATATTTTCATTCTAATTGGTTGATACCTTTTGGTTATCATAAGAAAAAAAGTATATTAGCGACACCATCTATATATTGTGTCAAAGTCCATTCTCACTTATATGGTATGATTCATTCATTTACAACGTCAAACACTACATTAATATCTTTTTCTCTACTTCTCTTTCTTTTAGCTCAGAACTAGTCAGAAACCCCCACGTTACGGGATGGGGGCGTAAAACTATGCTACCAGTGTTGCGGAGCCGGAAGGCGTAAAACCGTCCAAAGTAACAACCGAACCACGATCAAAACCGGAAAAAAGCTTAAAACAATAACACAAATTTTTAAAACCAAGTAATTAACGTGACGTAAAAAGTAGTCGAAGTCGAATTTATATCGACACGTATTAGAAAGTCGAGAGGTAAAAAACTCGATGGGCCAAATGTAACTAACAAACACCATGATAAATAGCAACCAAATCCAGTTTAAAACGTAAAACAAAAAACAAATAAATAATAAAAGTCGCTTAACATTTTATGAAAAAAAACAAAACAAAAACCACAGAAAAGACAAAAAGAAAAGTTACTATTCCAAAAAATTAGTATTATTATTATATATAGATAATATCATTGAATGTCACATATATGCGAAGACATCAAAGATTTTACCGCTTTCACGTGACACAAAGAATCACAAACTTATCAGCTAGGTGAGCCCCTGCTTGCATCAAAGAGGGTATCAAAAGAATCAAATTATCAATACCTTAGATATTGTCTTAAATGCAGTTGGTTGTTCAATAATAATAAATAAAACAAACCGACTTTTCTTATATTAAACTATCGCACTTTCAAATTATAGAATCCTATAGCCACTCCGCTGTAAAACCCTTACTTAATTAACTAAAATTTTATAAAATGTTTGCAATTAATATATTCATAATGCAAATATAAGACCATTTAATGGTCATTAAAAATTTATACCATTTTAAAAAGGATCACTACATGTTAGGATGTTCGTTTGTTAGACAACTAAACCAAAATGCGGAAACTTGAACTTTGATCGTGTTCGGTTATTCGTTAAGCTTGATCGTCATCCGTGCATTCAAACCAATACCTATATTTCAAATCATGAAATATGTTAGTTATAGAAGTCTATAACGTAACATTTAAAACCCAAAGCTCAAAATAACAAAATCAACATTTGCCATCTTGTCTGCCGTAAGCTACAACTACTTGCCGTAACTACGGCAGGTTATATTTGTTTCAACAGCAGCCGACTGCCGTAACTACGGTAGGTTGTTGTAGAATTTCCGTTTTGCCCTTTTTATGTAAAAGTTTCGTAACTTCTTGAATACTTAACCGTTTCTCTTGAAACTTTTTTCTAATTAACCGTAAAACATTTGCCTATGTAATTACCTAAATCCTTAACCCGGAATACATAAGTTACGCAACCGTTACCCGATTTATGTGCATTTTCATTTTGACCCATTATGAATTTAAGCACTTAAGCGTAATTTATCCGCATCTCTTCATATTTTCTATTCTCACTTTATGACCTCCATTCGTCTATCATCACAACTTCAATTGTGATGAGTTATCATAGGATAATCATTACACTCCTATTATATCCTCGAGTTTGACACTTTTATGAAAATGACCCATTATATAGCATTAAGCCAAAATGGTTTGAACCTTCCACTTTATACTACCAGAAGAATTAACCAAATTATAAAACTCATAGTTAAACTACCCTTAAGGGTCGTTTGTCCGGTTTGTCATTCAAGGGCGTTTTGGTCAATTTTAGTTCGTTTAACCACGAAAGACATTTAAAAGCTTGTTTTTTTTTACTAAGTGGGCATTTTTAACTTATTTTTATTAAAAATCATTATGTTCCTAAGAACATAATATCTCCAATTTAAATTATTAGATATACCTTACTTTAGATAATCTAATGTTCATCCATGACTCGTTTAACTCTCATCGGTCCTAAGTCTCCATTGTGAGTTTGACCCATTACACATACCTGGCTCGAGTCATAGCGTTGACCCGTTTTAATATCTTGTATTATTAGTTGCTAACTAAAAGCAATGCAAGCCATACGTTATTTTTCCCGTGAGCACACAACTCGACAAGCAACCATTAGTCATTATTGTCAAATGGTAATAACATCAACATCTGACCCATTTGGTCTAATTGGCCATTTTACCCGCCTCTTGACTTATCCTTATTACACTGGGAACAACCAAACAATATGTATTGTGAGATGGTGTTTATTTAGCATCTCACCCATTCAGCCCATTTCGATTTACACCATATGATCATATTACTTAAGAGTCGTTTCTTTATTTGTTTGACCCATTATGGCTTACGCCATAGAGTGTCTTTCAAAACTCATTATTTATCCGTCAACTCGTCACTAGATTACCATTTTACCCATTATGTTTTACACCATAAGTAACTTTTCAAAATTCCTTGTTTATTCGTCAACACGTAACCGAATTACCGTTTTACTCCTTTTAACGATTAAATATCATGTTTCGTCCTGTATTGATTCGTGACGGAACGTCATATTTCAAAGAGTCATTTCAAATACTAGATCAACTTGTTCTTAATTAATACTTATGTAGATGTTCTACTCAAAAGATGTAAGCTTTACTTACCTTGCATCCAATTATGTTTTTCCCGTGTGTTTGATCCGTTTGAACTGCTTCTTCCCAAGCTTCCACCTAGCTTGTCAAACGTCAAACTATCACTTATCATTCGCAAGATGGTTAGATTATTCATCATTTATCAAGACTATCCCACCTTACGGATTTTATATCAAAATTACCATTTGATTTTATTATAGGTCAGTTTGACTTTTAAAAGTCAACTGTCTATTAATATATGCAAATGCACAAACAAGTTCAACAAACTCATTTAGGCATTTCATCAAATACCCGGTAGACGTTATTTTTAGGCTACCAATTTAACATAGTCTCAATCATTGTATGCTAATCTATCAATATTATACAAGAACTTGAGATTGTTTTATCACTATAAAACAACTCATTGCATCATGTATATGAAATTTACCCAAACATGAAACTTAGCCAAAGACTTTAAACATTCATATATACATGATGACTTCAAACATCATTTAACATGAATATAACATATATTTCATCATATTATCAAAACCCACTTTATAAACTACTTGTTAATCACTTACAAATAATCTGACATCAAATATTTCATAATTTCATTATGTCTAACGAAATTAAGCATATGTATACACTTAATTTTATCTTTGGATCATAATTCAACAATCTAATTGCAAATATTCTACTTGTCTCAAGTTATGACTTTCACTAATCTAGGTTTTTAAACATAACTTATGATCCCCTAGTCTAGGTGATCGATAATTCGTGTTCATGCATGAATTTGAGGTCCAATTTCTCTTTCAATTTGATGGAATTGGATCAACAAGGGTTGCTCCCTTTTTTCTTTCTCCTGAACATCGACCATAACACACACTGTGTGTTCTTTTTAGTTTTTGCGCTTTTAATCTTCTTACTTCCAATTGTCCAAAATTAGTCCCTTAGGTTCAGTTTTGTTTAAACCCTATATAACACTACTAACAATTTACCATTATCATAACTAGGTTTAGATATTTCTAGTCAAATTACTTAAATTTAGGGTGTTAGAACCCGATTAAATTTAAGTCCCACTCACCCGAGCCTTTTATAAACTTTTACTTACTACAAAGTATTTGTTCAATTTAATTGGCGTTAGCTTTGATTATTTAAAATCCTAACGCTTATCCAGTCAACTTTTTACCACTGATGGTATTTTTACCCGCTCTTTAATATTAACGGGGTTAAATTTGACTAGATATTTCTAGTCAAATTACTTAAATTTAGGGTGTTAGAACCTGATTTAATTTAAGTCCCACTCACTCGAGCCTTTTATAAACTTTTACTTATTTTAAAGTATTTGTTCAATTTAATTGGTGTTAGCTTTGATTATTTAAAATCCTAACGCTTATCCAGTCAAATTTTTACCACTGATGGTATTTTTACCCGCTCTTTAATATTAACGAGGTTTAAATTACCAAACCTGTTTTTAGAATGTTACATCCGGCTAGACTATATTGTTTCAACCGAATCTACGTTGGCTTTAAAGTTTGGCAATTAAAAAATATCTTGTTGGTCGGTAGATTTTAAATTTTAAAGGGTTAGTCAGAGAGTGTATTAATATGAATTTTCTGGTCCAAAATTCAGCACTTTCCGTTTTCTTGAGAAAATGCCTTCAAGACTTTGGTGTTGGGCCAACATTGTGTTCAAACTTAAAATCAATTTCTTCTAATTGGGCTGCAAATATATATTAACTGGTGGATAATTGGCATGCTTTTGGCGGGTTCAAAACATAGATATAGCGTGCAAACTTTGTGACACACGGTTTTGACAACTTTTACATCAGTCCAAACCTGACAAAAAGAAATTTACGTTGTAACGTTAATGAAAATAAACATGTAGCGACATATCGATTGGGAACAAAGTTTATATATATGGAAATATAGAATAAATAAGATAAATACTAATTATAAAAAAAATCATTTGCAATTGGCCTTCTGGTCCAATGGCAAATGGGATGATGGTAAGAGCTTAGAATCTATATGGTCTTAAGTTCAAACCTGACTTAAGGGGGTTTTCCCACAGTGGTGGGTTCCCCTTTGATTGTGTTCTTCGGGGTGTTCAAATGGTTGTTCGGATCGGTTTTTATCATTTATCATAACCATAACCATAATCACTAGCTTAAGTTATGGATTTTTGTTAACATAACCGTAACTAAACTTTGGTTAGATTAATCGGTTATGAAGCTTGGTTATGGTTCGGTTTCTATTAATTAACCTTATTAAACTAGGTATTCCTCTACTTGCATCAAAGAAAAGTACTTTACACTTGACTTAAGTTTCTTACCTAATTTTAAATTGTGTATTTCGGTACATTGTTTGTCTTTTGTTGTCTACAATTTAGACTTCTTTTTTCTTATACAATTTAGACTTCTTTTACATATTGGTTTGTTATACTAGAAAACTCAAAAATAATCTTGTTGGTCGGTGGATTTTATGTCGTGATGAAACGGTTTAGTGTTTTTAATATGATTTTTTTGTCCAAAATTCACCACTTTTCGTTTTCTTGAGAGTTGCGAATATGACTTGAGATTTTGGTGTTGGGCCAAAATCTGTGTTCAAACATCAAATCATATCTTCAAGTGGGCTGGAAAGATAAATTTGTGTGTACCAATTCAAGTTTTCCACAAATAAATATCAAAAGTTATATAATTAAATTAAGATTGATTAAATATTTGGAAATAAAATGATTTATTTAAATATTTACGTATAAAGTAGATAAAAAGGTTGTTTGAAAATTTTTGAATTGGTAAACGCTAAACTACTAAGAGGTCTGAATCACTAAGTGTTGAACTAGTAACAGGTCTGAATCACTAAGAGCAAGTATAATGCTTAACCATTAAGAGGTAAATGTCTGACCAATTGGGATAAGAGGTCTTAACCATTCAAACTCAAGGGCTGTTTAGCAACTTCTGAAGCGCTAGGAGATGAGATTGGACCTATATAGACTAGGAAACACAGGGAAAGACAGTCTTGGGGGTCCCCAAAGTAAGTGTTGAACCAGTAAGAGTAAGGGGTTGTTTGACAACTTCTGAATGGTTAAGTGATGAACCAGTAAGAGGTCTAAACCATTAAGAGGTCTGAACCATTAAGTGTTGAACCAGTAAGATGTCTGAACCATTAAGAGCCAGCATAATGCTTAACCATTCTGAGGCAAATGCCTGGCAATTCAGATTATAGGTCTTAACCATTCAGATTCAGTATAATGTTTAAACATTCAGAGGCAAATGTCTGAACCATTCAGACATCTGCTCGCGAAACAAACAGTCTGAACTATTAAGTGTTGAACTAGTAAGAGGTTCATTAAGAGCCCCATTAAGAGATAAACAAACGGCCCCTAAGAGGTCCGAACGATTAAGAGCCAGTATAATGTTTAACCATTTAAAGACAAATGTCTGACCAATTCAGATAAGATGTCTCTTAACCATTCAGACTCAGTATAATGTTTAACCATTCAGAGGCAAATGTCTGAATCATGCAGACATCTGCTCACGAAACAAACAATCTGAACTATTAAGTGCTGAATCAATAAGAAATCTGAAACATCAAGAGCTAAACAAACAACCCCTCAGTATAGTGCTTAACCATTCAAAGACAATATTTAAACCATTCAAACATTTACTCATCAAACAAACAGTCTAAACTATTAAGTGCTGAACCAGTAAAAAATAAAAGATCTTAACCATTTAAAGCCTATTAAAAACTGAAAGACACAAGTAGTGAGAAGATACATCTTACTAAGAAAGTAAGAGATGCATCTTTTGAGACAAATCTCAATCATCCACTAAAACATGATATAAGAAATACAAGATTGCTTAAAAGGGGTTTTAAGATTCACAATTTAATTTACATGTTTTAAGAATTTGGTACATATTTTGCAAGGGCTATTAGCGTCTGTAATTAAACGTATGTGTGTGGTACATAATACGTTTTTTTATTAGTTTAATACATCTTTTATTTTTTTAATTGTGTTTATAAATCATCAAAATGGTTGGCGGTATATAGTACAGACACATGGCATTTATGTGGGTTGTGATTCATGTTCAATTTGCGGTAGACAATATAACTTTTTTTTGTCTCTCTTTTTTCTTTTTTGAACATAATCATCTTAAAATGATTGAAAAATATAATATTATTCGTATATCTTTGCCTTTTTAACATAATCCTGTAAAATTGCATAATGCAATAAACAATTCATGATTGATAAAGTACACTTATACTTTCTTAGTATTTGAATAATATTTAACTTCATTTTCGTTTTATAAAACTCAATAGTAGATTGTGTATAGATTTTTACATGAATCATGATGTTTGATTTGTTGTCCTCTAAACACAATCGATATGCTTTTAGTTATACGAATTTAGTAGACTATTAAAGGGATATTATTGTAAAGAAATCAATATACTATATTATTATTATTATTATTATTATTAAAACTCCCCAACTCAATTTTTATATGCTACTTAAACTTGTAAAAAGAACATTAAAATTTCTATCAACCTAATCTTCGTACACTAAAGTCCTTAAACTCTTCTAGGATGTATATATTAGGGGAAAAAATTAAAATAGTGATTTGTTACTACTTAAACATGTAAAAAGAACATCAAAAAGCAATTTTCGTACACTAAAGTCTCTAAACTCTTCTAAAATGTATATATTAGTGAAAAAATATTTAAAATAGTGATTTGTTACTACTTAAACATGTAAAAAGAACATCAAAAAGCAATTTTCGTACACTAAAGTCTCTAAACTCTTCTAAAATGTATATGTTAGTGAAAAAATATTTAAAATAGTGATTTGTTACCTTTGAACTAAGTAAAAATTTGATAATTTAATATTGGACTATTTGCAAGAAAAATTTATACCGTCTCACTTTGAAACAAGCATTTAGTCTAGGGGGTGTGAGAAGGAGGAAGGGGTCACAGTTGGCCTTCGGCCCCTACGTGGAACATCCCCCCGTCCCCCCACGTCCAATCTTCGGCGTCACAGCTAGCCTTCGGCCCCTATGTGGAACATCCCCCTCCATACACACATGCCCAATCTTCGGCACCCCTGGTGCTCTCTCCTCTGTTTCCCTCTCTCTCTCTTGTTCGGTGAAGGGAAGACTCCATCTCCTTGATGGGATGGAGAGGAAGGTGGTTTAAAGTGAAGGTGACGTGGCGATATAGATGGTGAGGGAGGATGAAACCACACTCCGTAGCCTTATATTGTAACATTCGTAAAAAAAAGAATGAATCCTAAAACCCGACCTGTTTTTGTAACTCGATCCGTTTTCATATTTCAGGTAATCTTGTTTAATGTTTAAGCAATAAAATGTCTTGGATTCTATGTTTTGATCATACATGTTATCATATCTGGTGATTTAAAGTCTTATACATGTTTTAGACAACCTTGTAAATTCATTTCCATGTATTTTGAAGCAACCCTCCATAGCTCAAGGTCTAAAACTAAGGTTTTCCTTAAATTAATCAAAAACTTTGGAGACCTCGTGAACATACCTAACACATCACATCCTAACCTTCTTATCATTCAAATTTTATTATATACATGCCTTAAGATTGGACATTGTGTTTTGGAGAGTTTAGATGTAATTGATCGCAAGTAAAAAGCTCTACATGTCGTATTCTTAGTTTTGTCATAAGATGACTTTCGGGTGACTTTCTTGCTAACTTTCTCCATACTTGAGCTATCATTCTGGTCCATTCAAAGCTCCAAGATATACTTGGTATACTAAGGATTAAGTAGGTTCAAATGGTGCATAAAACTGAGCTCCAGCGTAACGGGAATCACAAACACAAGTTTTAGAACATAACTCTCGACCCGCATCAAGACCCAAGGTTTAAGCCTAATTCTCGACACCATGGATGTTGGATTACTCTCTTCCATATGATAGTAGTCTGAAAATAATGAACGTAGGCGAAAACCGTGCGCGAAACGGAGTTATAACGAAGCGGGAATCGCGAAAACAAGTTTGGTGTTTGTTGCTGATTTGAAAGACGCAAAAATCTTGTTTTAAAGTCATCCCACATCGCCCCAATCACCATTTTGTGCTCCATTTCACACCTATAAATACCATTGCTTGGTTCTTTATAGCTTGCAACTCCTAGTTTGAGTTTAAACAAGTGGAATAACCAAATTTGGTGGCTCCACAAGCACAATACCCATTTGGGTGTGCTGTGTAGTAGTTTTTATTTTCGCTTTCGACGAGGAGGTGCTGCCCTTCAAGCTCTTCTCATTTTGTAAAGTTCTTCTTCGAGGTAATCTTCCTTTCTTTGTTTTTTTATTAATATTCATTTATTTATTGCTTTCTTAGTTTAATTAGTTTAGTTTAGGTTCTTAGTTAAGGAGCATTAGGCTCATTAAGGTAGCCTAGTTTAGGCTTGCCTTTTGGCTTTTCATAGCCTTGTAGAGGCTCGTTAGGCTCAACCGAGTCTAACATATCATGTTCGTTCATTTAGCTATGCCTAGCATAACGTTTACTTTTTTTTGTTGCATTCGTTTGTTTAGCTTAAATCACGCTTACCAATTGGATTTTCTTCTTATTCTCGTGCGGTTTTTCATTAAGGATTAAAAACGCAAACACTGTGAGTGAATCCTTACAAATTCCCTTTTTCATTCACGTTTTGGGGTGTATCATGTGTCGTAATTTACTTTATTTATACAAATACATGTGCTACCACCATTATGTGATCTAATGTGTATATTTGTTTGTTGTGGTTATGTATGGTTACATTTTATCATTTCAGTACGATCATTCATTTAAGGCCCATCAGTTCCTCGTGGGATACGAGTTGAGCATCAGATGCCTCATTAGATCCGTTTCGTTTGATTGAGCCTTGATCTCAAGTTCATCATTCATTAGTTCATTGTTGATATTATGTGGTTTGTGATTTAATTATATATACGTATGCTCATATATGGTCCATGCACATTTTTATTGAAATAACCAATTTAACAAACTGTTTAAATGTTTAAGGGGTCTGATTTGTAACACTTCAAAACTTTAAATTTAAAAAAAATATAAAATCGTGGACCAGGTATTCGAACCCGGGTCTCACCAACAAACAAAACACTTGAGCCACTCCACCACATCAAACCTTTGTTAAAATTTCCATTTTTACAAAAATCCTTAAACACTGCAATCCCTTTTGAATTACCTTTACCCCCCAAATGTTAAATAGCTAAACGGTTACCTCCTAATTTCGGGACGAAATTTCCAAAAGTAAGGGGGACTGTAACATTCGTAAAAAAAAGAATAAATCCTAAAACCCGATCTGTTTTTGTAAATCGATCTGTTTTCATATTTCACGTAATTTTGTTTAATGTGTCACACCCCGACCCGCAGCGGAAAAGGTGATCGGGGCATAATTGGGTTATCATCAAAGCTCATGACATTTATTATATGTTTCATATTCATTAATACAATTTAATGGAAATAAATGATATACCATATTCTATCTATCTGTCTAAGCTTCTTGGTTCTCTTCTAAGGCATATCCTATGTTTTCCTTGCTTCAACCTGTTTACCTGTATCATGTGTAAAAAGGTTTTGGATCAACATAATGTTGGCGAGTGAATCCTATGGAAAAACATTTGAACAAGTTTAACCAATTGATTATAAATAATGTGCATACCACATATGAGTAAATGTAGATGTAAATTTATTCACACAACACATAATATTGAATATTAAACTCATATACACCAAATGATTGTTTTGAGGCACGCGATGTTCGACTCGTCTCCCACGAGGAACTGATGGGCCTAATGAATGAGTTTTGAGGCACGCGTTGTTCCACGAACTGATGGGCCTAATAAATGAGTTTTGAGGCACGCGTTGTTCTTACGAACTGATGGGCCTTAATGAATGAGTTTTGAGGCACGCGTTGTTCTCGTCTCCCACGAGGAACTGATGGGCCTAATGTATGAGTTTTGAGGCACGCGTTGTTCTTACGAACTGATGGGCCTTAATGAATGAGTTTTGAGGCACGCGATGTTCTCGTCTCCCACGAGGAACTGATGGGCCTAAATAATTTGCATACAACTTTGACAATATGTAATACATCACAACCAAACAATAGTTACATTCTAGTTTAGTTCATATAATGGTATAGCACGAATTTGCATAAGAAAATTAGTTTAAGCGACACATGATACACCCCAAAACATGAATAAAAAGGGGAGTTTGTAAGAATCCACTCACATTGGGTGCGTTCGGTTGATGAGGTTGAATGCACGCGAAATGGTGTTAACCACGAGTGAAATTAATCCTAGATAAATCGCATAATGGTTCGGTAAGTAAACGGGTTTTATGAATCTATTTTAGTAGGATTGTTGGGTGTATTTTTGTGAGTTTGAGGCTATTTTCTAACCTTAAAAATGTTATTTTTAAGTATTTATAATTGATTTTTAATTAAAATAATTAAATAAAAATAATAAAAAAATATTTTATTTTATTGCTACAGTACACGTTGACCGTTGACTTGACTATCGTTGACCGGTTCATAGGCATTTTGTTGTGCGCCGGGTGAGGCTCGAACCCGAGACCTCCCGTACGCGTGCACGCAGCTCTACCAACTGAGCTACGTGTCTAACCCGTTATATATCCGATTTTAATTATATATATATATTAATTAGATTTAACAAAAATCCTTTATTATTAAAAACGAAATAAATCTCAGAACCGGTGTGCTCCACAGGTCTCGAACCCGGGACCTGTGGGTTAGCGGACACACACTCCACCGCTGGACCGTGTGTCTCACTTGGTTATAAACTCAGTTATCAATATACTTAACATATCACAAAACACTCCGGTTCTGTTTTGCGAAAAAGAGAATTTTTATCAAGGCGGCGTGTGTGAAACCGGAATCGAACTCGTGACCTTAGCTTTAAAAGTGCACACAGTCCACCGCTGGACTGTGTGTCTAACCCGGTAATTATCTTGATTTTAATTATACTTAACGATTACTGAACTTCGTCTTCTTCACCGGTTTTAACCGGAAGTGACGACGGACTTGGTTCGAAAAGTTAATTCCTGTTCCTATAGTGTTTTATGATCAATTACAGACGAGATAAAAGTAAAAAGGGAAGAAAATAGGCGTGAGATGTACCGACTGGTTTTACTCTGTTTTCCGGCAGAACTCCGGCGACAGAACTCTTTTTCCGGCGACAAGTATTTTGCAGCAGAAAGTCTTCCGAAGGCTTGAAAAGGGTGTGGGTGTTTTCGGAGAAAGTTTAGGGGGTTCAGTAAGCTCAGAGTTTACGGATACGGTTTTCCGGCGAATTATCAAGAATTTCCGGCGAGTGATTTTTCGCCGAGAAAAGGTGCGATTTGAGTGTGAAAGACTTCTGGCGAGTTGAGGTTGTATTTATAGGGTAGTATTGGGATTGAATGGGGTCTGAATTCGGTCTCAATTCGAAGTCAGCCGTTCTCCGGCGGTTACAGCTGATGTCGCGGTTCAGACGTCGGTTATAACCGTCGTAATAGTTAAGACTTCGGTTATATTGAGCGATAACGTAAATAAACGGCGAAATCGTCGGGATTTCCGACGACTTTTATTTTGGGCGCAAAAATACAGAAATTGATTTCGGAACTTCAATATTTGAATTAAGTAATTCCTTTATTCACCAGAAAAACAAAGTGGCGGAGCGGTTGTTCGGTTAAGAGATAAGTCTTTGGTTTGACCCGGTATAGACCCGAGTTCGAAACCCGGCAAATGTAAAACATTTTTATTTGATATTTTTGACAGATTTTCAAAAACTAAATACATATCCCCGCATAATATTTGATTACGGATCGTTTAAAATTATTTTGGGCATTTAATTCGCAACTAAAATTTTAACTGACTGTTCGGTTGATAAGCGGAGCGGGTCTGGTAAATCCGTTTTTTGACGGATGTTACAGTATCCCCTGCTTTTAGAAATTTCGTCCCGAAATTTAAACAGGGATATAATTGACTAAAAGAATGATGGTATTTAGTTTTGACAGTTACATACTTAGAAGAAATAAGGGTTTAAGTTTTTGTTTGAGGCGGTAACGTTCCTTGTAAAGGTTAAGTATCCTAATACAGGAATCGCTTTTTGTTGCCTACTGTATAAGTATTGTTAAGCAGGAATGATTCGCTAAAATGATATCACGCATAAAAGTTTGAATATGCTTAGGGTTATATCCTAAGGCAGAAATTCTACAATCTACACAAATAAACACAACAACTAACAATTGTATCCACATTCTGATAGCATATATGTTTGAATGGTGATGGTTCCTCTCTCGTTTGTTATGATGGAGAGGTTAGTCTATATAGAAATGGATCACAATCCAATTTCTTTAAATAGTGAGATGATATAAATGTAACACAATTTCAACCAAGGCAATAGTAAATCCTACATGGAACTTCTCATAACCGCCTGATAACGCCTCTGATCCTTTGACAAGAATACTTATATATAGGAAGTACCAGCGGCGTATCCACCATATTCTTGTCAAATTTTCATTGGTTTTATCAGTGAATTATGATTAGTCCTATAACTCTACAACCAATACAACAAACATAAAAATACTGAAATGATATATATCTGTGCGATCAAGGCTCAATCAAACGGAGCCGATCGTATTGTATGTATTGAGAATGAAATTGTCTGTGTGCTCAAGGCTCAATCAAACGGAGCCGAGCTTATTGCATGTATTGAGAATGGAATTGTCTGTGTGCTCAAGGCTCAATCAAACGGAGCCGAGCTTATTGCATGTATTGAAAATGAATAACTTAATCACAACAAACAGCCTATGCATGGAACCTCTCATAACTGCCTGATAATGCCTCCGATCATTTGACAAGAATACTTATATATAGGAAGTACCAGCGGCGTATCCACCATATTCTTGTCAAATTTTCATTGACTTCATCCGCCAGTTATGATTAGTTCTATGCGACTCTACAACAAACACCACAACCACAAGATACTGATAATGAAAATGTATGTGCGTTCAAGGCTCAATCAAACGGAGCCGAACGTATTGCATGAACTGGAAATGTAAATTGATCTGTGTGCTCAAGGCTCAATCAAACGGAGCCGAGCGTATTGCATGTATTGAAATGTAAATTGAACTGTGTGCTCAAGGCTCAATCAAACGGAGCCGAGCGTATTGCATGTATTGAAATGTAAAGTGAAATGAAATGTATTGCATGTGAGACACAACTCAACTTCTGAGATATGTCGTGAATTATGATGATATGAATATTAAATCAATGAGTATAAAACCAACTGAACTAGTAATTTGCATTAAAATTCTTGGATAAAATTCCAATTGAGATACGTGAAAATTGAGATAACATAAAGAAAACATAAAAACTAAGTGATTAGAGTTGAATCTTGATTCTTGGTGAGAGAAGGCTAGTTAAGTGGTTGGTTTGGACCGTTAACATCTTCAACAGGATTGGCGTTGATGTTATAAACTCTTCCTCTTGCTGGTGGTGGAGCTGGGTTTGCTTGGTTTGCTTGGTTAACTGGGTTTGCTTGAGCTTGGGCGTTTATGATATTAACCAAACGAGGACACGTGTTTCTAAAATGGGTAGGGTCGCCGCAATTGAAACAAGCTCGAACATATGGGTTCATGGGGTATTGAGGTTGTTGATATGTTTGGGTCATGGGTTGAGTAGGGGTTGAGGTTTGGTTTTGAGCGGTGCGGCA
The DNA here is from genome assembly GCA_947069175.1 of Scalesia atractyloides. Taxonomy (NCBI): domain Eukaryota; kingdom Viridiplantae; phylum Streptophyta; class Magnoliopsida; order Asterales; family Asteraceae; genus Scalesia; species Scalesia atractyloides. The sequence continues at coordinate 85,917,815 of CAMTDV010000001.1, read as the reverse complement.
AACTTTGCTCAAATGACCGTAGCGTCCACAATTCGCACATAGTCGACAGGGTGAAGTAGTTGGATGGTGATAGAAACAGGTGTTGCATTGAGGGTGAGGTCCAATGTAAGGTTTCTTATTTGGGTAAGTTGAGTTGGGTGCTACTTGAGCGTTTGGGGTAGTTTGAGGAGGTACAACTTGTGAAGCTGGTTGTTTGCGTTGGGTGACGGCGAAGACTTGTCCATCACGCTTTCTCTTAGATGTAGGTGGTGTAGAGGATTCGGTTCGGGTGGGGTTTGAGGTTTTCGTTGATGCTTTATCCTTCTTCTTCTCCTCTTTGAAATCTTTGTTCCGGATTCGGTTCTCGGTGAGCGCGGTTGCTAGCTCCATTGCTGCTTCCAAAGTTGCAGGCGAGGTGCTTATTACAGGGTCTTGAATCTTTGATGGAAGACCACGAATGTAGTGCTCGATCAAACGGTAGAGGGGAGTGAACAAGTTGGGAACCATTTGATTTAGCTCAAGGAATCTCTTGTTGTATGTGGTGTGGTCGCCTTCCTTTTGTTTCAAAGCATGGAACTCATCCTCCAATTTCTTGATTTCACTTCTTGGGCAAAACCGTCTTGTCATGATTCCCTTCAACTCTTCCCAAGTCAAGGTCATAGTTTCTTCAACACCTCGTTTGGTCTTTTCTGTATTCCACCATGTGAGTGCTGTTCCAAGTAAACGACCGGTAGCATAACGCACTTTGCGATCATCGGGGCAATCGCAATTTAGAAAAGTGTTCTCCATTTCTTCGAACCAATGGAGAAGAGCGGTGACACCTTCAGTTCCTTCGTATTTTGGAGGATCGCAGGATTTGAAATGTTTGTAGGTGCATTTAGTGACTGAAAGGTTGATAGTGGTTTGATCCTCTTGTTGGGTTGGGTTAACGGAATTAGCGGTAAGGGCTTGTTGAACTTGAACTACGATGTTGGGTATTACGGTCGCCATTTGCTGAGCGATTTGGGTAGCCATGCGTTCACGGGCTTTTTCTGCTCTCATCTTCCTACGGGCGAGGTTAGAAGACATCTACAAGGAATACATGTCAAGAGTATGAGTTGGATGCCTTTGGGATCGTGGGTCGTGTTTGGGATTGAACGTTCATAAAGTAAATATAGAAAATAAATCTACTACATCCATAGGATGTCTTGGGCTTTGCTCGCTGTTAGGCCCGTCATGCCGCCATACTTTACCTGTGTAATCATGTGGGCCCCCATGAATACCGGTTTTTCATATGGTTCGCACGGTTTCTGCCTGGTTGCGTACACAAAACCCGGAGAAAATCGAGAAATATGTATACAACGTGTGATATTCGGAATGTGTCCAGGCATGGACACGGTGACATCTCAAAGTGAGGTTAGTTCGAACGACGTTTGGTGTGGCATGCTTTGGCCTAATAGGTCCGTCGTACTCTCATCGTTAGTCCCCAGGTAGGCAAACTGGTCCGTTATTTTGGATTTATACGAATGCCAACCTAGACAGGACGTTCCGACTACCGGTACTTGTACCCTTCCAGTTACTACATGCCCGTCGCAGAACTTACTTTGATGAGAATTGAAAATTGCACAAAATCTTTGGATATTGAGAGTATGAAAATAAATTGAATACATGAACATCGATATATGTATAATGAATATGTATATATGTATAATGAATATGTATATGAGCATGTATGTTTGACTGAAATGTAAACAAATATGAAACAAATAAATATCACAAGTTTGTATGTAACCACCTAATCAAGTTAAATTTTAGGCAGACTATAGTATAGGCTCTAAGGGTCTAATAACCTATCCTATATCCCTATAGTCATGGCTCTGATACCAATCTGTCACACCCCGACCCGCAGCGGAAAAGGTGATCGGGGCATAATTGGGTTATCATCAAAGCTCATGACATTTATTATATGTTTCATATTCATTAATACAATTTAATGGAAATAAATGATACACCATATTCTATCTATCTGTCTAAGCTTCTTGGTTCTCTTCTAAGGCATATCCTATGTTTTCCTTGCTTCAACCTGTTTACCTGTATCATGTGTAAAAAGGTTTTGGATCAACATAATGTTGGCGAGTGAATCCTATGGAAAAACATTTGAACAAGTTTAACCAATTGATTATAAATAATGTGCATACCACATATGAGTAAATGTAGATGTAAATTTATTCACACAACACATAATATTGAATATTAAACTCATATACACCAAATGATTGTTTTGAGGCACGCGATGTTCGACTCGTCTCCCACGAGGAACTGATGGGCCTAATGAATGAGTTTTGAGGCACGCGTTGTTCCACGAACTGATGGGCCTAATAAATGAGTTTTGAGGCACGCGTTGTTCTTACGAACTGATGGGCCTTAATGAATGAGTTTTGAGGCACGCGTTGTTCTCGTCTCCCACGAGGAACTGATGGGCCTAATGTATGAGTTTTGAGGCACGCGTTGTTCTTACGAACTGATGGGCCTTAATGAATGAGTTTTGAGGCACGCGATGTTCTCGTCTCCCACGAGGAACTGATGGGCCTAAATAATTTGCATACAACTTTGACAATATGTAATACATCACAACCAAACAATAGTTACATTCTAGTTTAGTTCATATAATGGTATAGCACGAATTTGCATAAGAAAATTAGTTTAAGCGACACATGATACACCCCAAAACATGAATAAAAAGGGGAGTTTGTAAGAATCCACTCACATTGGGTGCGTTCGGTTGATGAGGTTGAATGCACGCGAAATGGTGTTAACCACGAGTGAAATTAATCCTAGATAAATCGCATAATGGTTCGGTAAGTAAACGGGTTTTATGAATCTATTTTAGTAGGATTGTTGGGTGTATTTTTGTGAGTTTGAGGCTATTTTCTAACCTTAAAAATGTTATTTTTAAGTATTTATAATTGATTTTTAATTAAAATAATTAAATAAAAATAAAAAAAAATATTTTATTTTATTGCTACAGTACACGTTGACCGTTGACTTGACTATCGTTGACCGGTTCATAGGCATTTTGTTGTGCGCCGGGTGAGGCTCGAACCCGAGACCTCCCGTACGCGTGCACGCAGCTCTACCAACTGAGCTACGTGTCTAACCCGTTATATATCCGATTTTAATTATATATATATATTAATTAGATTTAACAGAAATCCTTTATTATTAAAAACGAAATAAATCTCAGAACCGGTGTGCTCCACAGGTCTCGAACCCGGGACCTGTGGGTTAGCGGACACACACTCCACCGCTGGACCGTGTGTCTCACTTGGTTATAAACTCAGTTATCAATATACTTAACATATCACAAAACACTCCGGTTCTGTTTTGCGAAAAAGAGAATTTTTATCAAGGCGGCGTGTGTGAAACCGGAATCGAACTCGTGACCTTAGCTTTAAAAGTGCACACGGTCCACCGCTGGACTGTGTGTCTAACCCGGTAATTATCTTGATTTTAATTATACTTAACGATTACTGAACTTCGTCTTCTTCACCGGTTTTAACCGGAAGTGACGACGGACTTGGTTCGAAAAGTTAATTCCTGTTCCTATAGTGTTTTATGATCAATTACAGACGAGATAAAAGTAAAAAGGGAAGAAAATAGGCGTGAGATGTACCGACTGGTTTTACTCTGTTTTCCGGCAGAACTCCGGCGACAGAACTCTTTTTCCGGCGACAAGTATTTTGCAGCAGAAAGTCTTCCGAAGGCTTGAAAAGGGTGTGGGTGTTTTCGGAGAAAGTTTAGGGGGTTCAGTAAGCTCAGAGTTTACGGATACGGTTTTCCGGCGAATTATCAAGAATTTCCGGCGAGTGATTTTTCGCCGAGAAAAGGTGCGATTTGAGTGTGAAAGACTTCTGGCGAGTTGAGGTTGTATTTATAGGGTAGTATTGGGATTGAATGGGGTCTGAATTCGGTCTCAATTCGAAGTCAGCCGTTCTCCGGCGGTTACAGCTGATGTCGCGGTTCAGACGTCGGTTATAACCGTCGTAATAGTTAAGACTTCGGTTATATTGAGCGATAACGTAAATAAACGGCGAAATCGTCGGGATTTCCGACGACTTTTATTTTGGGCGCAAAAATACAGAAATTGATTTCGGAACTTCAATATTTGAATTAAGTAATTCCTTTATTCACCAGAAAAACAAAGTGGCGGAGCGGTTGTTCGGTTAAGAGATAAGTCTTTGGTTTGACCCGGTATAGACCCGAGTTCGAAACCCGGCAAATGTAAAACATTTTTATTTTGATATTTTTGACAGATTTTCAAAAACTAAATACATATCCCCGCATAATATTTGATTACGGATCGTTTAAAATTATTTTGGGCATTTAATTCGCAACTAAAATTTTAACTGACTGTTCGGTTGATAAGCGGAGCGGGTCTGGTAAATCCGTTTTTTGACGGATGTTACAGTATCCCCTGCTTTTAGAAATTTCGTCCCGAAATTTAAACAGGGATATAATTGACTAAAAGAATGATGGTATTTAGTTTTGACAGTTACATACTTAGAAGAAATAAGGGTTTAAGTTTTTGTTTGAGGCGGTAACGTTCCTTGTAAAGGTTAAGTATCCTAATACAGGAATCGCTTTTTGTTGCCTACTGTATAAGTATTGTTAAGCAGGAATGATTCGCTAAAATGATATCACGCATAAAAGTTTGAATATGCTTAGGGTTATATCCTAAGGCAGAAATTCTACAATCTACACAAATAAACACAACAACTAACAATTGTATCCACATTCTGATAGCATATATGTTTGAATGGTGATGGTTCCTCTCTCGTTTGTTATGATGGAGAGGTTAGTCTATATAGAAATGGATCACAATCCAATTTCTTTAAATAGTGAGATGATATAAATGTAACACAATTTCAACCAAGGCAATAGTAAATCCTACATGGAACTTCTCATAACCGCCTGATAACGCCTCTGATCCTTTGACAAGAATACTTATATATAGGAAGTACCAGCGGCGTATCCACCATATTCTTGTCAAATTTTCATTGGTTTTATCAGTGAATTATGATTAGTCCTATAACTCTACAACCAATACAACAAACATAAAAATACTGAAATGATATATATCTGTGCGATCAAGGCTCAATCAAACGGAGCCGATCGTATTGTATGTATTGAGAATGAAATTGTCTGTGTGCTCAAGGCTCAATCAAACGGAGCCGAGCTTATTGCATGTATTGAGAATGGAATTGTCTGTGTGCTCAAGGCTCAATCAAACGGAGCCGAGCTTATTGCATGTATTGAAAATGAATAACTTAATCACAACAAACAGCCTATGCATGGAACCTCTCATAACTGCCTGATAATGCCTCCGATCATTTGACAAGAATACTTATATATAGGAAGTACCAGCGGCGTATCCACCATATTCTTGTCAAATTTTCATTGACTTCATCCGCCAGTTATGATTAGTTCTATGCGACTCTACAACAAACACCACAACCACAAGATACTGATAATGAAAATGTATGTGCGTTCAAGGCTCAATCAAACGGAGCCGAACGTATTGCATGAACTGGAAATGTAAATTGATCTGTGTGCTCAAGGCTCAATCAAACGGAGCCGAGCGTATTGCATGTATTGAAATGTAAATTGAACTGTGTGCTCAAGGCTCAATCAAACGGAGCCGAGCGTATTGCATGTATTGAAATGTAAAGTGAAATGAAATGTATTGCATGTGAGACACAACTCAACTTCTGAGATATGTCGTGAATTATGATGATATGAATATTAAATCAATGAGTATAAAACCAACTGAACTAGTAATTTGCATTAAAATTCTTGGATAAAATTCCAATTGAGATACGTGAAAATTGAGATAACATAAAGAAAACATAAAAACTAAGTGATTAGAGTTGAATCTTGATTCTTGGTGAGAGAAGGCTAGTTAAGTGGTTGGTTTGGACCGTTAACATCTTCAACAGGATTGGCGTTGATGTTATAAACTCTTCCTCTTGCTGGTGGTGGAGCTGGGTTTGCTTGGTTTGCTTGGTTAACTGGGTTTGCTTGAGCTTGGGCGTTTATGATATTAACCAAACGAGGACACGTGTTTCTAAAATGGGTAGGGTCGCCGCAATTGAAACAAGCTCGAACATATGGGTTCATGGGTATTGAGGTTGTTGATATGTTTGGGTCATGGGTTGAGTAGGGGTTGAGGTTTGGTTTTGAGCGGTGCGGCAAACTTTGCTCAAATGACCGTAGCGTCCACAATTCGCACATAGTCGACAGGGTGAAGTAGTTGGATGGTGATAGAAACAGGTGTTGCATTGAGGGTGAGGTCCAATGTAAGGTTTCTTATTTGGGTAAGTTGAGTTGGGTGCTACTTGAGCGTTTGGGGTAGTTTGAGGAGGTACAACTTGTGAAGCTGGTTGTTTGCGTTGGGTGACGGCGAAGACTTGTCCATCACGCTTTCTCTTAGATGTAGGTGGTGTAGAGGATTCGGTTCGGGTGGGTTTGAGGTTTTCGTTGATGCTTTATCCTTCTTCTTCTCCTCTTTGAAATCTTTGTTCCGGATTCGGTTCTCGGTGAGCGCGGTTGCTAGCTCCATTGCTGCTTCCAAAGTTGCAGGCGAGGTGCTTATTACAGGGTCTTGAATCTTTGATGGAAGACCACGAATGTAGTGCTCGATCAAACGGTAGAGGGGAGTGAACAAGTTGGGAACCATTTGATTTAGCTCAAGGAATCTCTTGTTGTATGTGGTGTGGTCGCCTTCCTTTTGTTTCAAAGCATGGAACTCATCCTCCAATTTCTTGATTTCACTTCTTGGGCAAAACCGTCTTGTCATGATTCCCTTCAACTCTTCCCAAGTCAAGGTCATAGTTTCTTCAACACCTCGTTTGGTCTTTTCTGTATTCCACCATGTGAGTGCTGTTCCAAGTAAACGACCGGTAGCATAACGCACTTTGCGATCATCGGGGCAATCGCAATTTAGAAAAGTGTTCTCCATTTCTTCGAACCAATGGAGAAGAGCGGTGACACCTTCAGTTCCTTCGTATTTTGGAGGATCGCAGGATTTGAAATGTTTGTAGGTGCATTTAGTGACTGAAAGGTTGATAGTGGTTTGATCCTCTTGTTGGGTTGGGTTAACGGAATTAGCGGTAAGGGCTTGTTGAACTTGAACTACGATGTTGGGTATTACGGTCGCCATTTGCTGAGCGATTTGGGTAGCCATGCGTTCACGGGCTTTTTCTGCTCTCATCTTCCTACGGGCGAGGTTAGAAGACATCTACAAGGAATACATGTCAAGAGTATGAGTTGGATGCCTTTGGGATCGTGGGTCGTGTTTGGGATTGAACGTTCATAAAGTAAATATAGAAAATAAATCTACTACATCCATAGGATGTCTTGGGCTTTGCTCGCTGTTAGGCCCGTCATGCCGCCATACTTTACCTGTGTAATCATGTGGGCCCCCATGAATACCGGTTTTTCATATGGTTCGCACGGTTTCTGCCTGGTTGCGTACACAAAACCCGGAGAAAATCGAGAAATATGTATACAACGTGTGATATTCGGAATGTGTCCAGGCATGGACACGGTGACATCTCAAAGTGAGGTTAGTTCGAACGACGTTTGGTGTGGCATGCTTTGGCCTAATAGGTCCGTCGTACTCTCATCGTTAGTCCCCAGGTAGGCAAACTGGTCCGTTATTTTGGATTTATACGAATGCCAACCTAGACAGGACGTTCCGACTACCGGTACTTGTACCCTTCCAGTTACTACATGCCCGTCGCAGAACTTACTTTGATGAGAATTGAAAATTGCACAAAATCTTTGGATATTGAGAGTATGAAAATAAATTGAATACATGAACATCGATATATGTATAATGAATATGTATATATGTATAATGAATATGTATATGAGCATGTATGTTTGACTGAAATGTAAACAAATATGAAACAAATAAATATCACAAGTTTGTATGTAACCACCTAATCAAGTTAAATTTTAGGCAGACTATAGTATAGGCTCTAAGGGTCTAATAACCTATCCTATATCCCTATAGTCATGGCTCTGATACCAATCTGTCACACCCCGACCCGCAGCGGAAAAGGTGATCGGGGCATAATTGGGTTATCATCAAAGCTCATGACATTTATTATATGTTTCATATTCATTAATACAATTTAATGGAAATAAATGATACACCATATTCTATCTATCTGTCTAAGCTTCTTGGTTCTCTTCTAAGGCATATCCTATGTTTTCCTTGCTTCAACCTGTTTACCTGTATCATGTGTAAAAAGGTTTTGGATCAACATAATGTTGGCGAGTGAATCCTATGGAAAAACATTTGAACAAGTTTAACCAATTGATTATAAATAATGTGCATACCACATATGAGTAAATGTAGATGTAAATTTATTCACACAACACATAATATTGAATATTAAACTCATATACACCAAATGATTGTTTTGAGGCACGCGATGTTCGACTCGTCTCCCACGAGGAACTGATGGGCCTAATGAATGAGTTTTGAGGCACGCGTTGTTCCACGAACTGATGGGCCTAATAAATGAGTTTTGAGGCACGCGTTGTTCTTACGAACTGATGGGCCTTAATGAATGAGTTTTGAGGCACGCGTTGTTCTCGTCTCCCACGAGGAACTGATGGGCCTAATGTATGAGTTTTGAGGCACGCGTTGTTCTTACGAACTGATGGGCCTTAATGAATGAGTTTTGAGGCACGCGATGTTCTCGTCTCCCACGAGGAACTGATGGGCCTAAATAATTTGCATACAACTTTGACAATATGTAATACATCACAACCAAACAATAGTTACATTCTAGTTTAGTTCATATAATGGTATAGCACGAATTTGCATAAGAAAATTAGTTTAAGCGACACATGATACACCCCAAAACATGAATAAAAAGGGGAGTTTGTAAGAATCCACTCACATTGGGTGCGTTCGGTTGATGAGGTTGAATGCACGCGAAATGGTGTTAACCACGAGTGAAATTAATCCTAGATAAATCGCATAATGGTTCGGTAAGTAAACGGGTTTTATGAATCTATTTTAGTAGGATTGTTGGGTGTATTTTTGTGAGTTTGAGGCTATTTTCTAACCTTAAAAATGTTATTTTTAAGTATTTATAATTGATTTTTAATTAAAATAATTAAATAAAAATAATAAAAAAAATATTTTATTTTATTGCTACAGTACACGTTGACCGTTGACTTGACTATCGTTGACCGGTTCATAGGCATTTTGTTGTGCGCCGGGTGAGGCTCGAACCCGAGACCTCCCGTACGCGTGCACGCAGCTCTACCAACTGAGCTACGTGTCTAACCCGTTATATATCCGATTTTAATTATATATATATATTAATTAGATTTAACAGAAATCCTTTATTATTAAAAACGAAATAAATCTCAGAACCGGTGTGCTCCACAGGTCTCGAACCCGGGACCTGTGGGTTAGCGGACACACACTCCACCGCTGGACCGTGTGTCTCACTTGGTTATAAACTCAGTTATCAATATACTTAACATATCACAAAACACTCCGGTTCTGTTTTGCGAAAAAGAGAATTTTTATCAAGGCGGCGTGTGTGAAACCGGAATCGAACTCGTGACCTTAGCTTTAAAAGTGCACACGGTCCACCGCTGGACTGTGTGTCTAACCCGGTAATTATCTTGATTTTAATTATACTTAACGATTACTGAACTTCGTCTTCTTCACCGGTTTTAACCGGAAGTGACGACGGACTTGGTTCGAAAAGTTAATTCCTGTTCCTATAGTGTTTTATGATCAATTACAGACGAGATAAAAGTAAAAAGGGAAGAAAATAGGCGTGAGATGTACCGACTGGTTTTACTCTGTTTTCCGGCAGAACTCCGGCGACAGAACTCTTTTTCCGGCGACAAGTATTTTGCAGCAGAAAGTCTTCCGAAGGCTTGAAAAGGGTGTGGGTGTTTTCGGAGAAAGTTTAGGGGGTTCAGTAAGCTCAGAGTTTACGGATACGGTTTTCCGGCGAATTATCAAGAATTTCCGGCGAGTGATTTTTCGCCGAGAAAAGGTGCGATTTGAGTGTGAAAGACTTCTGGCGAGTTGAGGTTGTATTTATAGGGTAGTATTGGGATTGAATGGGGTCTGAATTCGGTCTCAATTCGAAGTCAGCCGTTCTCCGGCGGTTACAGCTGATGTCGCGGTTCAGACGTCGGTTTATAACCGTCGTAATAGTTAAGACTTCGGTTATATTGAGCGATAACGTAAATAAACGGCGAAATCGTCGGGATTTCCGACGACTTTTATTTTGGGCGCAAAAATACAGAAATTGATTTCGGAACTTCAATATTTGAATTAAGTAATTCCTTTATTCACCAGAAAAACAAAGTGGCGGAGCGGTTGTTCGGTTAAGAGATAAGTCTTTGGTTTGACCCGGTATAGACCCGAGTTCGAAACCCGGCAAATGTAAAACATTTTTATTTTGATATTTTTGACAGATTTTCAAAAACTAAATACATATCCCCGCATAATATTTGATTACGGATCGTTTAAAATTATTTTGGGCATTTAATTCGCAACTAAAATTTTAACTGACTGTTCGGTTGATAAGCGGAGCGGGTCTGGTAAATCCGTTTTTTGACGGATGTTACATAATGTTTAAGTAATAAATTGTGTCTTGGATTCTATGTTTTGATCATACATGTTATCATATCTGGTGATTTAAAGTCTTATACATGTTTTAGACAACCTTGTAAATTCATTTCCATGTATTTTGAAGCAACCCTCCATAGCTCAAGGTCTAAATTAAGGTTTTCCTTAAGTTAATCAAAAACTCTGGAGACCTCGTGAACATACCTAACACATCACATCCTAACCTTCTTATCATTCAAACTTCATTGTATACATGCCTTAAGATTGGACATTGTGTTTTGGAGAGTTTAGATGTAAATGATCGCAAGTAAAAAGCTCTACATGTCGTATTCTTAGTTTTGTCATAAGATGACTTTCGGGTGACTTTCTTGCTAACTTTTCTCCATCATTGAGCTATCATTCTGGTCCATTCAAAGCTCTAAGATATACTTGGTATACTAATGATTAAGTAGGTTCAAATGGTGCATAAAACTGAGCTCCAGCGTAACGGGAATCACAAACACATGTTTTAGAACATAACCCTCGACCCGCATCAAGACCCAAGGTTTAAGCCTAATTCTCGACACCATGGATGTTGGATTACTCTTCCATATGATAGTAGTCTGAAAATAATGAACGTAGGCAAAAACCTAGCGGGAAACGGAATTATAACGAAGCGGAAATCGCGAAAACAAGTTTGGTGTTTGTTGCTGATTTGAAAGACGCAAAAATCTTGTTTTAAAGTCATCCCGCATCGCCCCAATCACCATTTTGTGCTCCATTTCACACCTATAAATACCCTTGCTTGGTTCTATATAGCTTGCAACTCCTAGTTTGAGTTTAAACAAGTGGAATAACCAAATTTGGTGGCTCCACAAGCACAATACCCCTTTGGGTGTGGTGTGTAGTAGTTTTTATTTCCGCTTTCGACGAGGAGGTGCTGCCCTTCAAGCTCTTCTCATTCTGTAAAGTTCTTCTTCGAGGTAATCTTCCTTTCTTTGTTTTTTTATTAATATTCATTTATTTATTGCTTTCTTAGTTTAATTAGTTTAGTTTAGGTTCTTAGTTAAGGAGCATTAGGCTCATTAAGGTAGCCTAGTTTAGGCTTGCCTTTTGGCTTTTCATAGCCTTGTAGAGGCTCGTTAGGCTCAACCGAGTCTAACATATCATGTTCGTTCATTTAGCTATGCCTAGCATAACGTTTACTTTTTTTTGTTGCATTCGTTTGTTTAGCTTAAATCACGCTTACCAATTGGATTTTCTTCTTATTCTCGTGCGGTTTTTCATTAAGGATTAAAAACGCAAACACTGTGAGTGAATCCTTACAAATTCCCTTTTTCATTCACGTTTTGGGGTGTATCATGTGTCGTAATTTACTTTATTTATACAAATACATGTGCTACCACCATTATGTGATCTAATGTGTATATTTGTTTGTTGTGGTTATGTATGGTTACATTTTATCATTTCAGTACGATCATTCATTTAAGGCCCATCAGTTCCTCGTGGGATACGAGTTGAGCATCAGATGCCTCATTAGATCCGTTTCGTTTGATTGAGCCTTGATCTCAAGTTCATCATTCATTAGTTCATTGTTGATATTATGTGGTTTGTGATTTAATTATATATACGTATGCTCATATATGGTCCATGCACATTTTTATTGAAATAACCAATTTAACAAACTGTTTAAATGTTTAAGTTAAATTCACTCGCCAACCTTTGTTGACCCAAAAACCATTTTTACACATGATACAGGTGAACAGGTACGAAGAGAAGATTGGACATAGGATGGGCCTTAGTTAACAAGAAACGAATTAGTGCAATATACTTGTTATAAACATCGTCTTGTTTTGTAATTGTTTATGTGAATTATTTGTATTGTGAGACACTTGATATGAATTAATGAATATTTAAAACAAATAATAGTAAGTCATAAGCTCTCGAATTAACCCAATCATGCCCCGATCATCTATTCCGCTGTGGGTCGGGGTGTGACAGATTGGTATCAGAGCTATTGACTTTAGGGATATAGGATAGGTTATTAGACCCTTAGAACCTAGACTTTAGTCAACTAGGACCTATGTGCTTATGTGATTTCATGTTTTGTTTGACTTATGATTTACTATTTCCCAGACATTTAAATTCCTTTCATTTCACACAAAAACGCATGCAAGCACTCTCTTGTTATTTGATTATGTGATATATGCAATGTGTTATAATTATGTCATGAAGTCTACATATATGTTACATATATACATATCACTCCACCTGAAATGTACCATACGAAACTTATGAAGCCCATATTTATAAGATCTCGATTTCCTTTAAATTTTCGAAACATTTCTCTTCATTTTCCAAATACTTATTTTTATGTTATTCAAACTTTTGTGATGTTTTTCGTTTTCAAATCTCATCAAGGTGAGTTCATGTGACGGGCATGTAGTAACTAGATGGGTTCGAGTACCGGTAGTCGGGATGTCCTGTCTAGGATTGGCATTCGTATAAATCCTAATTAACTGACCAGTTTGTCTACCTGGGGACTACTGATGAGAGTACGAATGACCTATTAGGCCAAAACATGCCACGCCAAACGTCGTGTGAACTAACCCCACTTTGAGGCGTCACCGTGTCCACACCTGGATGCACTCCTACTTTCATACTTTACATTCAAATTTCTCGATTTTCTCCGGTTTTTAGTGTACGTTACCAGGCTAACACATGTGAACCATACGAAATCCCAGTAATCATGGGGGCCCACATGATTACAAAGGTGAAGTATGGCGGCATGCAAGGCCCAATTATGAGCAAAGCCCAAGAACACTTTAAAAGTGTTGTGTTATCATAAGTTATTGTTTTCAAATACACCCCAAAATTTTCATTTTATCATATGTTTATATTTTTTTTTTCGCATCCTTGCTAGCAAATCCATCAACAGAATCTCACAATCTCGTTTGCGTAAATTCCTGTAGATATCCTTTAGGCACCTTCTTGGAGGAAAAAGAACTGGAAACTCCAATAGACGCATGATTGCCCAAATTGCCAAGCAAATGGCCGCCGTGATTCCTAACATCGTGATCCAAGTTCAACAAGCCCTCACTAATAACGAAGTCAATCAAGTCGAACCAAACGCTGTAAATACTCGCGCAACTACATCCAAGTGCTCCTATAAGCACTTCAAGTCTTGTGACCCCCCAAAATATGAGGGAACGGAAGGGTCACTACACTCCTGCGATGGGTTGAGGAAATGGAAAGCACCTTCCTAAATAGTGACTGTCCTAACGATAGCAAGGTTCGTTATGCTACCGGTCGTCTCATTGGGGCAACTTTAACTTGGTGGAACGCTGAAAAGGGTCGAAGAGGGGCTGAAGCTGTTGTGGCCCTAACTTGGGAACAACTCAAGGAACTAATGACTAAATGGTTTTGTACTAGGAGTGAGATCAGGAAGTTGGAGGACGAATTCTACCGCCTAAAGCAAAATGATGGAGACCATAAGGCCTATAACAAGCGTTTCCTTGAGCTGAACCAGATGGTCCCAAATATGTTCACTCCTCCTTACCGTCTCATTGAACATTACGTCTTCCTTCTGGTATCCAGGATTCCGTGATGAGCACTGTACCCGCAACATTGGAAGCTTCAAGAATTAGCCAACGAACTCACCGAAAACTATATCCGAAATGGAGACTTTAAAAAGAAGGGCACAACTGACAAGGTTTCATTGGAAGAGCCAAAGACAACCAAGATCGAAACATTCTCCCGTTCCGATACCAAACGAAAGCGTGACGGTAAAACTACGCTATTGCCTCGACTAACCCAACTTCACAAGCCATACCACTCCAAGTCATCCCAATCACCCAAATGGCACCCAACCCAGCTTACCCAAACAAGAACCCTACACTTGTCCCCACCCTCAATGCATCACCTGACACTATCACCACCAACTCACCGTACCCTATCGTCTATGTGCCAATTGTGGGCGTTATGGCCATTTGAGTAACACATGTCGCACTCCTCAAAACCAAGTTTCACCTCTTGCCCAAAACATGATCCAGCCCTACCAACCACCACATTACCCCATGGTGCCATATGTTCGAGCTTGCTTTAATTGTGGTGATCCTACTCATTTCAGAAACACGTGCCCTAGGTTGGTTAACATCATCAACGCTCAAGCCCAAGCAAATCCAGTTAACCAAGCGAACCAGGCAAACCCAACACCCCACCAGCAAGAGGGAGAGCCTACAACGTCAACGCAAACCCAGTTGAGGTCAACGACGGTGCGAACGAACAACCTAACTAGTCTTTCTCCCATCATGAGACTCAAGACTCCGCTCCAGTTGTTTATTTTATTTTTATTCCCAATCCAAGCTTTAATAAATTCCATTTCTTGTCCTGACTATTCAAATTACCATTGTTTTCAATTTGGGTAATAATGTTTCAACATTTCATTATTTCATATTAATGCCATTAATACATCTATATCACGCTATGCCAATTTGTTTCATTACATGTCTCTATACATCGATTAAATTTCATGTTATTCGTGTCATCATACATCACGACGAACCCCGTCTCATCATTTAGGGAAGTTGGGCTGTGTCTCACTTTTTCATAGACTGACCACTTCCTCATAACACATGAGAGAGGTACGGCCGTCATTTAGTCTTGCTCTCTTCTGATTCGAGATTCAAGCATGGTTTGTTGTGTTTGTTTATGTTTGGTAGATTTTAGGATGAGTCACATAGAACTAACGTGACTTAATAACAAGGCCAATGAAAATTTGACAAGGACATGGTGGATACGCCACAGGTACTTCCTATATATAAGTGTTATTGTCTGGTGATCAAAAGCATTGTTAGATGGTTATGGGAAGTTCTGTGTAAGTAGTGTCAATCTCAATTTGGATAACGATGTGGTTGATGATTTCATTTTGTGATGTAACTTTATCATTGTGACGCTTCGATTTTCTCAAAACCCCTTATCATGAGACAATATTAGTTAGCCATTTTTGTGTTACAACTTTTCATTTTTACACCTCAGACATAAAAAACGATTCATGTAGCAGGGTATTCAACCCTTACTAGGAACGTTACCGTCTCAATCAAAATCCAAACTTCACACTCACCTGGTTATGTATATCCTTAGCATCATCGAGTTTTTTATTACCTACCATACTCGAGATCCAATCTATAAGAAACCCTATTAACTAACCCTCAAGAACGGTTCCCTCCTAATTTTGGAACGAAATTACTAAAAGTAGGGGAAACTGTAGCATCCGCCAAAAACGGGTATCCAGAAGTCCGACCCACTTTTAAATCCGGATCCTAACCTTTAAACTTCAGAAATTTTCACGAAATAAATAGCAGTCGAAAGATTTTACTCTTTAATTTAAATTCTTTATCGATTTATTTATTTATTTATTAATTTAATTTAATTAATATCACAATTCAAATCATTAATAAAATCTAGTTAGTTTTGTTAGGTTTTAAAGTGAGTTTTAAGGTAATATGAGTTAGTAGCCAAGTTAGTTCGGATAGTAGAGTTAAGGGGTCTGATTTGTAACACTTCAAAACTTTAAATTTAAAAAAAATATAAAATCGTGGACCAGGTATTCGAACCCGGGTCTCACCAACAAACAAAACACTTGAGCCACTCCACCACATCAAACCTTTGTTAAAATTTCCATTTTTACAAAAATCCTTAAACACTGCAATCCCTTTTGAATTACCTTTACCCCCCAAATGTTAAATAGCTAAACGGTTACCTCCTAATTTCGGGACGAAATTTCCAAAAGTAAGGGGGACTGTAACATTCGTAAAAAAAAGAATAAATCCTAAAACCCGATCTGTTTTTGTAAATCGATCTGTTTTCATATTTCACGTAATTTTGTTTAATGTTTAAGTAATAAATTGTGTCTTGGATTCTATGTTTTGATCATACATGTTATCATATCTGGTGATTTAAAGTCTTATACATGTTTTAGACAACCTTGTAAATTCATTTCCATGTATTTTGAAGCAACCCTCCATAGCTCAAGGTCTAAAATTAAGGTTTTCCTTAAGTTAATCAAAAACTCTGGAGACCTCGTGAACATACCTAACACATCACATCCTAACCTTCTTATCATTCAAACTTCATTGTATACATGCCTTAAGATTGGACATTGTGTTTTGGAGAGTTTAGATGTAAATGATCGCAAGTAAAAAGCTCTACATGTCGTATTCTTAGTTTTGTCATAAGATGACTTTCGGGTGACTTTCTTGCTAACTTTTCTCCATCATTGAGCTATCATTCTGGTCCATTCAAAGCTCTAAGATATACTTGGTATACTAATGATTAAGTAGGTTCAAATGGTGCATAAAACTGAGCTCCAGCGTAACGGGAATCACAAACACATGTTTTAGAACATAACCCTCGACCCGCATCAAGACCCAAGGTTTAAGCCTAATTCTCGACACCATGGATGTTGGATTACTCTTCCATATGATAGTAGTCTGAAAATAATGAACGTAGGCAAAAACCTAGCGGGAAACGGAATTATAACGAAGCGGAAATCGCGAAAACAAGTTTGGTGTTTGTTGCTGATTTGAAAGACGCAAAAATCTTGTTTTAAAGTCATCCCGCATCGCCCCAATCACCATTTTGTGCTCCATTTCACACCTATAAATACCCTTGCTTGGTTCTATATAGCTTGCAACTCCTAGTTTGAGTTTAAACAAGTGGAATAACCAAATTTGGTGGCTCCACAAGCACAATACCCCTTTGGGTGTGGTGTGTAGTAGTTTTTATTTCCGCTTTCGACGAGGAGGTGCTGCCCTTCAAGCTCTTCTCATTCTGTAAAGTTCTTCTTCGAGGTAATCTTCCTTTCTTTGTTTTTTTATTAATATTCATTTATTTATTGCTTTCTTAGTTTAATTAGTTTAGTTTAGGTTCTTAGTTAAGGAGCATTAGGCTCATTAAGGTAGCCTAGTTTAGGCTTGCCTTTTGGCTTTTCATAGCCTTGTAGAGGCTCGTTAGGCTCAACCGAGTCTAACATATCATGTTCGTTCATTTAGCTATGCCTAGCATAACGTTTACTTTTTTTTGTTGCATTCGTTTGTTTAGCTTAAATCACGCTTACCAATTGGATTTTCTTCTTATTCTCGTGCGGTTTTTCATTAAGGATTAAAAACGCAAACACTGTGAGTGAATCCTTACAAATTCCCTTTTTCATTCACGTTTTGGGGTGTATCATGTGTCGTAATTTACTTTATTTATACAAATACATGTGCTACCACCATTATGTGATCTAATGTGTATATTTGTTTGTTGTGGTTATGTATGGTTACATTTTATCATTTCAGTACGATCATTCATTTAAGGCCCATCAGTTCCTCGTGGGATACGAGTTGAGCATCAGATGCCTCATTAGATCCGTTTCGTTTGATTGAGCCTTGATCTCAAGTTCATCATTCATTAGTTCATTGTTGATATTATGTGGTTTGTGATTTAATTATATATACGTATGCTCATATATGGTCCATGCACATTTTTATTGAAATAACCAATTTAACAAACTGTTTAAATGTTTAAGTTAAATTCACTCGCCAACCTTTGTTGACCCAAAAACCATTTTTACACATGATACAGGTGAACAGGTACGAAGAGAAGATTGGACATAGGATGGGCCTTAGTTAACAAGAAACGAATTAGTGCAATATACTTGTTATAAACATCGTCTTGTGTTTGTAATTGTTTATGTGAATTATTTGTATTGTGAGACACTTGATATGAATTAATGAATATTTAAAACAAGTAATAGTAAGTCATAAGCTCTTGAGTTAACCCGATCACCTATTCCGCTGTAGGTCAGGGTGTGACAATAATAGTTCAGTAAAGTTTAAGTATTTTAATATAGCCAAACTGGTTGTGAGATTCTTTCTTGTTTTTCTTAAACAAGTCAAATGTAAGAAAAATGTCTGGGTTAGAAATTTCATTAGTTTTTATGTCGTTAACTTATCCTCAAATAAAGTGGTATTACTTGCTACACAATTTTATATAATAATTATTTCTACCACTAAAAACTAGAGTTGTATATTAATTCCTTATAAATGAAAAATTACTAAATTAGCCCATTTAACTAAGAAAATTAAGATGATAGCCTTGACATATTAGAATTATCAAAATAGCCATGACTTCCTTTTTCTGCGTCAACACCCTCAATCTCCTGCGCCATTAAATTTCTATTGTTTGCGCCAAATCCTAAGCCTCATGTGCCATTAGTTATGTCTCCTACGCCATATGGCGCATCACATGATATTCCCTTATGCCATCTTTTAGTTTTAAGCCCCGATAACCTCCTCCTACGCCATCATATTTTGTTATGCCAATTCTCAGCCTCCTGCACCAATTCTTTTCCTATGTAGTGTATGTTTTTTAGTGGCTAAGCATCTTGCTTTAGCCTTCAAATAATACTGCCATTAAAAAAACGTAAATTTAATTAATTAGTTAATTTTAATAAAATAATAAAAAGGAATTCCAAGCTGGACAAAAGGCACCGACCTTTTGATAATTGCGAGGTGGATCCAATTTCAGTAAACACGTGCCTGCTCACCGAGATCCGCGTCACCCATCGTAACACACTTTCATTAATCAACCTTCTAATACTCGTAGATTTACATGTTTCATTTATTAATTTAAATTTTATTCTTTCATATTTTTTTAACGGCCAACAAATCCTAGACTATTGACGAAATTTATCATATCAGGATGTACTCGCTTCCGAACCGGAAAAAAACCCTTGTCTAGGGCCGAAGCCCGTGAACACTCACCTAAAGGCACGACACTGCGATGAGATAAAACCCGCTCAGTTCAAGAATCGAACTAGCGATCTTTGCATACTCGCCCAGTCTCTTATAATCACAGGTACCGCAGAAAATAATGGAAAAAACACAAACTAAACTTGGATCCCTTAAAAGATCAAATCCTCGTCATACTATCACAACAAAAATGGATAAGTTAGTCAAAAAGTTTACCAAAATAACATTGAATAAATGATTTTTTTTATACTTTTTCCTCCAATAATGTCATTACACGTGGTAGTTTGTTAGGCTTAGTAGAAGTGTAAACAAGCTGGGTCAAGCCTGAGCTGTTTTGAAAACAACCTTAAACGAGCTAAAAGTTCAACTCGAGCTCGCTTCAATATCACTTAAATGAGCCAAAGATCGGCTCAAGTTCGGCTTGCCAAGGTTATCATCATTGTATTATATATTAAATACTAAAATTTTTGGGCTCGTTTAGACTCACTAGACTAAACAAGCTTTGTCTTTCAAGCTTGAGCTTAGGCTCGATAACTAAACGAGCTCTGTCTCAGACTCGGACATGTTAACACTCAGCTCGTTTAAACTTTTAACCGAGTCAATAATGAATACTTTTCAAGCCTGGCTTACATCCCTAAGGCTCACTAGACATAACTGTATCCTTTGAGGTGTAAGAACTAAAGAGTGACATGTGTGTTTAGTGGACATAATTTGTCTGGTGTAATACACGTGTAAATTTTATGAGTGGCATATGCCACATCCTCTTTATTCAAGAACGTGGAGCCTGTATAAATTTCGCTCATACTTGAATCTCTAGACATAAATTTTACCTAATAAGGGTGCGTGACAATCAATATAATAGGTTAAATTTACGTTTATTGAACTCAAATTATGTCACTTTTAGTTATTTTTGCTGTAAAAAAACTATGTTAACAGTTGTATACATGGTTGCAAAGTTGTTAGGCGCTTCGTAGTTGGTTGACTGGGGAGTTGAGAGTACTCGGCCTTGGCGGATAGTACTTGAACATGTTAAACATAAAGAAATTAGTTTTCGAAAGTTAAATATATGTCAAATAACATAAATTTACTAATTTTTATAACAAAATATGTGAAAATAATATTTATTTTTATATGATTGATATAATAATTATGTTTTATTTTTTTTAAAGTCAAACTCGGTCCGAGTTGACCTACTAGATCTGATTCTGACCAAGGTTAACCGCGTTTGATCGATTTCGAGTAATTAGGCGGAGTTGAAGATAGTCGCCTCGGTATGCTACCTTGTAGCGCTTACCCAGGGAGTACTCGGTCTTGGAGACCTTGTTTTACAACCATGGTTGTATATAGAAATTTTTTTTAATCTAGTAGGTGTTTGTTTTAGTAAATTTCTTTATCAATTCATCCACCTCATTGAATTTGCACTACCATGATATTATTATTATATATACAATTTATGAACTTTTTAGCCACAACAATTTTTGTTCTTTTCTGAAAAAAATTCATCTTTGCTTCTTTTTTATTTTGTGTATTTTTTAGTTTTTGTTTTTCTTTTTTAAGTTTCAATCAAATCTGGTGTTGTACATCTAACAAAACGAACGGTCTAATACTGACCGAACAACGTTAGTATCGGAATTGATATTCGTTTTTATTGTTTCGTTCGATGTAAACACATCTCGTAATTTTTTTGGTCGTATCATGACTTTTTTTTGTTTCTCTTTCAGTAAGTGTCGGTGTTTTAATGAACCAAACAATATCAAACGAATTATTGCTACTAACGTCGTTTTTACTATTACGTCTATGTTTCCATTAAAACTTGAGTCGCCAGGCCACAAAATGCAGGTATAACCCATTAGTTTTCATATATTTCTATCTAACAACATCTAACGAACTATAATGAAAAGGAATTGTCAACTTTTTAGTACATGACCAAAAAAAAAACAAAATACCAAACACGGTTACATCGGTGGGGTTGGTTAATAATTTGAAAATTTCTTAAAGACATTATATATATTTTTGGAAAATGTTTAGATGTGAACGAATAAAGCAAAAAGAAAGAAATTAGAAAAGGAAAGTAAGGTTATTAGAATTTCTTTGTAATTGGTTTCCAATTATTTTTGTAATTTCTGTGTTTTTATGTAGAACTTATATTGAAGAAAGAATATTTCAATTATTTATTTGAATATTAATTATAAAAAAAAAAACACATAATAAGACCGTCACCCTTGTCATTCTTTCAACACAATTTCGTTCCTTTCTAGCAATACAACTCTTTAACCCTTATAATTTTTCGAACACGATACGAGCTTAACATAAAAATCACAAGTCTTGGTTTATCCCAAACGGTTTCGAGTTTTTATGCTATCAAACATGTACACACATCTAGCTAAATGAGTTGGGTGCGTGTTAACTGAACAAGTTCACGGGTTGACTCGTTCATCTTTATAATTTAGAAAAAAAATATTATTCTATGGTATAATTGTTGTTGAGTATTTTATGTCAAAGCCTAAAACTTAAGAGAGAAAATTATGTAACAAGTGTTTTATAGAAAGTTGCGATCTTCTATGAAATTTGTAACTTTAGAGTAATATTATGAAAACAAATACGCTAATTGTTTGTGCTCGTGTCAAGGCATATTAAGACGAGTTGTGATCAAGTTCGTGTGCACACAATTTTTAGAGGGTTCGTGTAAAATTTTTAGATTTATATCGCATTCATCTCGCCAACTTACGCTTCAAGATCACCAAAGTTATGTGCCTCAAGCTCGTGTCCTCACCAAATTTTGTTATAAGACACCTTAAGTAGGTCAAATTTATAAGCATAAATCATCACCAATTATAATTATAATTATAATTATAAATACTAACATTTGACATGGTTTTAATTTTTCCTCCTACATATTAGAATATTATGTGAACCAGGAAAAAAATTGAAAACCAGGAAACCACAAAAATAATATAAAATAATAACAAGAAAGAGAAGTTTCATTAAAAAACATTGCAATTTCATATATTCCAAAATCATACTTGTAGCCAAATAACTTGTAGTCAAAGTTGAAATTGCGTCTGAAATTGTCTCATTACACACATTAAGCAACTATTTGAATGATTCCCCATATTAAAAGTACAAATAACTAATCAATACCATAACTAAGTTTTTCTAAATATTACTTTTATTTAAAACAAAACGATTAACTTGAAACATAGTATACCTTGGTTATTTTGTAAATACATCTTTCGAGCAAATTTAGCATATTGTATTATTTGAAATTGTTTTAAACACGAGTATCTAAACGATAAACCTTGGACACTATATTGCAGGCCTGTCTCCGAAAATGTTAAAGAAATTTTGGGTCTTGTGCGAGATAAAGAAATCGGGTCCTAACCCCCTATAATATAAATTCATAATAAAAGGTAAAACCCATAATACGACGACAATTGTTATAAAAACCCATAAATCAAATATTTCAATGTGAAAACTCAATAATTTCGAACCTTTTTCAATTGATCGATCCCGCCTCAGGTCAATGACGATTCAGATTCTAGTTCATGTTGTTGTATTTGTAGCTATTAATCCGTTATTTATTTAATACCAGATAAAACAATATTCTATTTTTATTAGAAATTTGATCAAATCATATACATTAGATGATTATTTAGGATCATGTGATCCTTTTTTTTAACCAGCAAAGGAAACTTTATCCAACAAAAATAACAGGAGTTTAGCCTGAATAAATCCCACAAACACCCAAACAGAAACTAAAACTAGATGATTAATTAAGGATCATATGATTCTTTTTTTTTTGAACGAGTTAATGAAACTTTATTCAAATAAAAAAAAACAGGAGCTTAGCCAGAATTACTCGCATAAACATCCACCCGACACATGCTCAGGGCCGGCCCTGCTATATTGTATACGTGTAGGTTATGTTAACGTTCGTGAATGTAAGTAGACTCTTTTTATGAAATGCAACACCGTCTAATCATTTTGATCTCTTTATATAGAAGTTCATATCACAATTTTCTATTATGGAAGACAGTAATTACAAATTTTAATTGGTTAGAACCCTTAAGGCGTAACTAGGTAACACCTAACTTTCTTTGAAAATCGTGTCAAGTTATTTTCTCACACAAATTTAGTAATTACCTTGTTTTTTTTTACTAAATCTTTTTAGGAATGTGCAATTAATACTTTTTAATCAATCAAATTCTAATTTTATTTCTTTGCGATGTGTTGTGGGCTTGAAAGAGGTGGCGTCCAGTGCCATATAGGTTGTGCCATGGGTGCGAACACCGCTACAAATGGGCTCGGAAGGGGTGAGGGGCTCAAATGGAGTTAAGGGTGTGAGGCAAGGTTGATTGGCTTTTTTTAGTATTAAATGATATACCTAACAATCATATCTAGTCACCTTAATTCAATACCACACTCACATAACGTTTCAATAAAACCCTACAACACTCACTAATTATGTAAAATATGAAAAAGAAATGTGCGCCTACAAAATACCACGGCACATGATAACACTTTTTTGTATTAAACCACTTTAGAGTCAATTATACCAAGCCCACTAACAATTACTATAATTATGAAGTGAACAATAAATTGCAAATAAAAGAAGTGAACAATAAATTGCAATTGAAACAAAGTCACCAGCCGGTCAAAACAACAAAGTTACCAAGCCCATTAACACATAAAATAATTATGAAGTGAGCAATAAATTGCAATAAAACAAAGTAAAAAAACTTGACCAAAATAGATATACTATAATTATGAAGTGAACAATCAATTGCAATAAAAAAGTAATTTTTTTTTACCAAAATAGATATACAAGAAAAAGTTCTATACAGAACACTAAATATTACACCTGTTTATTCAATTCTAAAAACTTAAAAATAAATGAAAATATTACAAACGTGATATTTATTATTTTTCACACTAGATTTCAAAATAAAAAATGAAAAATTTTTAGTTTTTATATAACCTACACATATGCAAATTATGTGTAGATTAAATTAACTACATGTATGTAGGTTTTATGTAGGTCAAAATATATATAATTTAAAAATTACAAACCTTAATCACAAAATTTAAGGATTTAGAGTTGTTATTTTATTCTCACAATAACTAGTGTTTTATAATAATACTCATCTTTTTATATAATATAATATGTATTTTAGCATTAGATTTAAAACAAACTATAATACAATAAACTACAAAAATGAAAACCAAATCACAAGCTCATTATGCACACACCTATAATATAATAATATTTTATATATAAATCCACCTCCACTAAATTTCAATCGCTTATTACACCTTCAATCTTCGCCGGAGATACTTCTTCCCACGGCGGTGGAACCTGCAAACATTATCTCCAATGGCCGCTTTTCTATGCACACTTCTACTATTCATGTTTTCAAGTAATCCCTCTTCTTTTTTCTGCATTTAGATAACATATTTCAACATTTTCTTGAAAAAAGTTTGGAGTTTAATGAAACTAATGTGTAATTATTGCATTCTTGTGTGTGAAATTTATGTTTTTTTTTCTTTGTTAAGTTTATAAAGTCTCAACTTGAGCTGCAGAATAAGATTTAAACATAGATAAATCATAAGGTTATGATTTTTTTTATAATTTTTTGTCACCTCTTGTTGCATAAAGTTTATAAATTTGAATGCAAGTTACTTAACTACATCATAAGTTTCTTAAAAATTTCAACTTTGTGGGAAATAAGTAATCTTTCCATAAGGGTTTTTGAATCTTGCATTGAAGCATGAATCTATTTAAATCTACAAGTCAAACACGCAATTTTAACTACTTGTGTTCCTTCAACTTTTGAATGAATTTTTTTTTCTGTATGTATTGGAATTTGTTACCTGAAAACTCATGTGATCTGTCATTCTGTCAATATTATCAATCAGTGGCGGATCTAGAAAATATTCGTAGGTGTAACGTTTTATAAAAAAGGGTAACAAAATAGAAAAAACGTCAAAAAAATGTCAAAAGTTTCCAAAATTTACACTACCGTCGGAGCGCTAAGGGTAGCAGAGGCTACCCCTGCGTCTAAGATATGTCTGCCCCTGTTATCAATAGTCTGCTAACCAACATGATCAGGTAAATGGCAGCTTGCGCCGGGTAGATTGCTTTCAAGAGGTTATAGTAGAAAATCAATTCGAACCCGAACCCAAACCACCTGTTGAAGGTTTAAATTGATGAACTTGATCACAAATTTCCCAAAAAAGTAACTTTTTTTATGGGAAATCAACAACTTTCCAAATTGGGTTTAAATCTTTAGTCATAGTCATCTTCAAAATCAAATCTTTTTTTACAATGTGTTAGATCTTGAATCTTAATTCACTAAAACAATCAAACTTTTTTGAATCTTGTTTGTAGGATCATTTACTAGTACCTTAAGTCTTGGAGTTGGGATCAATTACGGACAAATCGCCAACAATCTCCCCTCTCCATCGCGCGTTTCAGCCCTCTTGGAATCCTTAAACATCAGCAGGGTGAAACTATACGATGCAGACCCGAATGTACTAACCGCTTTCGCAAACACAAACGTCGAATTCATCATCGGTTTAGGAAATGAATACTTGCAAAAAATGCAAGATCCTCAACAAGCCCAAATATGGATCCAACAGAAGGTACAACCTCATATTTCGCAAACTCGAATCACATGTATAACGGTCGGAAACGAGGTTTTAGGAGGCCTAGACCCGCAACTACCGCAATATCTTGTTCCCGCGATGAAATCGATGTATCAAGCGTTAGTTAACTTAGGATTGAGCTCGCAAGTGTATGTTACAACCGCGCATTCGCTTCAAATCTTGAAAACTTCGTTCCCGCCTTCAAACGGTGCGTTTCGCGATGATTTGGTTCAGTATATTCAACCGATTCTTGCGTTTCACGCCATGTCGAATTCGCCGTTTCTCATTAACGCGTACCCGTACTTTGCGTACAAAAGCGACCCGAAAAACGTTCAGATTGAATACCTGCTTTTCGAGCCGAATTCGGGGACGGTTGATCCGAACACGAATCTGAAATATGATAACATGTTGTATGCACAAATCGATGCGGTTTATTCGGGTATAAAGGCGTTGGGTCATAGCGATATTCAAGTGCGGATTTCTGAAACCGGGTGGCCTTCAAAAGGTGACGTGGATGAGCCGGGGGCCACGGTTGAGAACGCGGGGATTTATAATAGAAACTTGTTGCAAAGAATGCAAGCGGGACAAGGGACGCCGGCTCATCCGTCACAACGGATTGACATTTACGTTTTCGCGCTATTTAACGAGAATATGAAGCCCGGTCCAACGTCCGAGAGGAACTACGGGTTGTATTATCCTGATGGTACGCCGGTTTATAACCTCGGTGTTCAAGGGTATCTTCCTCGTATCGACTATTCATCTTCGGCGAAAAATGTAAGTAAATTACGGTTTTACCCTTGTTTTCGGGTTTTTATGGAGCATTTTTTTAAGTTCTTTTTTTTTTTTTGCAGGCATTGTGCATCTTTAGGATTCTTGTTTTGCTACTTGGATCCTTACTCTTTGCTTAAACAGATTGATATTTTTTTTCTAACTTTACATAGAAAGCTTAAAAAATCCCTAAAAAGGGTAGTCAATGGGGTAATATACAACTCAAATTTCTTCAACTTTAGGGACATATTTGTTGAAAATCTACATATATAATTGTTTATTTCATGATTGGTTGGGAATCCACATAAATAAGTTACATATGTAAACTTATAATTATTTCATCATAACACTCATTCTTGAGTCAAAATTCCAACCATTTGTATAATCCCAATAAATTCTTAAAAGTGGAAGTGGTTTTCCCACTTGCAATCAACCATTTTTTAATTAAAATCCAATTTTTTCACAATATTCTTGTTGTCTTCAAGTTTACAAAAGTCTGGGAGAAAAAAGACAACTTTTTGTAACCATTTTACCCTCTTTTTAAATTTAAATAATAGTAATAATAATAATAACAAAAATAATAATAATAATAATAACTTGTTTGATTATATTTTATTTGTTTTTCCTTATAAATAATCATCTAACGACACCGCTAATTAAAGGTGAAACATTATAGGGATAACGGAGGACTTTTGTCATCATCATCAAGAACCGTCACGCCAACGCCTTCGGACTTGTAACTAGCAAAATGTATTTAGCATTTCTTTCATATACATATAGAAAATATTCATCGAAGGGATTCATTAACAATAAGATCTACATTTATACAAAAAAATGATATATATTGAGTTTTTTTCATGAGTTATTGTATTATTTTATAATTTGTAGATTATATTATAACTTAGGTGGGATTAAAACAATTAAATAATAAGATGACGATATGTGGGTCCCACATGGGGATCAGGACATGTAAGGGTTGAAGAAACAAAATAAATGGTAAGCATGTGTATGTGTCAACTCCAGTTATGAAGCTGACATGGGCCTCAGTTATTCCATTTTATTATATCATTTTCCATACATTTCTATATTTTAAAAAATGAAGGCATTGTAAATGATACTAGAGATACATGTAGAGGTGTAAAATAACCGGTTTGGGCTTGAAAAACTGATTTATAACCCGACCTACTCCATAAAAAGCCTCATTCGGACCCGACTTAATATGTCAGTTTGTATATTAGTTCGTAGTCTTGTTCTCTGAACTTGATTTGAAAAACATCTCAAAAATTTGTTTGTTTTTTTTACAAACTGGTTTTAACCTGACCCTAATCGATTTGATCAATACAAACATTTTTCCTCCTAAATCAGTTTATAACCCAAACAGGATTTTTACAAAACCAATTTTTATATTTTGTTCACCAACGCAGTTCGGTTTAACCGGTTTTTCATAAGAAAGGATTTGTACACCTCCTCTTATACATATGTATATGTATATGTATGTAATTATTCAAAGTGACAAGTGTAGATGCAAATTCCCCTACATGGCCGTGATCTGGATAGATGCTTCACAGGTATGGGTTCATCTACGTGGATCAATGCAAAAAAAATGACGCGGATCCCCATATGGTTAGCCGTTTAGGGGTGGGTTTTTTAAACTGAAACACGAAAATTGAATCAAATAAAACCAACCCGGAACCCAAAAGTAGTATTCGGTTTGTTAATTGGGTTAAAAATGTTTAGCGGGTTAACCCGACTTTACATTAGAAAATGTCAATTATACGTGACATAATCAAAAGAAAAGAGTCTAATTTTCCTCTCATATGTTTTGTTTTTGTTGCTTCGTGTCAATTATACGTGACATAATCAAACAGAAAGTAGTCTAATTTTCCTCTCATATGCTTTGTTTTTGTTGCTTCGTTGGTTCAAAGTTATTTGAACGACCAAAAAAGTTCGGTTTGGTTATATTATTTGACGTTTTACTTTTAGTTTATACGATTGTTTGATACAATTTGGTTTTGTGTTTATTTTATTTGATGTTTTTTCCCGGGTTCGGTTTGCAATATCATCAGTCTAGTTTGTTTTATAATTGGCTTTGGAAACAGTACACATTTAGAATATTTACAAATTTATACATAGCATGATCCAAAAGGACATTAATGTACAAAAAAACAACACTCAAGTAACAGAATTAACAGGCATTAATAACAGTATTGTACAAAACAATAACTCCTGTTAACCCTAGGGAGCAACAGGTAAGAAACACTTCTAACCAAACCAACTATCAATGTTTACAATATTTCCTTCCAAGTTTAAATCTTGACCAAAATTGACACGCAAAAAGCTAAAATGAAGCGAATAGTTGCAACATGTTAACACGATTATTCGGCTGCCAGAAATGGGATCACCATCGTCATAAACGTCTCGTATGATAGTGTAGCCGAACCCGTGTATCGCGTATCCTTTTCCTTAAACTTCTCTGTCAACCCCTGCAAAAAATGTATATATATTGTATCATCTTTAGACACAAAATGACCTATTTACCCTTTGCTCACCTTCACAATCATGCCACACCTGAAATTTAAAACTTAAGAGTATTATTATAATTAGGACAAGAAACTAGCTTTAATGTAAACATATAGGAAATTTACGAAAAATAGCCTTACTCGACGAAACTATCAAAGGAAAGTTCGACTCTCCGTCCACTTTGGTCATCGTATTTCGAGATCAAGAGTTGCAGTACGGAAGGTGGAACCGCATATACAAGACTGTATAGAGCGTCTCTCAACTCTGCAGCATCGATTTTTCCACTTCTGTCCCTATCAAATCTCTCAAAGATAGCCTAAAACCGTATAAAAATATCAAAACTTTGATTTTATGGAAAATTTTTGTTGTTGAGCCAAGAAACTAAAAAAACGAGATGTACTAAAGGGGCAAAAAAAAACGGTATTTCTATAAATACGATAAGAAAAAAGGATCGATCACTCACACGCCATTGGCCAAGACAACTCCATAGATCAGCAAACTCTTTAGGACCTGAAAAATAACCAAATATGCAACATGAATATGGGGAATGAAGATAGATGCAAACAACAGGTCTGGCATTACAATATATAATAAGATGAGTTCATGCTCATTGTTTAATGAGATGTAGTTGATCAAGATTGATCAAAATTTGACATTGTTATGTTCAAATTACAACAACCCATCAAGTCATTAATGGTGTTCTTCGAAACTGGAAGTCAGAATGTAACTTTTGGCCCATCGAAACCATAGTTGTTAATGGCGGATAGCGACAAATAGAGATAAGGTACCTATATACTACATAGCGATAAATAGCGGGCACTATTTTAAAAATAGCAATACACTAGAAAGAAATTTTAATTTTTTTTATATGTATATTATATCAAAATACCCTAGTATATACGCTATTTTACATTTATATTTAACAAAAACCTAAAATCCAGCTATTTTATAGCTATATATAATCGCTATTTATATTTAAAAAAAATTAAAATAAAAAACTGAAATCCCGCTATTTATGGCTGCATACCCTGTAGAGACCATTCTATACACTAAGCTATTCGCTATAGCGATCATAGCCAAGGTTTAAAAGAACGGAATCGAGCCTCGAGGCGTTTTCCCTTGCCTCAAGGCAAACCGAGGCATAAGCCTAAGGCGGAATAAACAATAAATATAAAAATTATATATCTTATAAAAATAATAATACTAACTAATTTCATCATCAAATTCATCAAAATCATCAAAAACACTCATAAAAAAGACATAAATTGCTTAAAATTGACACAAAAAGTCAAAAACTCGAAAACAAATACCAAAACCCCTGAGGCGCACATATAATATAAACCCGCGCCTCAGAATCATTTTCTGGGCGTTTCACCTCAAGGCGCACGCCTCAACCATTTTTTTTAAACCATGACCATAGCGACCGCTATTGACAACTATGCTCGAAACACCAATATCGTGAGTTTTGCACACGCGGAGCTCCCGGATTTGTTTTTGGTTGCCTGGATGGAGACTTCCCGGTAGGTCACCCGTCCTGGTACCACTCCCACCCAAACATGCTTAACTATGGAGCTCTCCTCTCATCCACAACCTTTACGCCCAAATAGCCTTTGGTTATATTTGAGGTCTCATATTCCTTACTTACCATTTCTCCTACCCATGACTGATATGGAATTTGCCTAAGGTGTAACACATCATGTAATCTTGAATTGGATCAACATGATTGAGCAACTCAAATCAATATGATTTGGAATCAGAATTGGAGCAAAAACAATGAAGGGTGTCTCTATATATACACCACTTATACACAATCCGGTACCCGTCACATCAATCATTTC
Organism: Scalesia atractyloides; assembly: GCA_947069175.1. NCBI lineage: Eukaryota > Viridiplantae > Streptophyta > Magnoliopsida > Asterales > Asteraceae > Scalesia > Scalesia atractyloides. The sequence goes on along the minus strand of CAMTDV010000001.1, from coordinate 85,886,634 downwards.
TGTTTTTAAGTGATTGTCTGGATTTTGGCAATTCCAGTTAAACGGGCGTATAACCCCTATACAACATCAAATCAATAAGGATCTTTCTATACATTCACCGCTTTTCATTAGTGTCCTCTACACACACACCCCTAGTACCCGTCACATCAGTCGTTTCAACTTTTAAACGGACTATTTACCTTTTGGCAATTCCATTAAACAGGCATATAACTCAATAGTTTCCATTTAAACAACCGTATAGCTATGTAAACGAACATTTAACCGTCAGCTTCCACTTTTTAAACCCCCATACAACATCAAAGCAATAAGGGTGTTTCTACATGCACACCACTTTTCCGTCCTCTATAGGAACAAACACGAACAAGCCATGTTTGTGTTCGTTCATTAAGGAATGGACATGTTCATAAACGGTTCACGGATGCTTCCCGAACGAGATTTCTTATTCGTGTTCGTTCATTAAGAAATGAACATGTTCATGAATTGTTCAAGAACACCCAACGAACGCAAACGAACACAAACAAATGCTCATGAACAGAAACGAACGTTATATATTCATTTTAAATAAAATCTACATTTTTTATCAGAAAGATTAAGCGTACAAAGAATCCACAAAAAATAAATAAGTACTTAACATTACTATCCGAACATAGTTGATATAATTATCATAACAATAATTAACACAAAAATTAATAAGTCTGTCAAGCTTTAACACTAACTAAAATTGAAATGGTCAAATGAGGAATGTTAACGGAGGTGTATAGTATAACTATGGTTTAATTTTTTTAAAAAACTAAAACCAGCATAACAAAAACTATAACATAAACAATTAAACGAACTAACACAAATGAACATAACATAAGCGAACACATTACCAAACGTTCACGAACATAAATGAGCGATCGCAACCTCTCTTCATGTTCATTTGTTTAACGAACGAGATTTCTTGTTCGTGTGTGTTCATTTACTAAACGAACGAACATAAACAAACTTCCCGCCGAACAGTTTGTTCGCTGAACGTTCGGTTCGTTTACGGTTCCAGTTAAAAACCTGCGTATAACTGCATAGTTTCCTTTTAAGTTAACCAAGATTAATCACAATATATCCCTAATCACCTCCAACACTCATCACATCAATCAATGATAATTAAAACACAATAAACATAACTAAAACAAATCAAAAGATTAAAACATAAACACAAACCAGTTCTAAAAGGGTCACGGGGATTCCGAAACTGAAACACGAGCAACCGGATAGTCCGCATGCTAAACTTCTGGTAAGCAGAAATAAGCGCCTGCTGCAATTCTTTAGCATCTATAAACCCACTCCGATCCAAATCCACCATCTGAAAGCTCCGAATAACTTCCGGGTGCGTACCCGGTGGAAACGACGGAACCGCCGGGTACCCCTATTGCCCACCACCAAACCCGATTGAACTATTCGGGTTCTGGGTCTGATTATGCCCATTATTGTATCCGTACCCAGGTTGTTGAGATTGTACCGGTGGTTGTTGGTATGGGTAACCGACACCGGGCTGTGACCCGGGTGGTGGGTGGGGCTCCGGCGGGGCAGATGGGGCGGTGTTGTGACCGGAATATGACATTTTATTGGGGTTGTGATAATTGGGGAAATTGAATTGGGGGAATGATTTATTGGGGAGATTGAAGGTGGGTGCGAAGGGATTGGGGTTAGATTATACGCGTAAAGGGAGTCGGTATGAAGGTTGAATGAAAAATTGGAAACATCTGCTGAAATTTTGTAGTTTCGTTTGCAGGTGTAGAGAAGAGAATGGGAAAGAGATTCTTGATATAAAAGATATAAAATTATATAAGATATAAAATTATTTAAGGGTCTACGTATTCACACACCCACTTGCCTATTTAGACACCCTTAAGACGGGTCGTCTAGAGCCAGACGGGGCGGGCGTCTAGGTTTTTTCTTTCTCCGACCACATTCCTCCCTCGTACAACTTCAAATCAGTCACATCAGACGGGACGTCTACCCCTATACGGACCCTGAAGACGACCAGAACAAGACGGGGCGTCTTGGCCTAGACGACCCGTCTTGAACTTTAACGTTCTGCATGCATGTCAGGAAAGTACTACGTGATACGCCCCGTCTAGTACTAGACGGGGCGTATACATCTTTGTTAAATAGACCCATGCAGAGCTTTTGTTGTCGCAGAAAACTAGGCTTCATCGCAGAAAACTTTCGATTTATCGTCGGCATTATCTCCGTTATAAACTTTGGCTTATATTACTTCATCTGATTTCATTCAAATGTGGTGAAATGTCATCAAACTGGGACGCCAACTATTTCTTTGGGGCGTATCTGGCAAGACATGGGTGCCTGAAGCCAATACGGTAACAGTTATCAGGTTAAACTAGTTGTTGTTTTAATTATTACTAATGGTGGTATCGTTGGTAGGGGGAGACCGGTGTTCCCAAATGTAACGTGCAAGAGGAGGTTTCAAGTGTACAAGGAAATCAAAACAGACCGTTTCTAGACTTGAACGAGCTTCCTTCCGTTGAAGAAACAACCCATGTGGACGACTCGTACCTAGTTGATTCACCATGTTATCCTGCGCAACATGGGAATCCGGATTATGGATACGGGTGTGAATTCTCGTACGTGCAACAACATGGTCTGGATGAATACGGAGGAGACTGTTACGAAAGTTACAATGCAACACATTCTTTCGACGGTCAACAAGTCTATCCTGATGATGGAGGATATGGTGGTGAGGCATCCCCATGCGCAGGCAATCCGTACCTCACAGAGACGGTATCAAAACTTATTTATTTAAGTTGTGAAGTTCAGTAAACATAAAATCTAACATAACGCTATCGATTTTACAGGTTTTCAACTCTCTAGATGAGGTAAAAAACTGGGCACAGGAAATGGCAAAGGCGGATGGTTTTGTTATTGTGACCCGACGATCAAAGAAAATCGGTGGGGGAGATTGTGTGAGTCTCCATCAATACCAATATACGAGTACAACTTAGGCCACTTGCAAAAGCGACTTGTGGCGTGCAAACGTTCAAGTAAAATATGGCCTACCCATGTACATGTAATTAATTATTGATACCTTGTAGGGGTCTTTGCGTACGTGTATGACAACTGGTTGAAAGACTACAAGCAAATGTTTGTCTTTGCGTGGACAGATCAGAGCCGCAACTTCGGGCAGCGTACCACTAAAAGAGTTGAGAGTCAACACACGAATTTAAAGAGATATGTCCAAGATAGGAGCTCGGACCGTATAGTAGGTTGTGTTAAGGATATAGTCGAAACACAATACGGGGAAATAAGGCGGAGCTTTCGAGAAAGTATCGAAAAACTAATGAACCACCACAAAAACCCGTTATTTGACCACCTACGTGGAAAAGTTTCCCACACAGTGCTTGATCTGCTGAGTGGAGAGCTACTTAGGAAACTAGACGTGTTGCAGCGCTTGCATTCATCTTGTGGATGTCAGATGTGGTACAGCTGTGGGTTGCCATGTGCTTGCAGGTTGGAAAAGTACGTACGAGCAGAGCATCCGATTCAACTCGAAGACGTAGACATCTTCTGGCGGAAGCTTAACTTTCAGCCATGTAAATTGACATCTGATGACGTTGATGTGGTAGAAGAGTTGAACATTGTTCGGCAACAGTTAGAGTCACGCTCCCCTGCTCAGAAAAAAAGCTTGCTGGGAAAGATTAAAGCGGTGTTGACCCTAACCAAATCCACAAAGAAACCACCGGTTGTCCAACACTCAACTCGTGGACGACCAACAACAAAGCAAGCACAACTTCGATTTGATGACGCCCCCCACTATAGCTCGTATGTTCTGTCGCAGGGTTCCCAATCAAGTACATACCATGCCCCCCGCCATAGCTCGTATGTTCCGTCACAGGCCAGTCAACAATCGGTCATCAAGTCGCAAAAACCCGTAGCGGGCCGAAGCCGTTCAACGAGTTCTAAACAAAGAGAGGTTCGAGACGATTACGGTTTTCCATTGATAGTGGGCGACGAGGATGTGTCAGCTATCAAACTATTTAAGCCTTTCCTTCCTTCTTTGTTTCACCCATACATCTCGTGCATACAAGATGTGAGGCCAGACGGTCATTGTGGGTTTCGGTCTGTGGTTGTGGGCTTGGGTATGTGAGAACGTGCGTGGAGCCACATTCGAAAAGACCTTCAACAGGAGATGGATCAAAACGCGTCAATCTGGGCGCTAGTATTTGAAGCATGAGAGGAAGAATACTTTTACAAGCATTGTCAGAGCCTAATGTGGGATTCAGTGGAGCATTGTCCCCCCACTCATTGGATGGAATTCCCCAACATAGGGCTTCTTATTGCACAACGGTATGGTATCGTAGTTCATCTCTTAAGCATCGATGGTTCTTCCACGTTCTTCCCGATAATCAACCCTCCGACAGATCAAGAACCACGAACGATAACGCTTGCACATGTTAACAACAACCACTTCATACATATTAAATTGGAAGGCCAGTTTCCGATGCCTACAGTAAACGGTTTGTGGTTGACCTACCGACGCACGGCTGCAGAACAATGGATGGACATGTACACGCCCCGTATAGAATGGTATATGTCAATAATGAATCCGGCACCAAATTCAAACCCGAGTATTAACTGGGTCGACTGTGAATCGGAAGAATGAGGCTTTTTGCTAAATCTAATATGATTTTTTCTATATTTAGTATAATTTTTTTTTGTAACTAATACAAACATTTTGTATACAATTGGAAATTTTTTGGTATAATTAACAATTTTATTTACCCAAGAAGTGTTTATTTAGTAAACAAAATCATATTAATTACATCAAAAAATTATTTGGGCATAGACGCCTCGTCTAGACCTAGACGCCCCCGTCTTGTTCTAGGCAATGGTCCATTTTACCCCTGCTTCGCTGTCCGTCTAGGCTGACAATAGGGGCAAAACGGTAATACTACACACTTAGACGTGTCGTCTAGACCTAGACGGGTCGTCTAGGTTTTCTTTTTTCCCAACCACAATCCTGGCCCCGTACAACATCAAATCAGTCACATCAAACGGGGCGTCTACCCGTAGACGGATGCTGAAGACGAGCAGCTCAAGACGGGACGTCTAGGCCTAGACGACCCGTCTTGGAGGTTGTGCTCTGCATGCATGTCAGTAAAGTAAGTGATACGCCCCGTCTGGGCCTAGACGGGTCGTATATATCTTTGTTAAATAGACCCCTGCTAAGCATTTGGTGTCGCAGAAAACTTTCAATTCTTTGTCGGAATTCTCTGCTTCATGAACTTTGCCTTATATTACTCATCTGATATTATTCAATGCATGTCAGTAAAGTAGTAAAGTGATACGCCCCGCCTAGGCCTAGACGGGGCGTATATTTCTTTGTTAAATAGACCCATGCAGAGCATTTGGTGTCGCATAAAACTTTCAATTCGTCGTCGGAATTCTCTAATAAGAGTTCTTACAATGGAGCTGGTTCGTTTGGAAGAATGTAAGGAGAAGCGTTTGGATTCAAGGGTTAAGAAGTAATGACTGCTAACTAATTGCAAGACTGTTTGTCGGGCTTCCAATGCTCACCCAGGGTGATAAACAACGTTGAAACCACCGGTTTGGAGAATCGTTGTGGGTGGTAGTTACCTGGTCCCCGGCCGTCTTGGTAGTTGTTACCATATCCATTATCCCCTTGGTGGTTTCTGTACCCATCCTCGTGTTAATAGTTATACCAAAAATAATTTAATTGTAAATGTACGAGTCGTCTTGACCTATTGTTATGGATGTACAAAGTTATGGTATATATGTTATATCTGTAATATTTAACTTTGTTTTCAGTTATTCGATTACTTGATGATTGTTTGTGTTAAATCGACGCGTATTAAATTTAATATAATTTAAAAAAAACATAACGTAAAAACAATTAAATACTTAAAGGATCGAAAAAGATAACTTATTCTTATACAATAAACAAAACTTTTTAAAAATATAAAATTACACCACAAAAATAAAAAATTAACCTCCAATAACAACAACCAATTTACCCACCAAAATACTATTTTTTCAAACTCCAACAACCAATCTACCCCACCAAAACACCATTTCTCCAACTAAAAAAAACAAGTGCGTAGACGGGTCGTCTAGGTCTAGATGGCCCGTCTTAGCACATAAATTTGTGCGCCCTGCCAAATACTTGCTGACTCCTCAAAATCAGTGCTATACGGGGTGTCTAGACCTAGACGACCCGTCTTGACCCCAGGGGTGTCCAAATAGGCAGCAGGGGTGCGTGAATAGATTGAGTCTTATTTTAAAAAGAGTTAACTACGGGGTTTGTTTAATTATTTCAATTCGCGTCAAATTTCAAATTTGTATCATTTTCATCTCTGACATTTTTGAAACATGTTAGTTTCGTATAAAAAATTATTAGTTAGTTGTCATTTTCGTCCATTTGGTTTGTCTAATTATTTGATTCAACCTCAGTTTTTGGATGAAATTGACATGTTCAGGAACGAAAATAGTATATATTTGAAATTTGGTTTGAACTGATATAATTAAATAAACTATAGGCACGAAAATGACATTTAACTTTTTTTTAGAAATACGTATTAATGATGTATGAATATATATATATATATATATATATATAATGAGACGCGATCAGATAGAAAACAGAATTATCATGCGAAGTCTAGAAAGGGATATGGATCATTATCAAATAATTCAATAGTTTGAAAGAGTTGAGATTAGTTGTCACAACGAAAACAAGTGAAATAAATGGATAAAATGACGAAAAAGTAAGGAATGATTATTATTTTTTATTCTTAAATTTATTTTCACATGTTAGAAATTGGATAGATTTTGAAATTCGTCTATTAATCATACAATGCAAAAGTATGGAAATGTTTATTTGAGAAGAAATTTAATATGAGAAGAAAAAAGAAAAAACATAATGGTAAAACATTAAACAATTTATAACTCCTCTCATTAATTATGTTATATCTCATTAATAAAACAAAAACATTATACCATACACATTTCAAAATTTATCCTACATATATCTTATACTTATCGGAATTTACCCTACATACATGTAAAAATACCCTATACATTTCAAATTTATCCTACATATACTAAAATTTATCCTACACATGTCGAAAATTGTACTTCACCATAAATTATTTTATCTTGGAAAAATATTTAAAAAAATGAGTTACAAGTTAGCTAATTAATGACAATTATAGATTTACCTATATTCTCTTTTTCATAAAATTAAATACACACATTAAATGAAGTAAATGGAGAATTTCTATTGGTTTAAAAGTTATTCTTTTTATTATTACAATTTTTTTTTCTCATTTGAACTCTCCACTACAAAAGTAAGTGTGTGTATATATATAGTTATAAAGGGATTTGTATATCTTGTTTTACAACACTTCCCCTCAGATATACATGTTGTTCATCATACACTATTAATAACATGCTTTAAAATGATGTTAAATTGATACTTCAGGACCTATGAGAGAAATTGATATTGTTGGACCAGTTATGCTGTCTTGTTAAAAACTTTGCTAAGAAAACTGAATAGGACAAAACTTACTCAAGGAAAAGAGTAAAACGTGTATGATGTTCCCCTTCGATTTAACTAGCGTCTTTCAATCTACAGAGCCCGATCTTATGTGATAATTGATCGAAACTGCTTTTATGTAAGGATTTTGTGAAAAAGGGCCAGGTAGATTTTCATTTGGCTTGATCTGACGAACATCAATTTCCCCTTCTTTCCGTAGGTCATATGTTAAGAAGAACTTTGTTGAGACATGCTTTATTTTGTCACGTTTTATGTAGCCTTCTATGTTTTGAGTTATGCAAATAACATTGTTTTCATATATAATTATGGGGACCTTCTTGATTTTCTTTTTCTAATCCGCATGCTTCTTGTATATGATTGATCATTGATCTCAACCACAAGCATTCGGCCAAGATGATACAATGCTGTTAGTTTAGGATGATTTGATGATGTTGCTGTAAGTGTTTGTTTAGTCGCCTTTTAAGAAATTGTTATGCCACTATATGTGGATACGTAATCTGTTTGAGATTTTGCTTTGTGAGGATCTGATAGATATCTAGGATCAACGTATCCAACAAGTTGGGACTTTTTATCTTTTTTTATAGAAAAGACCTAAGTCTTGCATCCCCAAATATATATGTGTTTTATTCCATTCTAGTGTTTACGTGTTGAATTTGAGCTATATCTCGCTAGTGCATGTACCGAGAATGCAATATCAGGTCTCGTGTTATTTGCGAGATACATAAGGGCATCGATCGCGCTTAAGTATGGTACTTATGAGCCAAGTATTTCTTCTCCCTCTTCTTGAGCAGGGTATGGATCCTTATGTGGATCCAGCGGTCGGACAACCATAGCTACGCTAAACGGATGTGCTTTATCCATATTGAAACGTACTAACATATTCTGGATGTAGTTTGACTGATGGACAATGTTCCATTGCACATACACTCAAATCGTAAACCGATGCATGATTTCATTATACTAAGATCTTTCATTTCAAATTCTTTCTTTAACAACCGAGCAGCTTTCTCTATCTCTTCAGGAGACCCGATGATGTTATATCATCAACATAAATTGCTATTATGGTAAATTTGGAGTATGATCTTTTTATAAAGACACGTGGTCGGACATGTATCATTCTTTTTCGAGATATTCACTTAGTCGATTGTACCACATACAACCAGATTATTTGAGACCATATAAAGATTTCTGGAGTTTCATAGCACACATATCACAAGGTGTTGATTTTGATGCTTTATGCAATTTTTATCCTTTAGGAATTTTATGTAGATGTCATTTTCCAATGTCCCGTATAAGTATGCGGGACGACATCCATAAGTCTCATACGAAATCCTTCAGAGATTGTGAAGCCGATTATAAATCTAAGAGTTATTGCATCCAGTACAGAGGAATATGTTTCCTCATGATCAACTCCTTGGATCTGGGAAAACCCTTGTGCTACAAGTCATGCCTTATATCGTACAATTTCATTCTTTTCATTTTTTTTATTGCAACACCCATTTATAACATACTAGTTTGACGTCTATGGTGTTCGAACTACAGGTCCGAAAACATGTTGCTTGTCGAGCGTATTTAATTCAGCCTTTATGGCTTCTTCCATCTTGGCCAATCAATTCCGTGCATGCACTTTTCTAAAGTTCTAGTACGTATATGTTTGAAAATAGTGTTAGTACTACTCCTGTCTACCAAACATTCATCACCAATAATAGTTCTGCTAGAGCTAGTATACATATTTCTGAATATGTGTTGATGAAGTCGTGATGTTAGCGACGTTTTGTGATTAGTGGAGGTTGGCCGGTAAATCCTAGTGGAGAGTAAAAGTGCCTGATAACATTTTAGAAATTGGATAGACTTTGGAATTCATCTCTCAATCATATAATACAGGAGTATATATACATCTGTATGTAAACTGCCAAAACGGTTATATGGGGATTTGTATATCTGGTTTTATAACACCCCACTATTTTTAAATAGTTATAATTTTTTTATACGTTAATATTTAAAAAAAAGTTATACCATAAAAATAAGAATTTTATTCTCTTTAATTTAAGTTGCGTATTGCTATAGTTTTTTAATGTAACATAATCGCATAACATCACGTAATTACATAATGTCTTATATTCAGAACAAACATAAAATTACATGATTTATATACACTACGTGATTATATGCCGTTACACAATTACATAAACAATCACATCCCTGCTTTAAGCTATAACTGTCACAAAATTGTCCTTTGTAGCCTTGGCATGAGTTTTATACCTTGTAGGGGATATGGTCCCATATTATAAGTATACTAAATTATAATGCATATAAGGATGAAACAAATGTAATTTTATATAATCGTAAGAGTTTAAATAATATAACTTTTAAAACATACAGTAGAATCATTAAAACATATTGTCGACTTTTAAACTAACTACCTCCATAATTTTTAAACGGCTATTATCTTTTCATACATGAATATATTTTTTATAGTTACACCATAAAACGAGTATTTTATTCTCTTTTATCTGAGTATGGTATTGTTATGGTTATTTAATTAAAAAAATAACATGTTACGCAATTGACAGTGTCTACGTTTCTTGTAACATAATACAGACACCCCATATAGTAAAGTTTGATGTGTTTAGAATATTAACTACAACCGAAATCTATTCGAAAATAGTTGCACTTTTTTAACAATATAAAATGTTCGTGCAGATTTGTTTAACTTGTTTGATTGGTTGAGTCGTTTGCGTAACACATTTAATTAAATAGATTGACATCTCAACTAGTTTAAAATTAAAATGAAATTTATATTATACAAGGTTAATTTGTAGACCTGTTTAACTCATTTATTATGAATTACTTTACACGTTTATGCGTCAAATTGATAAATGGATTAAACTAGCTATATTAAGTTACACGATTTTAAGTGTGTGCGAATTAGGGTTTATTAACACGGATAAATACTTTCGATTCAACCTTTCAACCTATTACGAGTGTGGCCCTATATAGACTTGGCACATGCTGTTATTTTTTATGCAAAGAGAGATAATAATGTTTGAATACCTCCCAACAAAGTGGGATGGCACATGCTGTTATTTTTTATGCAAAGAGAAATAATAAGGTTTGAATACATCCCAACAAAGTGGGATGAGATGCAATTATAGACAAGCCACATGCAATTATTAGCCAGTCATTGTCACCATTGGTCCATATAAAGTCCGATATAAATGTAAATATTTTATAAATATATACTAAAACTCTAAAAGTCACACGATTCAACCAATTATTAGTCGGTGACAAGCAAACAACTCTTTTTCTCGATACTAAAAGTCACACGAAACCAATTATTAGCCGGTGACAAGCAAACAACTTTTTTATCGAAGAATCAAGTCTCAAGATATCAGGCCCAAATATCCGTCAGTTAACTTGTTAATTAACCAAACCCCAATTAGGTGACTACTTTTTTTTAACAAAAAAAACATGAATACATCGACACAAACGACTCAACGATGATCAAGGTGTTCTCTAAATCCATGTGATTGGGCCACACCGACAGCCGATCAAGGTTCAAGCCATGTCCCATAAGATTGCACAATCAACCAAAAAAAGGATGTTGGGCAAGGCATTGCGCTTAGACTCCCACTGTCATGATGGCTTAAAATTTACCTGCTAAGGCGGTAACCATCGACTCAACATGTAAATTATTCCAAAACGATGTGTGTATAGTTTCTGATTTCGATCACTAATCTTGGGTTAGCCCTTGTTACACAAAACTTGTCTCCGAAAACAAACTTTCAAAACTCTCGCGCTAGGTACAACCCCGATGCAATATGTACAAGTCTTCTACTTCATGTACTCTAGAACACTCTGACTGATCTCCTCCAAAAAAGAAACAAAGCCCATCGCATTTGCGAACCCGCTTCCATCCACATCTTGTTCTTCAATTAGATAACTCTCAAACACGGATGCATCCTCTTGACCGCCTCTAATAAACATGAGTCTAGGAGTAATGCTTCTTTCTTGTTTCACTTTGTTTATTGTTCTTCTCAACAAACCTATAATTTGGGTCAAACAAGTTTATTTAGAAAAAAGTTAACTGCCATTTTTGTCCCTGTTGTTTGTCCAATTATGTCTGTCTAAGCCAAATTTCAAATTTGTACCATTTTCGTCATTGACATTCTTGAAACATGTCAGTTCTGTCCAAAAAACTAACGTCTGTTAAAACCTACCGTTTAATGAAAGGTAAAACCATCGTTTTCCTTTTGAATTCCCCCTTTTTCTAAACCCTATTAATAGGGTTTAAGAAAAAAGAAAATAAAAAAAGAAAAATGACGTTTTTACCCTTCATTAAACTGGAGGTTTTAACAGACGTTAACTTTTTGGACGGAGCTGGCATGTTTCAAGAATGTCAGGGACGGAAATGGTATGAATTTGAAATTTGGCTTTGACCAGCATAATTGGACAAACAACAAAGACGAATATGGCACTTAACTCTTTAGAAAACAAGAAAAACCTTTCAGAAAAGGTGCTATATATTTTCATTTTATCCATTAGAGATAAAAAACGGAACCCAACTTGATCCATTCATACGTAAATTGGTCGAAATTACGACTTCTGTTAAAAACATTTTTTGAAAGAAAAAGGAATCAATGACTTACAGTCATGTGATGGAGGATAAGGAAGTGTAGGGTCAGCTGTAGAGGAATAGAATACAATCAAGGTTGTAAATGCATCAAGGAAAAATATAGGACTTTCGCTTGTCATTAAAGCAGCCCGGCTCAACGAATGACGGGGATACGCTAGTTTATCGGGATTCGCATACGATGTCAAAAGTGGATATATTGCACGGTGAAGAGAACTTGGTTCCAGTCCACTGCAACAAATAATTAAAATAAACCTTAGAATGGGGAATATAATCAAACATATGGCAAGTAATTCGTATATATTTCAAAACTTCAAGCTACAAACATATGATATAATTAAATAACAGTAAAATGCCATTTTCGTCCCTGAGGTTTGGTTAGTTTTGCGACTCTCGTCCAAGGTTTGTTTTTTCCGCATCTGGATCCAAAATGTTTGAAATCTTGTCATTTTCATCCGGCTCGTTAACTTTATCCATTTTTCTCCGTTAAGTCAGGGTATTCCTTCTTTTTTTTGTTAACTTAAAAGGTAATTCGGTCTTTTCAGGGGGATTCGGTCTTTTTATATAAAGTGAGAAAGACCGAATTTCCCTTTTAAGTTGGCAAAAAAGACGGAAATACCCCTGACTTAGAAAAATGGATGGAGTTAACGAGCCGGATAAAAATGGCAAGATTTCAAACCTTTTTGGATCCAGAGGCAAAAAAACAAACCTTTGGACGAAAGTCGCAAAACTGGCCAAGCCTCAGGGACGAAAATGGCATTTTACTCAAAAAAATAACCATAACGTACCTAAACAGGCATTGAAGGTAAATCCGATAATCCGGGTGAATACCTTCTTCATGAAAACGTAAAAGAGGGTTTCTAAGTAAAGCAAATACTAATCGGGGTAACGCTTGTAGTTGTGGACATTGAGAAAATGTGACGTCAATAAGTGACCCCGTTGAGCTTCTAAACTCACTGGAGGCAATTTTGCATACATCGTTATATTGGGCTGTAAGAATTACAAGCCAATCATGTAGTAGCATCCTGCCTTCTCTAACTCCTTCACTAAGTGAGGCTAGTATCACCTGTGACGATAGTGCACAGTAATTAGATAGAAATTACAATATGCATATTATCACATCCAAAACTTTTGAGTAAAATGCCATTTTCGTCCCTGAGGTTTGGCCAGTTTTGCGACTTTCGTCCAAAGGTTTGTTTTTTTCGCATCTGGATCCAAAAAGTTGACAAATGCGCGGAAAAACAAACCTTTGGGCGAAGTCGCAAAACCGGCCAAACCTCAGTAACGAAAAATGGCATTTTACTCAAAACTTTTAGATAAAAGGAAAACGGGCTGAACAGGTCAAACGGCTTAAGAGTTGGTACTTCTATTGTCAACCCTACATGTGCAATAATCAGATTGTTCCAACTTGAACCTGTTTTGACCTGTTGACTGTTGTTGACCACCCCATTTGACCCGCCAATTCTGCCAATTGGAAGATTGATGTATAAGGTTGTAAAGAGCTTTACCTTGTGAACAAGTATTGAAAGAACAACTTCAGGATCGACACTATCGTATAACTCATTGAAGTTACGTGCAACTCCAAACTGCATTGTTCTTATTCTAAGTCGCCTTTTGATAGTATATTTTGATCTGCATAGACACGTTACATTTATATAAATAGAAAGATACTCGAAAATCAGTTTTGAGTGTTTGAATAAACATATTTACTTCTGATTTCTTGATTATTTGGTCATTTCTGAAACACACACCCAAACACACCTGATTTTTTATGGGCTGGTGAGAAATGACAACTTATTATAATTGAAATTCACTGGATTTTAAAGTTGGAAAGGATATATAAAAGTTATGATACAGATATACATACCTATTCGTCAAGCCTGAGCCTGTAGTTGGAAGTTCCTCAGGAGGGACCACAACAGTATACTGGAAAGCCAATTGTAACATCGGAAGCTCGGAAGTGTGTCTGCACATATTGATCCAAAAACATCAGGCACGTAGACCATTTCTATAGTTCTTGACCACTTGTATAGTTCTTTTTATATATAATCAATTGTGTTATATAAGATTACAAAAACTACAAATTACAGTAATAACTGTTAACCTAATAAAACAATTTAGGAGGTTATAAGAATTAACTATACACTTTGGATGACTTTGTGGCAGGTTTAATCATTTGACCCGTTTCCCTTTTAGCAAACTTTGTTAATGTGACCCATATGGCCGTTCAGGCATTCATAAGTAAATGGGTCAAAATTACATCGACTTTCGAGATTGAGAAACTGCAAGTTAACCAGGCATGCATAAAATCCCAGTTTAGATCTTGGTTAATGTGATTAAACGTGTAAAACAACCAAACTTCTACTTTTAGCTATTATAACGTGCGGAATCCATCATAATAGTTGCAATTGTGTAAGAACAAGGTAAATAAACGTTTCTTTCTATTTCTGAAACAAAATGGACAGAGTGTCCTCCAACAAACTGATAATCAGACTCATGCGCTCCAATCACAAAAACTAAGCAACTAAACATATGACCACCTATATATACGACTGACACGACTGACACGTGCGCCAATAACAAGTAATGCATGGCTCATACGTACCTATCAACCCACGCATGACACTAACCTACGCATGAGTCATGCGGACGTATGATTCATACGTTAATGACCTCCAGCACATGACTAATGCGTTGGTTACAACACTTAGACAAATATAACCTAAACAAGAAACTCTGTCCTAACTTACAAAAGACACTTTCAAAACAATAAGACTACAGTAAAGACATTATGTACTAACAATGCTTATGAAACTAGTACAATGAAAGCTACTACAACAAAGTATGATACTGGATTGCCAGCATGGAATACGAACTTTTACCTGGCAAACCCATCGTTATTGACAAAATCAAAGTCATAAGCATAGGTAGCATACGAATCACAACAAATAACATGCTGAACATTTTCATACTGTGGATCAGGGAAGAAATGACCATACTGCAGGCAAATAATTAATGTAGATTAGAAGCATGAACAAAACAGAATATTATAGTTCCGCAATAGAACGAACAACAACTCACAGCATTTCCCGTTTTGAATTCGGTGGAGGTCCTTAACCGCATGACGCAATTGAATGCATATGGACGACTTAACATTCGATACCTACAAAAAATGAAATCATAAACTAAGAGAATGTATGTGCTTTTGTGATTTTGAATAGCCAGATTCAGATAATGGAAGTAATAAAGGGGATTGTATATGTGTTTTAGTTTTTAAATGCTCGAAGTTGTACCATATCCTTGATAATCAGCTGTGTTCAACAATTCAACTAGTATGAAACACAAATCCACCCCCACCCCATTTTATCTATAGAGTTAATCGTTTTCCGTCCCTGTAGTTTGTAACGTAACACCATCTAATTTACCGTTAAGCTTTTTGGTGAAAAGACTAAAATACCCCTACGTTACAAAAACTACAAAAAAAACAATTTTGTAAAAAACTTTATTTATTTTTTTGTAGTTTTTTTAACATAGGGGTATTTTAGTCTTTATAAAAAAACTTAACAGTAAATTGGATGGGTTAACGGAGGTGGACTGTAATTGTTACAAAAGTGAAAGTATTGATACTGTTTTGGCAATTTTTAAACTAATGGACTGTAATGGTTATTTTCAACAAACCATAGGGACGAAAAACGTAATTAACTCAATCTATATCTTGAGACATCAACCTTTTAGGTAACCTTAATGAGATAAGCTGCACAAATGATCTATACGGAGATTGAAAACTCAGTTAAAGAATCCATCACTTACATATCCTGAGGTAGTGTTGAATCATCGGTATTTGGGTACAGGAACAATGAGCCTCCACTATCAATGCTAAGAAACTTTAAGGACGCTAGATCTGTGTACTCATTTGTAACAGCAAGTATGTCTATACAAACACCTGCTTGAACAGCAACCGCCGCCTGTAAAATATCCATAGAAGCACACGTTTTCACAAGAACACAAATTTGTAATCAACGTTCAGATTAGTACCAAATCTTTGTAAAACGGTGTTTGTTCAGGAAGTAATGCCAGCTCAGCATCCTCTCCTCTACTAGCATACTGCTCGCCATATCTTCTTGTGTCCAGTTGGCCAGGCCCATAATCAGGAGGCCCAGATAGAAAAGCAAAGATTCTGGCTGTAAATGATTTCATTTTAGATGACACAGAATTCTAATTTGTTTCATGATATTTTTTGGTCATGCATAGGGGTGCATACGAGCCGAGCTGCTCGAGCGCAAGCCCAAGCCGAGCTTGAGCCTAAAATAAAGCTCGTTTATTTATCGAAAGCTTGAGCCTGGCATGTGAAGAGCGTCAGGCTAGTCAAGCCTTAGCGTAATATTAGTTTTTATTAATATTTAGTGACATTTACCCCTTATTTGAAGTTGTCTACTAAATGACCCGAGCCGAGCTTATTTAAACTTGTTTACGAGCCGAACCCGAACCTAAAAATAAGCTTGTTTAGTAAACGAGCCCGAACTCCACTTATTAAGCTCACGAGCCTAAACGAGTCTGTTATTTGTATTAATTTTATTTAATATATTAATTAATCAATAATAGATAAATGAGCCGAGCCCAAGCTTAAGAAACTACCAACAAGCCGAGCTCGAGCTCTCATAAGTTAATCGAGCCTGGTCAAGCCTCGGGGGGGCTCGTTTGCACCCCTAGACTCATGCAATTACTAAAGCATAAGCAAACCTAATGCGAAAGTGTTGCCGTGTTCAGATCCAAGGTATGAGATAAGCGATTCCATTGCCAGCCCAAAACCTCGTCCTCCCAGCAAAATTCTATCCAGTCCTTGTTCGCCACCTGTACCTGCCCATGACGATGTTGGCCTCAAGGTTTCAAATGCAGATGCAATTCGATCCTTACAAGCTTCTACCTGTAGCAAAGATAATTGAGCATTGTAAACATACAAAGAAGTAATATTTACAGAAATTATTTTTGTGAGAAACGTGCAAGAGGATCATATCAGTTTAATTGAGACGTGTCAGCTACACCGTTGATCTGATTAATGTAACATTAATTCACATTGATTGTCAGTATTATTGTCCACTTAAACTCATGCAATCCACGTTTGCAATGCTTACTGATACATTATGTTATCTTAGTGCACAAAAACCTATGGACCCCACAGTATAAACTAGAGGTGCCAACTGTCAAGATGCATGGGTGGAGGGACGGGTTGACTAATGTATCTAAACATGTCACTTATAGTACGAATTGTAACGAGCCGGTCAGTTTCGGACTTTCGGTTGCCCCGATAAACACTTTTTTTCTCTATTTTAATTTTAATACAATTAAATTAATGAGTAAAATATAATTGCAAAAACCATACTAATATAAGATAATAATCATTGACTAAAACGACTTTGGAGGTTGTAAGCATCAATAATACACGTCGGGAGACTTTCAAGTTTCAACCCGATTATTCTTGTTCCCTATTAGCTAAATTACTTGATTTGATCCATTTGAGATAAACATAACCTATATTAACCTACCCAGTACCCATAAGTAAATTGTTCAAAATTGCCACCTATAGTCAAAACCAATCATAAACTGATATGAAGACCGGAGTAAATTTGTCACGAACTTACTGGAGCCAAAAAGGAAAACAACGGCATGGCATCTTCAAGTTCAATCGATAGGGTTCCATCAGAGTCAGCGGGTAAGAAAACATTTTTCACCACGGGAATTGGTCCTTGCACATCATACAAACCTAATTTGTGGCTGAATGTGGCAAGCCCAAAAAGAGATCCAGGCGCAAGAGCTATAACAAAAACAAGATTTAGCAATTGAAACTTGTCATATTAAGTCTACGTAATAATATCATAGTTACCAACCTTCTAGAGCTGCTAACAAAGCACTTTTTGTAAGTTCTAGAAACTCTTCTGAGGCTGCAAAACGAGTACATGAATGTTCAATAATTACATACACAATTTCATCTCAGAGAGCTTAGAATACAACGGACATCATCTTTTCTGCCAATTGTTGAAACATTTATACTCAATACTTGATAAACTTTCATGTAATTTATGATACTTGTTCAATAATGCATATCCTTTTTTCTGCCCGTGGTCAAAACATGTTCAGTTGATAAACAACAAACATATTCGTAAAAATCTTACATGCCAAATCAATAGCAGCAACATAAACAGGCCGGGCTTGCATATCCTCCTCCTCAGCACCATCAACTACAACATACAAAGACTTGACTATTATTCGCGTGAATATTGACATCTATTTTTAAAAAAACTTGATGATTAAGAAAAAAAACAATAAATCAATTTCCACTGTTAAAACATTCACTAATTCCTGTAATAGGCTACATTTTCACTAACATGCAATTGAGTAAACAAATAAATACTGTAATCTATAACTAAAAACAGACTCTACAACTTCACATAACAGCATCCATGAACTCCAGTGCAAAAAACATTTGCCAATTCTTGTATTAGTCCAAATGCGCATTAACAAGGTGATTTGCATAAAACCTATAGCAATGAAGATCTACACTTATCTAAAACAGGATTTAGAGCTTAATTAAAAAAAAGAAAACAATAAAACAACTTCCACAGTAAGACACATTCACCAATGACCAATACCTGCATTAGGTTACATTTTCGCTCGTAAGGAATTGAGTACACAAATGAATACTGGAATCTGGACCTAAAACAGACTCACCAACTTCATATAACATCTTCAATGGATTCCCAACTTTGCATTAAGTAATTAACACGATGAATTGAATAAAGCTATAGCAATGAAGATCTACACCTCTCCAAAACAAGATTCAGACCTTAATTTTTAGGTCTAATATCCTAACTGCAGCTCAACCGATTCGTTTTATAGCAGAACAGCTCAAATCCAATCTAATCCATAACCAAACAAAACAATGCAGGGCGAAAACCTATGGCAATTCCAGATCAATAAACGACAACATCGAGAGAAGAATGACGAGCAACAGACTCAAGTCACAGCAACTTCATATAACAACGAAGATCTAAACTTCTCCAAAACATGATTCAGGCCTCAATTTATTAAATCCAGAATCTCAAAAGCAGCTCAACCAATGCACTTTCTACACACAACTACTCAATTACAATTACAATTCTAATCCATAATTAAACAGAACAATACAGAGCGAATACATAATTACGTACAGAAACACAGATTACAAAACTTACGAGGCAATTCGAGATCAACGAACGAAGACGTCGTCTCCGGAGATGACTCCGGATTAGCATGCCTTGCAATCGTCTCAGACGAGAGTCCATTTAGCGTTCCGCAAATCGCACAAGTCCACGCCCACTGTTCCTGATCACAATACGTGTTGTAGTACGCCCAGCAATTCTCGCACCTAGGGATCAAGTCTCCGCCGGATCCGTACAACGGCGAGTTGCCGTTCTCGTCCTTGGCGGCGAACGGCGTCACCGTCACTCCCCACGGCAGTCCCGACGATTCCTGCGCCTCCGGTTCCGATGGAAACCGTAACACCGTCGCACGCACCGCCATTGCTTGTTGAGATATTTTCTAGGGTTTGGTGTGTGTTTTGGAACTCCGATCGGGTCGGAGAAGATAACGGAGGTGTGTGGGTTCGGAAAAATGACTCGAGTGAGTTTACTCGATTGCTGACTCAGCTGTTTCTGGGTTTGATGTTACACGCATTGTTGACGAATCATATTGTGCCACGTTGAATTTTTGTTAACTGACATTGTGACACGTTGGATTTTTGTTGACGAATCATATTGTGCCACGTTGGTGGGCCGGGTACGGACAAACGGTTTACGGACTTGACTACCATCATTTCTACGACAAGATGAATGATGATATTGGATTATACATTTCACCGTTCAATTAAGATAATGTATTCTCAAGCGATGTTAAGTAGTCTACGATTTATTGTGGATCTCATCGAACAAGCCACACATGAAGAACGAAAAAGGTCACTAAATTCTAGTGGATAATTATTTCGTTGAGAACCTTAAACACATTAGAGATGGATTTAGAGCAATGTAATTGTATGTCAAAACGTTTGCTTTTAAAAATTGTAGTTATTATATAAGCAAAGGAGAATACGAATATTTTCAAGAGGGCCTAGATGAGATGATGAAAAAGAGTTCTACGGCGATACAAAATGTATATCAGCCAATAAACAAATTGCAAACGGTAATTATTCTAAATAATACGATGAGTATTTATATATGGTTGAAAGGACTTTGTGTGAATGTATGTGATAGTTATGTAATGTCATAATTTAGCTATACGGCACTGAGTTCTTAGGTAGACTGACAAGCCACGACATTGCGTGTTTATACGAAGCACACGTATAAAACAACACTTTCCTAGTATGGTCGGTAGCATTTACTGCGGGCATATTTTATTTGGAGAATGAGTGTTACTGAGTTACGAGACCAATATATGAGATATGATCACCAATACCCGACAGTCAGACTCAAACGGTTACCTCACAAAATTTGTAGTTTTGCCATGCATTTTGTGATACGCCCATATCACAAAACGACATCAATATTTTCTCACCGAACAGATAGGAAACGCGCCTAAGTGTTAATTTTATGTAAATGGAAACTTATGCAAAGGTGGATACTCTCTTACCAATAGGATCTGCCATAGTTCGTCAACATTTGTGAAAGTGTTTCGACATCCGATCAATCCGAAGGAAAAAAATCCAGAAGGCGTAAGAGTCAGCAAGAATAGATGTGGAGCGACCTTTCGGTGTTCTAAAGGGAAAACGGTGTATACTTAGGCTACCCATGCGAACTATGACTGTGGGAAAGATTAGAGGCATTTTGAATGCGTGCATTTATTGCACAGCATGATCCTAAAGGATGACAAAGATGCGATATCAGCGCTATATGATCTTGTGTAAGATTTTGAAACTCTAGATTTACCTTCTATGAATCAGGCGATGAATAGTTTAATTTTATATTTAGTCATGTATTATAGTTATTAGTTTAAATTTCAATTATGTAGTTGTTTAAATTTTAAGTATGGATTATTTATATCTAATATTATTTTATTATATTTAAATATTTTAAGGGCTATATTCCAACAGCTATATATTCACTTTGTCTTCCGATCATCACTTGCACTTCTCAGTTCCCATTTTATTCCAAAGACTATTTTAAAGTGTTGCAATATTGGTGGTGTAATCAATAATCGATGGAACCAATAAGACATTCAGACCCTAGACACTCACTTGGCGACATCTAAACCATGCACCTTCAAACCCTCCGTCCACCTGTTTCAACTAATGAATAAGACACATGGACAAATGAACATTGGAATTAGGCTTTCGACTATGTTTTTAATGAACCACAAATTGGGTAGGAATAAACCTATGATTCAGAGGCACTTAACCGATTGCAAATTAGGGATGGGCATGCCCTCAGTTCACAAGAAGTTAACCATCCCCCCTTCACAGGAAGCACCCAATCCAAAGGAAGGGTATGTGATGGAACCAGGAGCAAAATACATGCCACATGATCCATGGGAGGACAACGCTAACGATGACTAGAGATGGGCCTTCCATGACCCATGGGAGTAGGGTTGTGCAACGGTTCAGAACCAGACCAAACCGGGAACCTTTACATGCTGAATATGAGAACCGGAATCGGTCCATTTAGAAACTGGTTCTGTTCACTTCGAAACTAGGTTAAACGCTTCTCGAGTAAACGGTTCTTGCCAGAACCGGCTGTCGATTAAATTTCAAAACTAGCGGCTAATATAAAACCAGTCAAACCATTTAAAACATTTAACTAAGAGTTGCAAGTTGCAACATTCAAAATTCAAACCATCCAAATAGCAACAATAAAAAGTTCAAAACCATAAAACGAACTCTAAACAAAACCATTCCAACCATTGTGTTAACACTAACATGTAAGTTATCTTCAAACTTGATTCGATCTTCATCCTCTCAACCTTTTCTCAAACATATAAAATAAAACTAAGTGTTAATAATCAGAAAAATAAACAAACAAAATTAACAAAATAATAATATTTACCTTTTGTAAACTCGTCAACTAGGAAAAAGAATCAAAATGTGGATGGTCGTAAAAAGGCAACTAGAGATGGGCATAATCGGGTTTTATTATTACCCGGAACCGGTTCCAACCCGGACCCGGTTCTGCTTGGATGTCATTGGAACCGGGTATGGTGTGGAACCGGGTCCAGTTCCTACCCGGGTTCACACCCAAGAATATGAAACCGTGTAGAACCGGGTACGGGTATTATGGAACCGGGTATGGTGTGGAACCGGGTATGGTGCGGAACTGGTTTCTGATAGTGTTGGGAACCGGTTCCTGACAGTCAAAACCTGACTTTTACTGTTCAGAACCGGTTCCTGCGGTCAGGAACCGGTTCCAACGGTAACATTTTAACGGCTATATCCGGTTCCAACGGTAACATTATAACGGGTATAACCGGTTCCAACGGTAACATTTTAACGGGTATAACCGGTTCCTTATAGAACTGAATTTCCGGGTACGGGTAGGAACCGGGTACGGGTAGGAACTGGGTACGACCCGATTCAAATGGTAAAATTGTGGAACCGGGTTGGAACCAACGGGTATTTTGAACCCGGAACCGGTTTTACTTAATGTCGGGTAGGAACTGGACCCGATTCTAGTTCGGTTCTACCGGTTCGGGTTCAGAACCGGTTTTTATGCCCATCTCTAAAAGGCAACTTGGAAAAGCCCAATAAATTAATAGGGTTCATATGTATAATATTAAAGTATAAACCCAACCCGGTTCTAGCAGTTTTTTACACGGACCTAATGGTTTCAACCAAATCGGACCAGGAACTGTTTTCACCCACATTTAAGATCCAGAATTGGACTCTAAATACAAGAATATGGTTCGGATCTTGCGGTTCGATTCCTTGATTTTGACAATTTGAAACTGTGAATTGCTCGGCCCTACATGGGAGGACGAATTTCAACCGATCATGTTTGTTCCTTTGATTCCACCAAATGTCTTGAATGTTTTCTTTTTTATTTTAGGTGTAACTTTAGGTTAATATGTAATGTTTTATTAAGTTAATGTATTGCTTTATTTCCATGTATTTTTATATTTATGTTTCATATTGTGATGTTTTTTAATCGTGTATATCTAAATGTTTTTTTTAATTGTGTGTTTAAATGTAATTTTTTTTTAAAGTTATGGGGTAATGATGCCACCTATTAAAGTGTTTTAGAATGTTTGGGGGTTAAAAT
Source organism: Scalesia atractyloides (assembly GCA_947069175.1). NCBI lineage: Eukaryota > Viridiplantae > Streptophyta > Magnoliopsida > Asterales > Asteraceae > Scalesia > Scalesia atractyloides. The sequence continues at coordinate 85,863,152 of CAMTDV010000001.1, read as the reverse complement.
GAGGTGATAGTGAGATTGAAGAGATCCAGAGTACTCCCATTGAGCACCCTCCCACTCTGATTGGTAGTTTCGGATACCGACCAAATCAGACCTGAAACTTCCATCGGTTTTGATTAATCGGTCCATTTCGGTTAACCAAATCATGATTTTGAGCTTTGAAAAAACGAAAAAAAAAATTGTTGTACATTGTTCTTGAACAAAATATTATGAGTCGAGGAAGAGAGAAGTGCTAACTTGTAGTCTAGAACATATGGGAGTATGGAATTATATAAAGTTCTGAATGAGGAAGGAGAGTAGGAAACCTAAAGAACGATAAAAAGTGAATAGAACTTGGGTTGTTCAAGCCTTTGGGCTTTCCAAGAGATTTGATTGGCCTTGTAACGTTAAATTGAGTTTTAATAAACTTAACAGGCTCTTAGCAACTCGTATCCCCTCTTGTGATTGCAGTTAATTGGGTTTATTACCGTCGCCGCTTTTATTATTTAGTATGTGTTTACATGTGTTTTGAAATCACTACGAGCGTATTGCGCATGGAACCGCTGACAAGAATAAAAAGAAAATGTAGAAATTATATTAAAACAATAAAAGTATTATAAAACTATATATATCATTATAATGTTTAAAACACTATTTATTAGGTTCTATTATTCAATGTATAATAAATAAATAAATAAATATTATATAATATATAATATAATATAATGGTATAGTCTGTCACACAATATCATTAGAAAATGAAAAATATTGAAAATAATTTTAATACGAGTATTTTGTTCTCTTTAAATTTGGGTATGAAATTGTTGTAGATTTTCTTTAATTTAAAAAAATACATGTTAAGTAATTACCAGTGTCTGTGTTTTCTGCCATATTACACGATCACCCCTCTGGTGGTTTATATGTTTACAACTAACATACCAATACGCCATAGTGCGGATAATTAGGAAATTACACACACATATGTGTGTGTATATATATATATCTTCAATTACCATCTATAATTATATTTTTTTTTTCAAAAAAACACACACACAACAGCATGTGAGTAAATACCCACACGTTAAAGTTTATAAACACATATATTATGATATGAAATATTGGCTATAAACAAACTTGTAACTCCGTGTCTCTCCATTCATAATATCATAATATGAGATTCTACAACTCTTAACATTGAATCTCATACCATGGTATTGTTTATACAGTTGACGTGCTATCAATGTAAGTTCTTGTTCTCCCGTCAGATAAACAAACATATCGATATTTTATATTTGGAGTTACAAGTGTAGAAAACGAACACAATAGTGATGTAAGTAACTTTGGAGCTCCAGCACCAAAAGATTGTCAAAAATTAGGTTGTGTTTATGATGACGATGATAATCAGTTTTGTTGGGGTCACGAAATTCGAATGCTGCTACCATAGAAAAGAAGTATGTGATTGGGATGTTAAAAATGGAAAACTCAGTGTCCTCTATAAATATAAATAAAGTTGTTAAGGAACAATAATATAATGTGCTACATATATCTAAGTACATTAGTTGGTTATCATCATTTCTCTAAATTCAAATTTAGGATACATTGTTCCGTGTTTTATTTCTTGTTTTTTTTTTACCTTATAGTTTCTTTTATACGATATAGTACTGTCAAATAGGTTTCTTCGGTTAGTTAGAGATATGTTATTCCCATGTTACTAGGTGCATGCTTTTTTTTTTCTCGGCTCTTGTAAAGTGGTTTCCGTCCAATTATGATCTCCGTCGGTGTCACCCCAAAATTTAAGAAGAAGGAGATTAGCGGTAGCATCCGATAGAGGGGGTGATAATAAAAGTTAAAACTGATACTTGAGCATCAACTTGTATCTTACCATCATAATGTGCTTAAAAATAAACATTTGCACTAAAATGGTATTGCTAACTTTTGATGAAAACAAGGAACATTTATCTTGTTATTTGGTCTGTTGATTATTGAAGCTAGCATTGGTTTTGCCCTGCTATAATAATAACTGTTTGAGAGATTTATAACATTTCATAATTGTGATGTAGAGTCATGTTTTGGTGGTGTTTTAATAACATTTGCATAATTGTGTCGTAGAAAAAGATGGAATTGCCATTGTTACTAATGAAGATGTAACTAAACGTTTTTCAAAAGATGAAAACACGTAAAGGACAATTGTAATATGTAATTTTTTCTTGTCGTATTTAATGAACTGTGTTTGAGTCTTTATTTAACAGTGTAATGTTATTTTATCTTTTTTTTTAATCTTTTTTTTTTGTTTTTGTACCAGACACATTTAGCCCCATAACGAAAATCATATATCCGCCACATGTGTGACAAGTAAACTGAATCCCCGTATGAGTTTAACTCAGATAAATAAAGTATATTATTGTTTCGCATGGTCATCTCCTTCCACAAAATATCGTGGTCATTTGAAATTCGATTTTGACTATTAATTTTGTTTCGATTTTTAATGTAAAAAATGAATACAGTTGACATAAAAGACGATTGTCTACCTCGAATTGTTTGGTCATAGAACTAAAACTCTTTGTTGATCAGAAATTCGAACAAACGTAACCGAGGTTCATACTGCTTCGAATTTTGATTGCCGATGTAAGGGACAAGCAATGGGGACTGAATTTATAGTTTTTAAGTAAATGACCGTCATGGTTTATTATATAATGAGATGTAATTTAAAAATATAATAATAATAATAAACCAATAATAAACATAACAAAAGAATCAGTAATGTGATTAAATACAATTATAATTATATATAAAAGTACATGTGAGTATAGAAAAGTTGAAGTGTTAAAAAAGCCAAGATCCAATTTTTATAATTTTTGGCTTGTGAGGGTGTATGGTAGACAAAAGGTAGGGGTGTGAAGTTATGGTACATTACACAAAAATTTTGTGTTTATATTTATTCTGAACAAATTCGAGTTAGTTTCGGGTTGAAGCACGAGCATATTTAGCTAAATTGGCTGACATGTCGAGGTTGACCTGTCTAACTTCTTTATTTATATATTATCTTTTAAATGGGTTTAATGTTGACTTGAATGTGATGATTAACGATCATGAACCGAATAATCACAATTATTTTATATACACAAGTACCAATCCACATTCACAAGACTTACTTATTCTCAATTTCTAATGATAAAGAAACAAATTACTCATGATATACCAATTGAATGTCATAAAAACTAAATTGTTTACCCGAACCAAATAATAAATGAACTCAATAAATCAAGCGATTGTACCAAGTCCAAAAATAAGATTAGGAAAAACAAAGGTTAAACTCAATTACTAGCACTAATCCTTCTTCACCCAAGGGTGATCATGGGTGGTTTAGCCTTGTATCCCCATGACAATGCCCTTAGGTCTTAATTTGGAATGCAAAAACATGAACGAGATGATAATCGAAAGCTTAATGATCAAGTCTTTGTCTAAAATTGCCTAAAACTGATGTGTGGAACTGCTATTTTGAAACCTAAGCAGTTTGGTTCATAGAACTCTTTTGGATTGAATTGGAATCTTGAAAGGAATTGAGATTTGATGGAATTGGAATTAATTCCAATCAAAATTTGTATTGTGTTTGGTTGGTAAATTAATAAATTTAATTAGATAAATTAGAGAATGAAAATCATGAAATATAGGTTATTTTGGTAATTTGTTAACATATCATTGAAAAGTTAAAATTTCATTGGGATAGTGAATAATTCTCACATCCCAATAAATGTTGGAAGATATTCAAATTACAATTACATAATGTGTCAGTCAAACAGTATATTCAATGGAATTAATTCCAGCTCATCCTAATTCAAAATGATTATGCGAACCAAACTATCCCTTAAAGGTAATGAGTTAATTAGGCGACTGAAATTGCCACATAACCTGATTTTTACCGACTTAAGCTACACCAACTTGACCTTCTTCGCCGCTCCTTAGTTACTCTCGTGCAAACCCCATTGCAAGGCTTGAATAGTGTCCTTTTAGTTAATTTTGGGTCGTATAACTTATGTAGTTCTGTAAGCCTCTCATTTTCTAGTTTTCTTCCCTATAGGCTGCCAAATAAACCATCTTAAATGAATTGTTAGTTAAGTAATCAAGCCCACATTTTTCTCTTTTATCCCACGTAAGTTGCATGAAAGTCCTACACATTAAAAATCATGAAATTAATTGCTTTTTGTGAGATTGAAAAAATGTTTATTAAATATTATATAACATATATTTTTAATAGCAAACTTGATTAACTGACGGACTACTAGAGTTTTATTGTGCCCCATGCGGAACCAACTTATTATATCCATCTTCCATAGGCAATTATGTCTGTACACCAATTTAAGAGGAAACCCAATAAATTTGTAAAAACCGACTTTTATGGGAATCAAACATAGGACCTAATTGTCCTAAGTCTTATCTCACCCCCAAGATACTACTAGGCTATAATGTCATGGGCAATTAAATATTGTATAGCTTTGAAGTTTGAAAAGGCGAAAGTATATAAAACATATGGTGATCGTAAGCTTTAAGTTAAGGGAGAAAGGGATACTTAAGAGTTTGAACCCTAGCCTTAACCAACCAATGCTTACCATGTCAAATTTGACTCAAACTACCCATTAGCTAGCAAACGTTGGAGGAACTTACCAATGCTATATACTATGTAAATTTTTTTATCTAAAAAGGTTAAATGCCCCCAACCGGTCAAAACCCATCAACCAATCCCAAAGTCAACAACCTCCTCAAACAACTCAACTCTTACACGAGTTATCTAACTATCTTAACCAGCCCGCCTTACCTACTCTTAGGGTGGCGGCATCGGTATTATAGCACTAGTTCAAACTCGAGAAGGTCTACCCATAGAGTGGGCTCGAGAAGGTCTATCCATAGAGTGCCCCGAGCCCCCTAGTGTAACTAAGACTAATGTCTGTAACATTAAATACAAATTAATTGTCACACCCCGACCCGCAGCGGAATAAAAGTCGGGGCATGATTGGATTATCACCAAAGCTCATGATATTTACTAACAAGTTTCATATTTATTAAATTCAAATTAAATTCAAATATTCAACACCAAATCTCATACAAACATAAATAATAAACCAAACGATTGTTCTAACATAATAACTTGATTATTCTTCTAAGGCCATCCTAGGTGTTTCTTTCCACAGCTTGATCACATGTATCATGCGTAAAACAGGGAAAATTTGGGTCAACAAAAGTTGGCGAGTGAACCTTGATAAAACATTTAAGTAAATAATTTTACTATGGTTTAAATAAAATTGTGCATTATCACATGTGAGCAAATGTATATATGTAACAAATCACAAACCACACTGAATATATGACATAAATGATAATGTATCTGAGATAAAGGCTCAACCAAACGAAGCCGATCTAATGAGACACCTGATGCTCAACCCGTGTCCCACGAGGAACTGATGGACCTAATGTAATGAGTGCACTGAAATGATAAAATGTATCCACATATAAACCACATAACAAACAATACACATTTAACTCACGTAATGATATTAGCAAAAGTGTTAAATAAAATAAAGAAATGGTACGACACATGATACACCCCAAAACGTGATTAAAACGGGGAATTTGTAGAGATTCACTCACATTGGGTGCGTATTCTTGAGTGATAATGAGAGCGCACGAGTTGCGGATTTTACCAATGAAGGGGTACTAACCTAAAATTATAACGCGATAATTCGACAAATAAATAAATTAGTATTTTGGTTAAAAACCTTTGTTTAAATTTTTAAGTTATTAATGTGATTTTTATTGATGGAATAGAACCCTTGAAATTACACATTTTTAAGCATTTTATACAAATTTTCCTTTTAATACAAACCATAGATTAAATTAGTAAAATAAAATAAAAATTAAAATGATATATAAAAAAATCTTGTCAGTCTGACAGCTTGTCAGACCGGTTCGATTGGGAGTTGGCATGCGTGTGTTGAGACTCGAACCCGGGACCTCTCGGTTGTGCACGCAACTCTTCCAACTGAGGTAAGTGTTTAACCCAAAAGAAACCTGATTTTAATTATATTAATACATTTCTTAGGCTATTTTATAAATTGATTTAATTTAAAAAGATTCAACAGAGTTGAACCTTATGAGTTTCGAACCCGTGACCTTACATGTGTTTTGCACCCAGCCCAACCAACTGGGCTGGGTGTCTAACCCGGTAAGACTTGCTTTTTAATTATACTTATATACACACTGCTAGTTGATATAATTTATTAAAAATAAAACTGTTAAATAACAGTTATGCGGTCATGAACTAGACTCGAACCGGGGACGTGAACATCGTGTTTGCACACAGTCCACCACTGGACTGTGTGTCTAACCCGGTTAAAACTTAGAATTTAGTTACATAAAACATTTAACCCATTTCATCTTCTTCATTTTGAATTAAACCCAAACTTTACCCGCCTGAATCAATTCTTGATTCATTCTAATTTTATTATACGATTGAATATGCGATAAATTAGGAAAACTTGAAAGGATTTGAAAGGCGAACTACCGTTGAACAGAATCGGTGGCGGTTGGTGGTCCCGGCGACTTGCAGCCGATGCTCTGATGTCAGCAGAGATGGGAAGAAGTAAGCGGAGGATTTCGAGGAGAGTTTGAACGAGTTTGGAACCGAGGTTAGCTAGGTATTTATAGGCGGTTTGGACCACTATGGTTTCGGTTTTGAATTTGTAAATTCGGAAAGAACGATTGATGACAGAGGGGCTTGATTGAAGTTTACTCTAAATGAACACTGGAATTGATGTTTCCATATCAAAGAAACCGCGTCTGGTAATTGGCGAAATCTTCGATGTAGCGAGGATGGTAGTTGCAGGTTTCCATGATGTTTACATAAGTATTATAATGCCTGGAGAAATACCACATCTTGTGTGTGTAGCGTAGTGGTGTTTGGTGCGTGTGACTACCTGGGCGACCCGGGTTCGATCCCGGTTTACCCTTTTTAGGTTTTTATTTATTTTATTATTTTATTAAGCCTATTTTATTTTATTGGTTATTATTTATTAATTAAAAATACTTGATTCTACTATTTTTAAACAATAGAATGCTATAAATAATCGTAACGACATAAGTATACGTACTTGAATAATAAATTAGCGCGGGTTTTCGGAACCTGTTTTATACAAATGTTACAGTATCCCCCACTTTTAGAAATTTCGTCCCAAAATTTAAGTAGTAGTTGTAACCGGAAAAAGATGCGGGTACTTTTCGCGCATTGAGTCTTCACGTTCCCAAGTAAACTCAGGTCCTCGTTTTGACTCCCAACGCACCCTGACGATTGGAATACGACTTCGCCTTAAATGCTTCTCACCGAAATCCATGATTTCCACATGTCTTTCAACGAAGTGCATTGATTCATCAACTTGAATGTCTTATATGGGGATATGGAGGTTTTCGTTAGCGAGGCACTTTTTCAAGTTTGATACGTGAAACGTGGGGTGAATTCTGTTAAGTTCTTCTGGTAGGTCAAGCTTGTATGCTACAGGTCCTACGTAGCGTGGTGCTTGCTTGCCCTTCTGGCCGAAACGAACCACTCCCTTCCACGGTGATACTTTCAAAAGTACTTGATCACCAACACAAAACTCCAAGGGCTTTCGTCGTTTGTCAGCATAACTCTTTTGACGACTTTGAGCCGCTAGAAGATTGTTTCGAATTTGAAGGATTTTGTCGGTTGTTTCTTGAATCAATTCAGGTCCGGTGATTTGCGCTTCACCAATTTCGTGCCAACATACTGGAGATCGGCATTTACGACCATATAAAGCTTCGAAAGGAGCCATGCCGATACTTGAATGGTAGTTATTGTTGTACGAAAACTCGACTAACGGTAGATTAGCGTCCCAGTTCCCTTTGAAGTCTATGATACATGCTCGAAACATGTTTTCAAGGGTTTGGATGGTGCGTTCAGATTGACAATCAGTTTGAGGGTGAAAGGCGATGCTAAGGTCTAACCGTGTACCCAAAGCGGTTTGTATGGCTCACCATGTTCGTTGTCACACCCCGACCCGCAGCGGAAAAGGTGATCGGGGCATAATTGGGTTATCATCAAAGCTCATGACATTTATTATATGTTTCATATTCATTAATACAATTTAATGGAAATAAATGATACACCATATTCAAACTATCTGTCTAAGCTTCTTGGTTCTCTTCTAAGGCATATCCTATGTTTTCCTTGCTTCAACCTGTTCACCTGTATCATGTGTAAAAAGGTTTTGGATCAACATAATGTTGGCGAGTGAATCCTATGGAAAAACATTTGAACAAGTTTAACCAATTGATTATAAATAATGTGCATACCACATATGAGTAAATGTAGATGTAAATTTATTCACACAACACATAATATTGAATATTAAACTCACATACACCAAATGATTGTTTTGAGGCACGCGTTGTTCGACTCGTCTCCCACGAGGAACTGATGGGCCTAATGAATGAGTTTTGAGGCACGCGTTGTTCTCGTCTCCCACGAGGAACTGATGGGCCTAATGTATGAGTTTTGAGGCACGCGTTGTTCTTACGAACTGATGGGCCTAATGTATGAGTTTTGAGGCACGCGTTGTTCTCGTCTCCCACGAGGAACTGATGGGCCTAATGTATGAGTTTTGAGGCACGCGTTGTTCTTACGAACTGATGGGCCTAATGAATGAGTTTTGAGGCACGCGTTGTTCTCGTCTCCCACGAGGAACTGATGGGCCTGAATAATTTGCATACAACTTTGACAATATGTAATACATCACAACCAAACAATAGTTACATTCTAGTTTAGTTCATATAATGGTATAGCACGAATTTTGCATAAGAAAATTAGTTTAAGCGACACATGATACACCCCAAAACATGAATAAAAAGGTGAGTTTGTAAGAATTCACTCACATTGGGTGCGTTCGGTTGATGAGGTTGAATGCACGCGAAATGGTGTTAACCACGAGTGAAATTAATCCTAGATAAATCGCATAATGGTTCGGTAAGTAAACGGGTTTTATGAATCTATTTTAGTAGGATTGTTGGGTGTATTTTTGTGAGTTTGAGGCTATTTTCTAACCTTAAAAATGTTATTTTTAAGTATTTATAATTGATTTTTTAATTAAAATAATTAAATAAAAATAATAAAAAAATATTTTATTTTTGCTACAGTTGACTTTGACCCGTTGACTTTGACCAGCGTTGACCGGTTCATAGGCATATTGTTGTGCGCCGGGTGAGGCTCGAACCCGAGACCTCCCGTACGCGTGCACGCAGCTCTACCAACTGAGCTACGTGTCTAACCCGTCATATATCCGATTTTAATTATATATATATATTAATTAGAGTTAAACAGAAATCCTTTTATTTTAAAAACAGATTAAATCACGAAACCGGTGCGCTCCACAGGTCTCGAACCCGGGACCTGTGGGTTAGCGGACACACACTCCACCGCTGGACTGTGTGTCGCACTTGATTATAAACTCAGTTATCAATATACTTAACATATACCCAAAACACTCCGGTTCAGTTTTGCGAAAAAAAAAGGATTTTTATCAAGGCGGCGTGTAAGGGACAATACTCGAACTCGTGACCTTAGCTTTAAAAGTGCACACAGTCCACCGCTGGACTGTGTGTCTAACCCGTTAAATAACTTGATTTTAATTATACTTAACGATTACCGAAATGTCGTCTTCTTCACTGTTTTTAACCGGAAGTGACGACTGACTGGTTCGAAAAGTTGATTCATGTTCCTTTAGCGTTTAATGATCAATTACAAACGAGATAAAAGTAAAAAGGAAAGGAATTAGGCGTGAAAAGTACCGACTGGTTTTACTCTGTTTTCCGGCAGAACTCCGGCGACAGAAATCTTTTTCCGGCGACAAGTATCTTGCAGCAGAGAGTCTTCCGAAGGCTTGCAAAGGGTGTGGGTGATTTCGGTAGGAGTTTAGGGGGTTCAGTAAAGCTCGGAGACTAATAATACGGTTTTCCGGCGATGTATCAAGTATTTCCGGCGAGTGATTTTTCGCCGAGAAAAGGTGCGATTTGAGTGTGAAAGACTTCTGGCGAGTTGTGGTTGAATTTATAGGATAGTATTGAGATGAATGGGGTCTGAATTCGGTCTTAATTCGGAGTCATCCGTTCTCCGGCGGTTACAGCTGATGTCGCGGGTTCAGACGTCGGTTATAACCGTCGTAATAGTTAAGTCTTCGGTTACTTTGAGCGATAACGTAAATAAACGGCGAAGTCGTCGGGATTTCCGACGACTGTTATTTTGGGCGCAAAATACTGAATTCAACTTCTGAAATTGAGTATTTGAATTAATTGCTTTCTGTTATTACCAGAAAATTAAGGCGGCGGAGTGGTTTGTCGGCTGAGAGATAAGTGTTGGTTTGAACCGGTAGGGACCCGAGTTCGAAACCCGGCATGAGTAAAACATTTTTATTTTGTTATTTTTGACAGATTTTCAAAAACTAAATACATATCCCCGCATAATAATTGATTACGGATCGTTTAAAATTATTTTGGGCATTTAATTCGCAACAAAAAATTTGACTGACTGTTCGGTTGATAAACGGAGCGGGTTTGGTAAATCCGTTTTTTGACGGATGTTACATTCGTGAAGTGAAACGACCATCACGGTCTGAAATGATGCTTAACGGTACACGATGACGGCTTACGATCTCTTTGATGTAGATACGAGCTAATTTCTCGTTCTTGAAGTCCTCGCGAATTGGAATGAAGTGAGCTGATTTTGTAAGACGATCAATGATTACCCATATGGTGTCATACCCACTGAGGTGCGAGGTAACCCGGTAATGAAGTCCATGGTTATGTTTTCCCACTTCCTTACAGGTATCTCGGGTTGGACAAGAAGTCCTGAAGGTCTTTGATGTTCAGCTTTCACTTTGTAGCATGTAAGGCACTAGGAAAAAAAAACAGTGATATCCTTCTTCATGCCAGGCCACCAGTAGGTGTATCGTAGGTCTTGATACATCTTATCGGCTCCTGGATGTACAGAGTATCGTGTTTTGTGTGCCTCATTCATGAGGAAATTACGAAGGTTGTTGCGATCGGGAATCCAAATACGGTTTAAATAGTACAGAATACCATCGGATTTGTTTTCGATTTTGAGTTTAGCTCCACATGACAGCTGATCGCGTACGCCATTTTCCGTTACGAAAGTATGTTGAGCTGCCCGTATTCGATCTTTGATGTCGGTCACAATTTTCGAACATAGAAGATGAATGGAATTCACATAACCCTTTCGTCTGAGTGCATCAGCCACAACGTTTGCCTTGCCAGGATGATATCGAATCTCACAGTCATAATCATTGAGGAGTTCGACCCATCATCGTTGCCTCATGTTCAACTCTTTTTGATTGAAGATATGTTGGAGACTCTTGTGGTCAGTGTATATTTCACACTTGGTACCATAGAGATAATGTATCCATATCTTTAGGGCGAACACGACTGCTCCAAGTTCCAGGTCGTGGGTGGTGTAATTCTTCTCATGCACTTTGACTTGCCTAGAGGCATAGGCTATCACCTTCCCTCTTTGCATCAGAGCACAGCCTAAACCTTGCCCTGACGGGTCGCAATAAACCACAAAGTCTTCGCAACCCTCATGGAGTGTAAGGATAGGTGCGTCACAAAGCTTTTGATTCAAAGTTTGGAAGGCCTCCTCTTGCTTAGGTCCCCAAATGAAGGGTTTTCCCTTGTGAGTCAAGGCCGTGAGTGGAACGGCGATACATGAGAAATTGGCAATGAAGCGTCTGTAATACCCGGCCAAGCCTAGAAATGACCTAACTTCGGTAGGAGTGCGTGGCGCTTGCCATTCTTGTACTACCTTGATCTTTGAAGGGTCGACATGAATCCGTTTTTCGTTAACTATGTGACCGAGAAATTGTACCTCTTTCAACCAGAACTCACATTTTAAGAACTTAGCGTAAAGCTTTTCGGTCCTTAAGAGTGTAAGAATGAGTCGAAGATGTCGCTCATGATCGGATTTTGACTTGGAATAAATCAGGATGTCATCAATGAAGACTATGACAAAACGGTCGAGATAGGGTTTGCATACCCTATTCATCAAATCCATGAAGATAGCGGGGGCGTTGGTTAATCCGAAAGGCATAACCATGAACTCATAATGACCATAACGAGTTCGAAAAGCAGTTTTCGGAATATCTTCTTCGCGCACCCTGAGCTGATGATAACCAGAACGAAGGTCGATTTTAGAAAAACAGGTGGCACCTTGAAGTTGATCTAGAAGGTCATCAATACGAGGCAAAGGATAGCGATTCTTAACGGTCAACTTGTTGAGTTCTCTATAGTCAATGCACATGCGGAACGTTCCATCCTTCTTTTTCACAAAAGAACAGGTGCACCCCAAGGCGAAGAGCTAGGACGTATGAATCCTTTGTCAGTCAGCTCTTGCAGCTGACTGGCCAACTCTTGCAGCTGACTGGCCAACTCTTGCATTTCGGATGGGGCTAACCTATAAGGAGATTTTGCGATTGGTGTGGCGCCAGGCACAAGATCGATTCGAAATTCGACTTCTCGCACAGGAGGAAGTCCTGAAACGTCGTCGGGAAATACTTGCGGAAATTCTTTCACGATTGGGATGTCTTCGAGCTTCCTTTCTTTGCCCTCCGTCTTGACATGTGAGCTAGAAATGCGACGTAATTCTTGCGAAGATAACTTCGAGCTTGAAGGCAGGACATTAATTTGAGTCCTTTCAAAGTAGTTTCTCCAAAGATACGTAGGGTCTGACCATTGGCGAGGGGAATACGAATAAACTTTTCATGGCACACCACTTCGGCGTGATGCTGGCTGAGCCAGTCCATATCGATGATAATATCGAAACTTCCCAATTTCATAGGGATGAGATCAATCGAAAAATCATGATCATTTAGGGTGAGAGTACAATCACGTATCATAGAATTTAACGAAATGGGTTTCCCGTCAGCAACTTCCACCGTCAGAGATTCAACGAGACTATCACGAGTAGATCGAGAATAGATTCGAATTCTAAGGATACAAAGCTCTTATCGGCACCAGTATCGAATAATATGGATGCATAATTACCATTTACAAGAAACGTACCGTTGACCACATTGTTGTCAGCCATTGCTTGGTTCGCGTTGATATTGAAAGCCCTACCTCTAGCAGGTGGAGGAACTTGATTAGTTTGGTTCACCGGGTTTGCTTGGGCTTGGGCATTGATGATGTTTACCAGGCGTGGGCAAGTATTTTTGAAGTGGTCTGGGTCCCCACAGTTAAAACAGGCCCTTATGGGCTGGTAGTAAGGTTGGGCTGTGGGTTGTGCAGGTGGTAGAAGTAAGGGTTATTGGGCTTGGCCCACCATTTGGTTTTGGGTTTGGGTTGGAGGCTGATTGCGGTTTGATCGATGAAGTGTACGACAGGTTTGGATAGTGTGACCAGCACGACCACAACTTGTCCAATGTTGGCAAGGGTTCTCAGGAGGGTGATGGTAGTGGCAACGGTTACACTTTGGGTGTGGGCCTGTGTATGGCCTTTTGAATGGTGCGGCCAGAGGGGCAACTTGGGTGATTGGAGCAGTAGTGATGGGAGAGTTGGTTTGGGTGACGGTGAAGTTTTTGCCATTTCGCTTCCTCTTTCCAGCAAACTTTGAGGAGGAACCAGATGGAGTTGGGGTTTCGACAATCATTCTCTTCTTTTCATCTTTAAAATTGCCATTGCGAATGCGATTCTCCGTAAGTTCCGTTGCTAATTCTATTGCGGCTTCGAGTGTTGCGGGAAAAGTGCTTAAAACCGAATCTTGGATTTTCGAGGGGTGGCCTCGAATGTAGTGCTCGATTAGACGGTATAATGGGGTGAACAGATTGGGAATCATCTGGTTTAACTCAAGAAACCTCTTGTTGTAGGAGGTGTGATCCCCTTCTTTTTGCTTTAAAGAATAGAATTCATCTTCAAGCTTCTTGATCTCGCTTCTAGGACAGAAGCGTCTTGTCAAGATCTCTCTTAATTCCTCCCATGATAAGGCCATGGCCTCTTCCACACCTCGCTTTCCCTTTTCCGTGTTCCACCAGGTAAAGGCTACCCCAAACAATCTTCCAGTTGCGTAACATACTTTACGATCCTCAGGACAGTCGCAATTGAAAAAGGTGTTTTCCATCTCCTCAAACCAGTGAAGGAGAGCGGTGACCCCTTCAGTCCCTTCATATTTTGGGGGATCGCAGGACTTGAAGTGTTTGTAGGTGCATCTAGTGGTTTTGGGAGGAGGGTTGGCGACGTCTTGGTCTTTTTGGTTTGGAGGGTTGATGGGGTTTGCGGCGAGAGCTTGTTGAACTTGTAGCACGAGGTCAGGAAGTACTGCAGCCATTTGTTGAGCAATTTGCATGGCCAAGCGTTCGCTTGACTTTCCTGACCTTCTACCTCCTCGTAATTGCCTAGTAGACATCTACAGGAATATATGTTGGGAGATTGTGAGTTTGAGAATTTTCTAGGTGTCATGTGTCATAAAAAGGAATGAAAACAACATTTATAAATAACTGAAATAACTTAACTACATCCATAGGATGTCTTGGGCTTGCTCATGTTTGGGCCTCCAAATGTCTCCAATACCATAGCCTGTATAGTCATGTGGGCCCCGACCCCCATGACTATTGGGCTTTGGTAGGGTTCACATTGGTGTCGGCTGGTTAACACTCGCATCACCGAATGAAAAACGTAAAACATGATTGCGAGATGTAGGGTCGGAAGGTGTCCAGGTGTAGACACAATGACAACTCAAAGTGGGGTTAGTTCACACGACGTTTGATATAGCATGCTTTGGCCTAATAGGTCCTTCGTACTCTCGTCGTTAGTCTCCAGGTAGGCAAACTGGTCCTTTATTTTGGATTATACGAATGCCAAGCCTAGACAGGACGTTTCGACTACCGGTACTCGTACCCTTCCAGTTACTACATGCCCGTCGTGAAAACTCACTTTGACGTGATTTGAAAAATATGAAAACATTGCAAAAATCTTTGAAAAGAAATTATGGAAATCGTGAAATCGTGAGGTGTGTGCTTTCATAGATATGATATGTTATGAGGGTATGAACTATGATGAGCTGCATATTAATATGTACTTGTGAGAGTGCTTGCATAATATTGTGTGCGAAAATAAACATGAAACATATAAACATCATGAATTTTGCATGTAACATATAAACAATTAAAATCTAATCAACTATAGTATAGGCTCTAAAGGTCTAATAATCTATCCTCTATCCCTATAGTCACAAGCTCTGATACCAATTTGTCACACCCCGACCCGCAGCGGAATAAAAGTCGGGGCATCATTGGGTTATCACCAAAGCTCATGATATTTATTAACAAGTTTCATATTTATTAAATTCAAACTAAATTCAAATATTCAACACCAAATCTCATACAAACACAAATAATAAACCAAACGATCGTTCCAACATAATAACTTGATTATTCTTCTAAGGCCATCCTAGCTGTTTCTTTCCTCAGCTTGATCACCTGTGTCATGCGTAAAACAGGGAAAATTTGGGTCAACAAAAGTTGGCGAGTGAACCTTTATAAAACATTTAAGTAAATAAATTTTACTATGGTTTAAATAAAATTGTACATAATCACATGTGAGCAAATGTATATATGTAACAAATCACAAACCACATTGAATATATGACATAAATGATGATATATCTGAGATCAAGGCTCAATCAAACGGAGCCGATCTAATGAGGCACCTGATGCTCAACCCGTATCCCACGAGGAACTGATGGGCCTAAGTAATGAGGGCACTGAATTGATAAAATGTATCCACATAACAAACAATACACATTTAACTCACGTAATGATATTAGCACAAGTGTTAAATAAAATAAAGAAATGGTACGACACATGATACACCCCAAAACGTGATTAAAACGGGGAATTTGTAGAGATTCACTCACATTGGGTGCGTATTCTTGAGTGATAATGAGAGCGCACGAGTTGCGGATTTTACCAATGAAGGGGTACTAACCTAAAATTATAACGCGATAATTCGACAAATAAATAAATTAATATTTTGGTTAAAAACCTTTGTTTAAATTTTTAAGTTATTAATGTGATTTTTATTGATGGAATAGAACCCTTGAAATTACACATTTTTAAGCATTTTATACAAATTTTCCTTTTAATACAAACCATAGATTAAATTAGTAAAATAAAATAAAAATTAAAATGATATATAAAAAAATCTTGTCAGTCTGACAGCTTGTCAGACCGGTTCGATTGGGAGTTGGCATGCGTGTGTTGAGACTCGAACCCGGGACCTCTCGGTTGTGCACGCAACTCTTCCAACTGAGGCAAGTGTTTAACCCAAAAGAAACCTGATTTTAATTATATTAATACATTTCTTAGGCTATTTTATAAATTGATTTAATTTAAAAAGATTCAACAGAGTTGAACCTTATGAGTTTCGAACCCGTGACCTTATATGTGTTTTGCACCCAGCCCAACCAACTGGGCTGGGTGTCTAACCCGATAAGACTTGCTTTTTAATTATACTTATATACACACTGCTAGTTGATATAATTTATTAAAAACAAAACTGTTAAATAACAGTTATGCGGTCATGAACTAGACTCGAACCGGGGACGTGAACATCGTGTTTGCACACAGTCCACCACTGGACTGTGTGTCTAACCCGGTTAAAACTTAGAATTTAGTTACATAAAACATTTAACCCATTTCATCTTCTTCATTTTGAATTAAACCCAAACTTTACCCGCCTGAATCAATTCTTGATTCATTCTAATCTTATTATACGATTGAATATGCGATAAATTAGGAAAACTTGAAAGGATTTGAAAGGCGAACTACCGTTGAACAGAATCGGTGGCGGTTGGTGGTCCTGGCGACTTGCAGCCGATGCTCTGATGTCAGCAGAGATGGGAAGAAGTAAGCGGAGGATTTCGAGGAGAGTTTGAACGAGTTTGGAACCGAGGTTAGCTAGGTATTTATAGGCGGTTTGGACCACTATGGTTTCGGTTTTGAATTTGTAAATTTGGAAAGAACGATTGATGACAGAGGGGCTTGATTGAAGTTTACTCTAAATGAACACCGGAATTGATGTTTCCATATCAAAGAAACCGCGTCTGGTAATTGGCGAAATCTTCGATGTAGCGAGGATGGTAGTTGCAGGTTTCCATGATGTTTACATAAGTATTATAATGCCCGGAGAAATACCACATCTTGTGTGTGTAGCGTAGTGGTGTTTGGTGCGTGTGACTACCTGGGCGACCCGGGTTCGATCCCGGTTTACCCTTTTTAGGTTTTTATTTATTTTATTATTTTATTAAGCCTATTTTATTTTATTGGTTATTATTTATTAATTAAAAATACTTGATTCTAATATTTTTAAACAATAGAATGCTAGAAATAATCGTAACGACATAAGTATACGTACTTGAATAACAAATTAGCGCGGGTTTTCGGAACCTGTTTTATACAAATGTTACATTAATTAACTTTAATTATTTTTGACAATTTCTTTCCTTCTCCATTACATAGTCTTTTCGAATATAACTCATATGTTCAATAACTTATAAAATATAAAAACCAGTTAAAGCAATATATATTGTACTTAAATTAATGCATTAAAATGATAAATTTAAATATAATGCAATAAAGTATACATAATATGTACCAATCATGTATCAGGCTTCGAAATCAAAAGGCCAAACTAATGACGTAATGTTGGTTCGACTAGAGGTGCACAAAGCGGGTTCAAATCCTAAACTAGTTCTAGTTTTTGTCTATTTTTTACCAGGTTTGATCGGTCTTGAGTGACTTTTTAACGGCCTGGTTCGGGTTTAACCAGTTTCAAAGGAGAAGATTATATACTTCTTGAACCTGTTTGGATCCCAATTTCAGTTCTTGAACCTGTTTAGTTGTCCCTCTGGGTTCGGCCAAAGATCCAGATTCACTAACCAAAAGCAATAAAAACCATAGGCTTAATTGGAACACGAGTTCCTATGGCTGTTTGAACCAAAAGCGGATCCAGTAAGTTGATTAAGGAAAACCCCCAAAGGGGCCATACATATGTAAAAAGGTTGCTTTAGGTTTGGAGGTGTCATAGCATTCACATCTAGAGATGGGCATAATCAGGTTTTCTTAATATCCGGAACCGGTTCCAAACCGAACCCGGTTCCATTTGGTTGACAATGGAACCGGGTTTGATGTGGAACCGGGTCCGGTTCCTACTCGGGTTTACACAACAGAATATGGAACCGTTTGGAACCGGGTACAGGTATTCCGGAACCGGGTACAGTAGGAACCGGGTACGGGGTACTGTGTGGAACCGGTTACGGGTACAATGGGGAACCGGTCATATGGAGATGTTTATTATGTTTATTTTTACTAATGTTTAGTGAGTTTAGTAAATTTAATGTTTTTTTATTCATTGATAATAAATTAGTTACATTAAAAACATTAATAATAACTAATTATTAGGAACCGGGACCGGGTATGGGTGGAACCGAGTACATTAGGAACCAGGTACGGATAGTAACCGGGTACGGTTTGAAACCGGATACGACCCGATTAAAATTAAAAAATGTGGAACCGGGTAGGAACCATCGGGTATTTTGAACCCGGAACCGGTTCTACTTTATGTCGGGTAGGAACTGGAACCGGGTCCAGTTCGGTTCTACCGGGTCGGGTTTGGAACCGGTTATTATGCCCATCTCTACTCACATGCGTTCCACCAAATGGTGTGAGTGAGATTTTTATAATATAAAGACTATAAAAAGTGGTTGTTAGTAGAGGAGAAAGAATATGATATTGTTCATCTGTATGTTTGAGAGAATATTGTTCGCCTCCTATAATTTTTAATGTATTTTGAAAGTGGTTGTGAGTGAAGGAGAGATAAAAAGTAATAATAAAGGTATAAAAATATTATTTAATTAAATGAAAGAGAAAATGTAGTGTTTTTTAGTATAATTTATGATGAAAATATGATGGAGTAGATGTGAATGCTCTTACAGGGGGCGTCAGTCATTTTGAGTTAATAGATTGATAAGTTTCAGGTTTATGGGCTGATTTTTTTAACCTTGACTTGACCCGTATACACATTCATGTTGTATTGTGTCGCATCCACTTAACACCATGTGTTTTGGTTAATTGACCCTTATATGTTTATTTATAAATATGAGTTATACTTAGTGGCTTAGTAACAATTTAAACAATCAATTCGTTCAGAGTGAGTTACTGGTGGGTAATGATAGAAGACCTAGGGAAACCTGGGTTGGATCCTTGAGTCAAACGGGTTTTACTGGTAATTTCATCGACCTGCTTACGGGCGGATGGGTTACCGGGTTTTCCCTGGAATTGGTGATGGACTCAGGTTACTCTCTGAGTATTCCATTTGATTTAGTGGGTGCCCTAAAAATACTAGAGATTGATTCTGTTGGTCGTTAAAAAAAGTTCCAACACAAATGAAACAGTTTATAGTTGGTGTTCTTTTAATTGTTTATGTTTATTTATCTCTTACTCACAATTAATAGATTTGTGTTTGTATATTTAGGGAGGTTGAAGTATGTGAATGTAAAAGATTGATGAATGAATAATTTGAACTAATAAACTAATATTGTTGGAAGTGAATAGTCGAAGAAATGATTGAAAAGTGAAATTTATTTTATTTTACTTAAAGTTAGTAGTTAAAGCAAGTTTTTAAATAAAAATATATAGCTAAATTGTTGGAAGTGAATAGTGGAAGCAATGATTTAAAAGTGAAATTTATTTTACTTTTTTAAGTTAATAGTAAATCAAGTTTTTAATAAAAATATCTATGTGTTTTGACTCTTATTTAACAGTCTAGTGTTATTTTATCATTTTTTCGTTTTTATACTAGACACATATTTCACCTCTAACGAAAGAAAAAAAAAAAAACAAATATCCGTCACCTGTATGACAGGTAAACTGAATTCCCATATTAAGTCTAACTCAGAATCTCAGATAAATAAAGTATATTATCGTTTTGCATGGTCATCTGCTTCGACAAAATATAATGGACGTCAAAGTTTCATTGAATTTTGTTTCAAAATTCTTTTATGTAAGAGATGAATGCATATAATGAGATGCAACTTTTTTTTACCAACAAACCTGTAATAAACATAACAAAAGAATCATTAATGTAATTATATATAATTAAAATTACATATATAATTACATACACAAAAGTCTAGTTAAAAGGGGCCAAGATCCATTTTTTTAAATTATCAAGGGTGCATGGTAGACAATAAGTAGGGGTGTGAATTTATGATAATAACATGAAAAGTATGGGTTTAGATCTCGTATGCACAGTTTCAAGTTAGTTTCAACTTCAACCGTGGTGAACACATTTAGCTAAATGGGCTGAGCTATCAAGGTTTACCTGTCTAACCCGTTTATTTTTATATTTTTTGTTTCAAATGTGTTTAATGTTATAAACAAGTATTTTATGTCAAGACTAAAAATATAATATACATATTTGCATTTTAGTTGTACAAGTATTTAGGGTGGAAGGGGCACCTTCGGTGACCCCTTCGGTAACCACCATTCACCGCGCGGCAAGGGGCCGCCACCCCTCTTTCGGCAATCGTTGACCAAGTTGAAGGTATTGAAATCTATGAGTATTCACCAAATGAGAAGGGAAGAGATAGAGGGGAGAGAGAGGGTTAATGGTGGGCCTACCCTTTTTCAACAAATAATAATTTTTTTATTTATTATTTTTTAAATGTTTACCATTCTTCATGTGTTTGAGCACCCCTAGTATTTGAATGCAAATTGAGGAGTGAAGAGTGACGTTGATATGGCATGATATTATTGGTAAAAAAGCTTATCACTCACTATTTAGGGAGTGCCCCTTTCACCCTTAGGAACCCACACGTTACGGTGAGGCGTTCGAAAGAACAAAAAGTAGACATAAAAACGTGGAATTTATTGCACGCGTTTCGGCGTATTAACTCACCAAATTTAAAACAAAACGTAAAACATTATTGTAGAAAACAATAACTTAAAACTTGCATAGAAAAAAATAAAAAAAAAATAAAAAGAAATATAATAATAAACGTTTCAAGTGTAGAGTTTATTAAACTTTGAAATTTACCATAAAATTTATTTTGTATTTTTACTAATAGTCAAAGGGAAGAAAAATAAAACATAGCATATGTAATCAAGCCTTCTAGATAAAGCTTGTGGATATGTATAAATAAGAATAGCGTACGACACTTGATATCCACCGAAGTTGGTTTGTCAAAAAACGTATACCAAAATAACTATGTTTTTATAACAAATATATACACATGATTGTGGTAGCGACATCTCAAGCGTTATTCAGTGTAAGACCCTATCTTACTTTATTGAATTTCTAATAAAATTTCGCATTTTAAATGTGTAAATGCGAATACACGTCCATACATATTTTTTGTTAAACTTCATAAATATTAAATATTTTAACATATCTTCATTGAATAGTTTGGTAACAACAAAAAAAAAACCAAGTGCGGAAGCTTGAGCTTTGATCGTGTTCGGTTCTTCATAAAGCTTGGTTCTCCTCCGGTGCTCCCAATCATTACCTATATTTCATAATTTATAAAATACGTTAGTTATAAATAGATTATAACTTAACCGAATAAGCCTGAAGGCCCAAAACATCAAAAACAACATTTTTCAAATTAACTGTCGTAAGCTACGGCTCCAGACCGTAGCTTACGGTCTGTGATTTCTGTTTCTGATCAGCAGCTGCCTACCGTAAGCTACGGTACGTTAGGCCACCTTAGCTTACGATAGGCTGCTGCACCCTTTTCAAATTTTCCGTTTTAGTTACGAAAACTTCCGTAATTCATTCAATTTTCATTCGTTTGACTTGAAACTTGTTTCTAAATGTCCGTAAATTGTTTACCTACATATTTAGCTAGAAATCCTTAACCCAGATTCTTAATTATTATGAATTACACGTCCATTCCCGGTTTATGTGCATATTCATTTTGACCCGTTTGGTTGTTTTAGCGAAACGCAACGATTATTTCGACCAAACTTTATTTATCTTATCATTTTCACACTAAGATATCTATTTATTTTCCACCACAACTATACTTGTGGTGGATTGGTTATAGAAAATTATATATACTTAAATTCTACTCCTTGGTTTGACAATTTACGAAAAGGACCCGTTATGAGGCATTAAGCCAAAACGGCTTATGCCATTTACTATTACACTACCACACGGGAGTACTTTCTTATAAAACTCGTTTTTAAACTACCCTCAAGGATCATTTGGTCGATTTATTATTCAAGGGTATTTTGGTCAAATTTTAGTCCTTTTTACGACGAAAGACATTTAAATGTGTATTTTGACCAAACAAGCATCTTTAACTCATATACTATTAAATTCTCATTACGTTCCTAAGAACGTAATGTCTAGAATTTAAATTATTAGATATACCTCTCTTTAGGCAATCCAATGTTCATCCGAATCTCGTTTAACTCTCATCAAACCTTAATTCTTCGGTGAGAGTTTGACTCGTTACACGTACCTGGCTCGGGTCATAGTATTGACCCGTTTTAATACCTTGCAATATTAAGCTTCAATTAAAAGCAATGCAATCCGTATGCTACTCCATGTGGGCTCAAGACTCAACAAGCGACCATTAATCATTATTGCCAAATGACAACATATCACTATTTGACCCACTTGGCTTAAATGACCATTTTGTTTTTGTGAGATGGTATTTTTTGTCATCTCACCCATTTAGTCCGTCTCGTTTTGCACTGTATGATCATATTATTTAAAAATTGTTTTCTTATTTCGCTTGACCCATTATGGCCTACGTCATATGGTGTCTTTTTCAGAACTCTTTATTTATCCGTCAACTCGTGACCAGATTACCATTTTACCCTTGTTACACATTATGGTTTGCAACATAAGGTATCTATTTCGAAACTCCTTGTTTATTCGTCATCGTGTGACCAACTTACCGTTTTTATCCTTTATTACCATAAAATGGTTTCTTACCATTTTCACTTATTCCGACCCATATTATCCCGCGTCGGAACTTCCTATTTCAAGTTCTAATTTACCTTTTTCATAACCAATAGAATAAGTAAGTGTTCTACAAGGAGGGTGTAAGCTTTACTTACTTTAAATCCGTTCATGCTTTTTCGCACCTTTGACCCGTTTGACCCTTTCTTCTCCAAGCCTCCACCTAGCTCGTCAAGAGTCAAACTATAATATAATATCCATGAGATAGTTAGATTAGTCATCAATACCATGACCATCACCCTTATGGATTTTTCTACCATATTTCGTATTCGATTCAATTATAGGCCGGTTTGACGTTTAAAAGTCAAATTGCCGTTCTACCTATATATGCACTAACAAGTTGAATAAAACTAATTTGGTATATTATCTAACACTTGGTGGGCATCATTTTTAGGCCTCTTATTTGTCTAACTTCCTTCACCAAATTTACCTTATTTCTTTCAATTCGTCATGTTTACACAATTTTTAACATCAAGTTAGGAAGACTTTCAATCATCATAACTAATCTCTCAAATTATCATAATAGAATTTGGGGATTTTATTATTGTCTTAAAACCCCATTTCACTACATACATGGACTTTAATACAAACATCAATTTAGCCAACTATCTCACATTTTCTTGTAAATATGAACACTATATGCATGCTTAGACATCACTATAACATGAATCTCATTCTACCATCAAAACCACTTTATGTCATGTATGAACACTTGACCTAGTCTCTAGATTGTTCAAATATTTCATCTACACTAGTAAGTATAATGATCACCAACACAAATACATCATCAATTTCGTCAGACTAACAATAATTTTGAACTCAAGGTTATTACCTTTAAGTTCTTCTTCACACAAAATTGATGAAATGAAGTTTTACAACACACCTCATGATCCCCGAGTCTAGGTGATCAGCAATTCACATTCATGCAGGAATTTAAGGTTCGATTTCTCCTTCAATTTGATGATCTAGCTCACTAAGGGTTTACCTCTTTTTTTTTCTCCTGCTCAATCTCGACCAAACACACACAAGTGTGTGTTTTCTTGGTGTTTATTTCTTTTTAAAGATATTTGTTTCAGATTTGGCAATTTTAGTCCATCCCCAATGTTAGTTCTTCACATTATAGTTTATAACTAGGTTATATTTTAAGTTAGTTATCTCTTGTAAATTATCGACGGACATGATAAGTCTATTTTTCTTAAGTTCGGGAATGCCACTACCCGACTTATGTTATGTCCTTTTAGCCCGTGCCTTTTATATAAACTTTACTTACTAAAAAGCATTTGTTCGTCTTTTGTTAACATTAGGTTTAATTTTATTTAATTTCTAATATTAACCGGCTTAACTTTTACCACCAACGCTATTTTACCCGTTCAGTTCCGATTATTTAATTTAATTAACAAACCCGTTTTTAGGGTGTTAGATTCAGTTATTCAATGTTAGTATAGATAATTGTTTTTATGCCTAAAGTTATTTAGTATATAACTTTAGTGACATTTTTAATATAATAATAATAAATGTTTACCAAATTATTAAAAATGAACTTTTTACTGAAAGTGGTGAACTTATTACCGACCATAACCTTAGAATATAGAGTGTGCGTGGTGAAAGTGGTGTGGGTCCTACGTGTATCACTTTGACGACCAATTTGAAGAAAAGAAATTGAATATTACTTTAGTGAGGAGATAGTAGAGTTATAGATCAATACAAAAGAGAAATTATAATTTAAAAGGTTTAAATTATTAGATCTTGACTAACGAGGCTTTTTTTAGATTTATTGAGTTTTCTTCTAAGTTGGTGTATATATATAATTACCTAGGGAAGATAGATATGATTCGGTGATTCTGCTGGTGACACGATGATACTCTAGTGGTCCCTCTGTGATCCAAATTTGTCGTTCAACAAAATATATTTAGGTTCAACAATACGTATTTGTGTAAACGAGTGTGCATGTGTGTAAATCAACAAACACGAACTGATTAACTTATTCATAAGGTTGGATAATTTTGAAAACAAGGGACAGTAAATAACGAGGGATTAACGTAACTAATATGTAAAAATTAAACATATAACTAGAAAAGTTATTATACGAGTGATATGTTTTACAACTCTATTAAGATATGTAAAAGCTTTTAATATAACATAAAAATGTAGAGGGTTAATTTGTATGGGTTGAGCTACATGAACACCATGGACGTGCGATCTAAACACTATGACCTGTCAACTACCATGTGGCGGAGCTTGAACGGAAACCCGGTAGGAGCCGGACTCTAAAAATCCAAATCGATAGGGTCGGGCTCTTAAAGATCCAATATTTTATGCTAGAAAAAACAAATTTTCGATAAAATCAACACTATGCGCGAAAAACCGGCACGGGGCACCCCCGGGCCTCCATTATCCTCTGCCCATGACACTACCCGTGTAATAGTGGCAAAATAAGATCAAACGAATTGTATAATGTATTTGACTGACAAAAAATATCTGTTGTGAATACTAAGAAAGCCATATTGTATGATACCGGATGTGATGTGAAAGACTATATTTATTAAAGTTGAAAAACCATGAAAAAACAAAACCGACAATTAATAAATATTTAGAAAATAAATTCAAAATGATTGGCATCTTTTGGAAAACAAAACTTACGGCAAATTTGGTCTATGCATGTAAGCATATTTTCATGTATAAAATCAACCTCCAACGTGCATTCAATCAACCACAAATAAGTGTAGATAAATTTACAAAAATGTTGGGAACCTTATCAGAAGAGGCAGAAGTAAGGGTGTTCGCAAGCAAAGCTTGGGCTCTATATGGCACGCTTGAGTTTGGAAAACTTGTCGCCGGTAAAATCCTTGAAGCGATTGATGTTGTGGAAGGTGGCGGTGGGCCTGGTACCATTCTCAAGCTTACCTTTAACCCTGGTACGTCCATCATCTATAAAAAAGATATATATATATATATATATATATATATAGAGGGATGTTCATTTGAGAAAAAAATTAAATTAAGAAGAAAAAGAACAAATGGTACAATTATAAAACATTAAATTGTTTTCTCTCATCTCATTTATTATTATATTTAACTAATTAATTAGTCATAAAGACTATCATCCTACACACATCAAAATTTATCATACACATTTTGAAATTTATCCTACATAACTCGTAATTCATCCTACACATCTCGTAATTTATCATACACACCTCGTAATTTATCCTACACTTTGAATCAATCTTTGCTTCAATGATGACACTAGCTATATATTCTGTTTCACTTTATGACAAGATCAATTAGAAGGAAGGTATCATCCAGGTATGAGTTTATGCTTTAGTTAAAGAACATTGTTTCCCCTACTTGCAAGTAACTTTAGTTAAAGAAGCATAAAGCTTGATTGCTCATTTACTATTTAAATATAATCTTCTTCTTTTTGTTCTCTGGAGGAGTATAAGTCAAAAAAAGAATAAGCAAATGTACAAATTACAAAAGCTGATTCACTCGATTTCCAAGAATAATATAATATACATGCTTTTTCCTTTTCCTTGATTTCCAAGAATAATATCATATACGTGCTTTTTCCTTTCCTTGCTATAAGTAACTTAGGAGTGTAGCATTCTATCTTAATCTTAACCAAATTAATACCTAAAAAAACTATGATGAAGGTACTTGAGCACGAGCATCCACTGAAGCTCATTGATTTGCAGGTGCATGTTGAAGATGTAGACGAATCTGATGATGAAGAGGAGAAGGAGGAGGAGGATTTGGTTCCACAAGATGAGTTTTCGTGTACTTGTAAGCGGTGCTGCCAAGATATCAACGAGTATTACAGGTACTACTATAAATGTATACATGATTCATGTGATTTCGCTCTTCATAAATTCTGTGCAGAGCTCCCAGAAACATTAAAACCCGCATCACACCAACATCCTTTTACCCTCTTTCACACTGACTACCCTTGGACATGCTCTAATTGTCAAAGACATCACGAGGCAGGTGCATACTATGTCTGTATTGATTGTGATTGGTTAATAAAGGATGTTAATTGTGTTGGGGAAGCAGACAAAAGGAGGATCTACCACCCTAGCCATCCACACCTACTGGTGTCTCTCTACTCCAAACCCATTTTATGTGAGTGTGTCGCTTGTAGGAAGGAACATAAAGGGGTCTTCTTTCACTGTACAACATGTACTAACTTTGGCATACACATCGATCGTGCTTTCCTGCCAAAACGTTTGTTAATCCAACGTGCAACAAATGCCGTTTTCAGCCATACCCATCCACTCACCCTTTCTTATTCATTCCATGAAGAAGAGCAAAGGGCTAAACATTATCCTAAGTGCAGAGTATGTGATGGTAATTTCCATTTAAACATGCATATTTGGATTTACAAATGCGAGAAATGTATATACTATGCCCATCTAGATTGTGCAGCATCAAGAAGAGAGTCATTCATGTCCATCTTGTCTATTGGTAATTACTATTTCTTTTGATATATCATTCATTCCATCTGTTAGTTATTTACTTCTTATTTATGTCGCCCTTATTATCTATTTGTTATCTTTCAGGTGGAGGTCAACCCGTTAAAAATTATAAAGATGCTGACTATCCCAATCTTCTCCATTTACCATTTCCCGATCAAACTTATAGCATACCCAAACATTTATTTTTAAAAGAACCTGAACCTACACATTATGGTAATCATGAGGTAAGCCTGCAACATATTAATCATCAACATGAGTTAATTTTAGTTGACACGGAAAGCATCGCGTCAACCTCCTCGAAGATCAATGAATTGATCATGTGTCATAACCCAATGAAAAAAATAGAACTATTATGCAACGGATGTGTGAGACCAATCATGGAGATGCCTTTCTACAAGTGTCGGGACAATGAAGATGAGAGCTGCAACTTTGCTCTTCATGAATGGTGTACTCGGCTGCCAACAAAAGTAGAAAACCACTCAGGTCACCCACAACATACCCTCGTTCTAATGTCAAACGTCCCAAATGTGTTTAACATATTTGATTGTGGAGTTTGCAACTTACCTTGCAATGGCTATGCTTATGGTTGTGTTGAATGTGAATTTTACGTTGATGTTACCTGTGGGTTTATGCCTGAGAAAATCACTCATGAATCTCACCCAAATCATCTTCTTTCAGTGGTTAATGATCAGCCTAATAGAACGTGTGTTATGTGTCGCTCTTACGTAGATTTTGATCATCATTTCAGTTGCAGCTTTTGTTATGTGTATATACATTCGAGGTGTGCGTTATTGCCTAAGACAATTAGGCACCCTTATGACAAACATCCAATGCACATGAGTTACCTCCCAATTGAAAACCACAAGAGTGAATACTTTTGTGAAATTTGTGAGGAAGAATTGAATCCTCATAAATGTTTCTATCATTGTGATGTGTGTAGTCAATCGGTGCATTCTGATTGTGCTTCTTTAATACTTCAGAGTGAAACAGAAATCTTTTCCAGATATGGATACTTATTTGGAATCTATTTGTATTTAAATATGAAGTTTGGGAGCATTCATAAGATTGATGGTCACCTACATCCTCTAACATTTGCCCAGGGGATTGACAATGATGGTATATGCAGTGTGTGCGCTGTGAAATTACGATACGAGATGATACTAAGATGTCCCGAGTGTCAGTTTGCAGTTCATCTCAATTGTTTGGATAACTTGGACAACTCATGAAGGTCTATGTTTCATCTTCCACGTACTTTGATGGCACGAGGCTTTTGATCTATCTTAACTTTTTTCTCTACTTAATTCTCCTTAAGAAGTTAATAGTTTGTATAATAAGTTAATGTCACAACTGTTTCTCGTATATCTTTAATGTGTGAAGTGATGCAATGAAAAAAATACTTGTGTGTTCATTCTTATTATGTTTTTAATTTAATAAAAGAAAGAATAAAAAGAAGAATAACCGGCTAACTTTTGAATAAATCAAGTTAAGATGTCAGGTGGTATGTTCCAGATAGATCCAAGTGTTTCCTCTTTTATTAACTACTTGTATTTTTTACACAATTTTTTAATGAAACTTGACATTTTCTCATGGTTAGGGACTTCACTATCTACTAAATGCAGCACTGATGTCAACTGAGTTTACATTAAAAAAAACACCAATTTTGAAACCGGCAAAAAATAGCAATCATACATTCTAATCCCAAAAGCGTATGTACATGCAGAGTGCAGTAAAGGCGGTTGGTGCATTTTGTTGTGTTGGGTCATGATGTGATGTTGGTATGACTGAATTTATTCGGCGAATTCACAAAGCCTGGTCACATAACTTTTTACCATTGCTTCTCCCGTGCATCATAAGAGAGTTGGTCAAAGTCTAACGTTCGACAATTGGACATCGGGCCTCCCTGAATCTCTTGGCTTGGTACCTACCGGCAAAAAACAGGTAAACTGGGATTGGACCGCCTTACCTTTGAGATGAAAGAGATGGAGTTTACCACTACACCAAACTTAACATTGATACTATGGGTTCCACTTAATTATTCTTATGGGTCCTTAAACACTTTAACATGCCTTCTCTACTAAATTCGTAAAAAACATTGGGGTCCCGTGACCCCAAGCCACAATACGTGGGTCCGCCCCTGCATACAAGGCCATCAAACCATTTTGACCAACGACTGCATACACTTTTCCGTCAAATTCAACTTCGGGTTTTTAAGGTCGAAAACATCAACTAATTCCATAGTCCTAACAATAGCTAATTCAACATCGACATAATACATAGATCAACACAAGGTGTAGCTATTTCACTAATTCACTCTCATAAAGCCTCAATCAACAACACCTGCAGGCGATTTCATTCACTTTTAGGCAATTTTCTCGTACATTCTCAGTAATCATTAACAATTGAATAACAAGACAAGTGAAAGGAAATCAAGAAAATGAGTATACCTAAAATTAGCGGTATGAGAAGAGGCTCAAGGTGGGTTATGTGCAGTTCGAACTGTACCAGCAGCAGCCCCGCTGCAGAAGCCTCTGATCTTGCTGTCAAAAACATGATTACCCCAAAACATACGCTGCATAAAACACAACAATAACTTTATAATATTTACATAGTAAGTTGTTATTAATTAAATTTTCGTTAAATGCATAACCCTCCTAGACCTTAGAGCAAATCCCAAATGCAGAACTCTCAAAAAATATCGTCGAACAGTTGGTGTGCATTAATAAGAAAACACAAGCTTTAACCACACACCATAAAGAAAAACGAGAAAAGCACAAGAATTTGTTATATCAGCACTGAAAGGAGATTGATGGGGTGCTCCTATGAGCAAATGGTACAACATGGCGAGTTTCCATGATGTAAAATTAGTAATGACTCACTCATCTGTCCCTAGATACGAAAGGTCTAATACTATGCAATAGAGGGGCATAGATGGCAATCACAAATGTACGAAGTAACATTTTTCATTCAATAAAACAAAAAAATATATGATTTCTTCAATTATTTTTCATAAAAAACCAAATCCATAACAGAACAGCCAAAAGGTTTGATAATTAACTACTTTTCTTAAAAATAACACCAAAACAACCAAAACCGGGTACCTTGACATCAAATCTTCTTCTTTAACAATTGGCCTTGGCAACTCTCTCAATCTCATCCTTCTACTTAAAAGCATAACTTCACAAAGAACAAATCAAATCAAACCATCACCAAATCAGCAAAATAAATAAATAAATAAATAAAAATAAAAACCCCTAAGCATAAACCAAAAAATACAACAGCAACAGATTAAAGAATGTAAATTTATTTAAGTAAAAAGGTACCTGTTTGAAGAACCCTCGTCAGCGTTGATAAGCTCATCAGCCAGGCACTCACCAACAGATATATAGATAGCCTGATTAACGTGCCTTAAAGGAGAAATATCAACGGCCTGACGCCTAACAACACCAGCAGAACCAATTATAGTAGCATCTTTTCTTGGTCCACTATGTAACAAATATTACACTATTAGTTAACACCATCTATAATGGAAACATGAGCAAAGATATAATATTGTACCTGTTAATGACAGCATCCACGATGATTTGAATGGGATTGGCTTCTGGTAAAAGATGAATGATCTCCATCGGCAGCATGCTTGACTATACGAACAACCATCAACTTTTTTTCCGTTGTTTCTCCCGTGCATCATAAGAGAGTTGGTCAAACGTTCGATAATTGGGCATTGGGCCTTCCTGAATCTCTTAGCTTGGTACCTACCGCCAGTGCGAGGCATGTAGATTGGGTGTTTTGAAGCGGGGGCGGTGATGTAATCCTCCACAGAAAGATCAGAAACCTGCACATGTAAAAATATATATTACATGTTTGTAAAATAAGAAACCATATCAACCTACATTATGACAATTTAAACCTAAATAAATATGACTTTTAAGATGTGACCCTGTCCTCTGTTATCACTTATACATACTTGTCAATAGAGCGTAAAGCCAATCAACTGTCAAACTGAATTTAAACTTGAGCCAAAGCAAACTATTACCAGTTTACAATAAAAAAAGGATTACATTACATATATAGTAAATAGAATAAGAATCATAAACTGACAGACTTCTATAATATTTCGAAATGTTCCGACATAATAATATTGATAAAAGTTAAGACCATCCCCCTTTCGATGACAACAACTGGATAACATACAAAACTGTAATGCAACAGTCAAACTGGATTTAAACTTGGTTTAATAAAGCGTGCCAAGCATCCTCAGGCGCAAAGGGCTGGCATCGGGTGAGATACAGTAAGTGTTTTACGCAAGGAGCAAGCGAGGCACAGACACAAAGCACAGGTGAGACGCGCGCTTCATTTTCATGGCTTTTCTGTGCTGCAGAATGTTGTACAGCAGGCTTAGTAGGTTGAACATTTACATGAATGTAGTTTATATGTTAAAACATGCATAAAATAATCACTTTGAGTAGAAAATGCTAAAGACCTATTAAATATATAAAATAAAAAATATTATATAATCACTTTGCAACCTGCTTGAGTAGGGAATGCTAAAAACCATTGAATATATAAAATAAAAAATATTAAATAATCACTTTTCATCCGCGTACAGAACGTGCACCGCTTTTGCGCTTGGCGGCTCGGTTTAAACCCTTGTTGCCTGGGTGTGCTTCTCGTGTTTTAAAACCAAAGATTAAACATATCTGATTTGAAAAAGCACCTTACATTTGAACTGAATTACTATCCAATGTCCATATTCAAACCAACAGTCTACAGTAACAAACTTAACAAAAAAAACATACAAATTCCAGGCAGCAACAACATAACAGCTACACCTGGCAAAACGGGTGGGTCGGGTGGTGGGTCAAAATGGGTTCGGGTCGAATCAAGTTCGGGTCAAAACTGGTAATATCAAAAAAGAGGTTGTTATTGTTCCGTTCGGTAAGGGTTCGGGTCAAAACAGGGTCGTAACCGGTCCGGGTCAGGACGGGTTTCGGGTCGGGTAAAAAAAAAGGTCGGTTTAAAAAGTTCTTTTCTTATTTTAAGAGAAAGATTGTAACAACAGTATATCCATGTTCACTTCATTTTAAGATCTTTGCACCATTAATCAGATTTCGACTATAAATTCATTGACTGGTTGGAATTTCAATTCTATTCCTCTCCAAATTATGATCGATGGAACAGAAGGGGTTTGGGTCGGTTGAAAAAAAGTGATGATCTGATAACAAAACTGGTTGGGGTCGGGTTGGGTGACATGGATTCGAGTCCAAGTTATGAATTGTATTCCATAATTCTCCCTGGAGTTTCATCAAACATCTGGTGGGCGTTCCATTGGTACACTCCACAATTGCCACTTAAGAACCATATCAATATCGAATATGTGAATGCCAAGAAGAACAATTGATTGGAGAACAGTCAAGAAATTAAAGAACGAATTCAAAAAAAAGGATGATAGTAGAAGAATGAACCTATTGGAGTCGATGATTTTGAAAGCTTTTTTCAAATTTTTTCCCACTTTGACCCAACAAAAAGTAGATTAAACCCAAATCAACCCAGGAAGTTATTGTTGTGACCCAAAATCAACGTGACGTCTTACTTTGGCCAGGTCTAGTGCCATCTAGTATCTGATCTAGGAACAGAGCTCTACGGAGCTTTGTTTTGGTCATGGAAAAGTTGAAACAGGTTGTTTTGGAACAATTAGTTCCTATGATTCCGTACATTTGCGTTCAATTAGTTCCTATGATTACGTACAATTGTTGTTTGTGGGGTGCCTTTTTCGGGGACCTTCAATGGAGGTTAGCTTCCCTTCCGACTCGTTTTGGGGATCTTGGGATTTGTTCAGCTGAGGATGCCTCTTTCTACGCATAGTTTTTCAAGACCATATCCTTCGTGAATGTGGTGGTGGGTTATTGGACTCTGATTACAAGGGTGCGTTGGACACTCTGCATAGTTTAGGTTGTGGCTTTTGTGATGTGTATATACATCCGTGGGTTCCCCATTTACATGGCTGAAAGTTAAGCTTCTGCCAGAAGATGTCTACGTCTTCGAGTTGAATCGGACGCTCTGCACGCTTAAAACAATGCACTGTTAAAGTCACATGAATAACGGACATATATAACACACATCGCTTCACGTTTAGCAAGTATTACCTGCACGTACGTACTTTTCCAGCCTACAAGCACACGACAACCCACAGCTATACCACATCTGACAACCACAAGATGAATGAAAGCGTTGCAACACGTCTAGTTTCCTAAGTAGCTTTCCACTCAACAAGTCAAGCGCTGTATGGGAAACGTTTCCACGTAGGTTGTCAAATAACGGGTTTTTGTGGCGGTTCATTATTTTTTCGATGCTTTCTCGAAAGCTCCTCCTTATTTCACCGTATTGTGTTTCAACTATATCCTTGACACAACCTACTATACGGTCCAACGAACTCCTATCTTGGACGTATCTCTTTAAATTCGCGTGTTGACTCTCAACTCTGTTTGTGGTACGTTGCCCGAAGTTGCGACTCTGATCAGTCCATGCAAAGACGAACATTTCCTTGTAGTCTTTCATCTAGTTATCATACACGTATGTAAACACCCCTAAAAAGTATCAATAATTAAATAAATATACATAGGTAGATCACACTTTATTACAAAAACTTACTTGCACGTTTGCACTCCACAAGTCGCTTTTGCAGGTTGCGCAAGTTGTACTTGTATATGGGTATTGATGGAGACTCACACAATGTCCCCCAAAATAACAAAAATTTTACCAGTCTTCTTCTGTGAATGCGCTCTTAGAATGCTGACAAATATTCTGTTGTATGTGAAACCTGCAAAGATACAGAGAGGCGTTTGGAAAAACTTTAGCACACACGTTAATTAGGGCCAGGTCTCTATCCGTTACAATCACATGTGGCTCCATACATTCATCCAACATTGACCTGATCCTCTCAAGCACCCATACAAAGTTATCACTACGTTCTTTGCAAATAACGCCATGCGCGATATAAAACGAATAGTTGGTGGACGTCATACCAACTATCTGGACAAATGGCATGTTGTATCCGTTTGTCTTGTATGTGGAATCGATCAGCAAAACATGCGGGAACGCACGCCATATTTCACTTGAGTAGGGATGAACAAAGAAGATCTCTGTAACGACCTCTGTTTCAGGTTCTGACGTGAAGTCGTTGTCTCATGTAAATTTAATCCAAATACTGCTACTAGTTAGCGGTAAGTGGGTATCGAACACAGGGAATTGTGAAAATTGCGTTATCCAAAGCATGTGATACTTTAACTAAAATTACCTTAATTGCAATAAATTTAATCCAAGATTTCGGTTGTGCTCTTTTAGATTTTAACTACTAATGACTCAAAAATTGGTTGGCTAACAGATTTCAAAGGAAGTGATCATCTTAAGTTTCCGGTTAAAAACGCATGTGTTTCAATTCAACTAGAAAGAGTCACATAGACATGACTCGTGTTTGATTAATTGTTTGTGACAAAAGGGAACCAAGTACTCGGATTACTACAACGCGAGGTCGTTACCCGATGACCAATTGAATAACATCCAACCCGTAAACCTTCCCGTGATATCTCGATTGTCAACGACACCAAGAACGTACGAAACAAGCAATGAGTAAAATATTAATCAACAATTTACAAACAATCAATCAACACCATAACCACCATAATATAGCAACTATTCTAGAAAACATAAATTGAAACACAATTGTTCAACAAACCTTCCACAAAAGATGATCACCACGAATTCTAGCCTCTCATGTTCTTGCAATTCATCATCACTCCACTTAGATTGTTCATATGAATCAAATCACCAAAACAACGTTGTAGAAATGTTTAGAAACAATAATAAGACCCTAAAATCGCCTCTCAAGCTCTGCTATTCGTTCCCCATGATTGGCATGTGAAAAGACCCTTCAAAAACGAGTTAAAATGGACAGTTACACTTTTATAAGTGTCATTTGTCTCAGATATTTTGCATTTGGCTCTATTTGTTTGTTTTGAATGTTATTTATCCCATCACCTTGCCTTATTGTTTCTTTTCACCTGTTTAAATTTTTTAAAGCATGACTAAACAAGGATCAAAGAAAATAGCAATTAAAAAAAATCCTCGGTATACCTGCCTCCAAATGACAAAAATACCCTTTTATCCAACTTTAAACCCTTAGTACCTAAACTTGTTACTTTAAACCCTTAGTACCCAAACTTGTTACTTTTAAGTAACCATATGGACCAATTATGTAATTAACTCTAATACAAAAATACGGTGGGAATAAGAACAATGGGCCTAGGCCATATGAAGTTATTACTTATGATCATTAAACAAGACTTTATTATTGTTGGGCTAATGTACTGATAAGTTAAAATGTGTTTCCTAATTACTTTAGCTATTAAGGCAAGTGTCAAACCATAGAGTGTTAGTTAAATATGTTATTCTTCAACTGATTGATTAACTAGACAAAAGAAAATTTGATTTTGGTTGAGTGATTTGGTTGTTAAACAAAAACCGAAACTGAAACTTATATTGAAAAAAAAAGAAATTATTAAAAGAAAGATCACACCTGGATTTCAAATATGTGAAGCGGATCAAACAACCAAGTTTTACCACATTGAAGAATCACATAGACATGATCTTGTTAAACTATTTGATTTGATAAATTATGAAAAGACAAATTACTTGATTGTGATGATTAAGGATTCTAAACTGAATAATTTCACAATTATTTTATCTAAATAAGTACCAATTCATATTCATAAGACTCACTTATTCTCAATTGCTAATGATAAAGAAAACAAATGACTCATGACAAACCAACTGATTTTCATAAAAAACCCGATGACAACGTCTTTGTGTCTTGATTCGTAATGCAAAACCATGAACGAGATGATAATCAAAAGCTTAGTGATCAAGTGGTTTCATCCAAAATTGCCCAAAACTGATGTATGCAAATGGTATTTTGAAACTCTAAGGTAATGAGTTAAATAGGCGGCTGAAACTGACACAAAATCTGACTTTTAATACGCTCTGACGTAAGCTACGCCAACTTGACCTTCTTCGTTGCTCCTACTCTCGTACGAACCCCATTGCAAGGCTTGAATAGGGTACGTTAAATTAATATTGGGACATATAACTTATAAATTATGTTGTTCTGTGAGTCTCTTGTTTTCTAATTTTCTCCTCATAAGCTGCTAAATAAACCATATATAAAGAATTATTAGATAAGTAATAAGTTGAAGAAATATGGTCTTGGACCTTCCGCGGGCGACGTTCAAGCCCCCGGGCCCAGAGCCATACTTATACCCAACCCAAAAAGTTGGCCATGACAATTCCCTGCGGGCGCGATACTACGTCAACAAAAAGAAAACAAGTAGTGCAAGGTGAAAGTGACCTACAATCATTCATCGCTCGCCAAGCACTGTATAAGAAGATCCACACGATGTGTCACGTGTCAACAGACAACAACGTGTGGCCAAGACAAGAAGTACACATCAATTTCCGCTACGATTGGATGACATTTATCAATTTAAGAACTTTGATGATTTAACCTAACTATCAGGTCTTCCGGTATATGGCACATCAAATAATTTCAAACATCCATAAAACCCCATTTCTCCTCCAACATTACATCATTTTTCAAACATCATTTTAAATATTAAAATAATATTATATTATATAATTATATATGTGTTCGTCTTGTTTGAAATTCCAGACAAAACCCGTTAAAAAAACCAGATAGCATTTACATCATCGTGTCCGGATTGTTTGTTACCATCTCAGCCGTCCCACATAGTTAAGATGCTGCGATGCATATGCTCTAAAGGTTGTTGGGTGCTTTTGGAGGGGATGTTGAGAACAAAAAATAGTGGATAACGAGGGATTAAACTAACATATATTATACAAGTTAATTGTATTGTATTTGGTAAAAGGCCAACATATACAACAAAGATATCTTCTTAGTTGTGAGTTTTCTTAGTTGGTTTGTTTAAAAAGTCAAAAGTATTACCCAATGTTAAATATATATAAAATCCTTTAATATAACATAAAGCAATGACATTTCAAATGAAGAGGGTTAGTTTTAATTTAAAAATAACTAATGATTATCCACTCTAATAAAGACTCATTAAATTAGACTAGTTTACTAGGGATGAAAACCAAACCCGAATTTCACTGTAAACCCGAAATCTAAAACATTGTAGACCCGAAATCTGAAACATAGGACGAGTATCCGGGAATGAGACCGGTATTGGAGTAGTTTAGGAGTATAGGACGGATACATGACCCGATTAGTTGATTACCTGAGACATACATTCCATTTCCCGTTTTATTTTTTTGAGTTTAATTTGTTCTTAGGTTATAAAATAATCTACTAATTCCATAACTTTTAGTTTTTATATTTCTAAATTCCTTAAGTAGAAAAATCATAAAGAAACCAAAATAGTAAGAAATGTATTTAGAAATTCCATTGGATAATTTAAACAAACTAACATGTTAATCAATGCTTACCCGATATCCAACGGATAATCAATAAACAAATGCTCGAGTTATATAAAACACGGGGTTACAATCAGGTATGGAACTAAGGTTAGTTATAGTTGATTATCTCAGTGTTATCCATATCCCTGCGTGTGCTGTTCTTTGGCATTAAACTCGTAATAATTTTCAAGTCCACTAGAAAACTACATAAAAAAACCCAAAAAAAAAAAATAGGTGAGAAGAAATGCCGGCCCTCAATAAATAGATAGGGAAAACAATGAAATAATCAGGGAATCTTTTAGAAACAAAATATGTACAATAAATTCGGCACAATGCATGTAAGCTTTTTCATGTATAAAATCAGCCTAAGATGTGCATTCATTCAAAACCATCAAAAAAAATTAAAAAAAATGTTGGGAACCTTATCGGAAGAGGCAGAAGTAAAGGTGCCGGCAAGCAAAGCTTGGGCTCTCTTTGGCACTCTAGAGCTCGCAAAGCTTGTCGACGGGAAAATCTTTGAAGGCGTTGAGGTTATTGAAGGCGACGGTGGAGCGGGTACCATTCTCAAGCTTACCTTCAAGCCTGGTAGTCTCATCATATCATATATAATATTAAAAAAGATAAATTCTAACAAAATAAATAAGATATATGATGGTATAGTTTTATATGTCCAGGGTTAGGATTCTCATACTGCAAAGAGAAGTTCACAAAGGTCGATCATGCAAATATGGTTAAAGAGAGCCAAGTAGTTGAAGGGGGGATTCTTGATATTGGATTAAACTCATATCGGATAAGGGTTGAGATCAAAGCGAACCCAAAAGATGGGTCGGGCTCGACATGTGTTGTGAAATTAACCATCGGATACGACATTAAGGAAGAGTTTGCTGCTAATGCTTCTCTTATCACCACCGATCCACTCCTTGCCATCATCAGTGTTGCAAACGAGCATCTTTTGAAATCTAATTAACACGGGAAAAATTTATTATCATATTATTATTAGTATTATGATATTGTTATTATTAAGAATAAACTCGTATTACTTTCCTTTATGTAATTTTCTTAACACCTTTTTTTTGTGATATCCGTAAGGGTGTTAAGTTTTCTCCTTAATTGGTGTATATGTATTATTGCCTATTGGAGACGGATATGATCGGGTAGTTCCCCTGGTTGAACGATGTACTCTAATGGTCCGTCAGTGATTCAAATTTAACGTTAAAAAAACATATTTAACAACTCTCAGTAACTCAAACTTAGGGAGACCTCAGAGTTATTTATGGAATCCAAACATATGAAACAAAGATATCTTCAAAGAAAAAAAAATCCCTGGCGAATAAGAATAGTGTGATTAATTGTGAGTTGTTTTTTTATTGGTTTGCTTAAAAAGTCTTATACGAGTAACATGTATTTAGTAAGAAATGTATTTAGAAAAACCTAACGGATATATTTAAACAAACTAACGAGTATAACCAATGCTTACCTGATGCCCAACGAGTAATCAACCGAGAAATGCTCGACATATGTAAAACACATATTACAATCAGGTATGGAACTAAGATTATTAATACTTATCCAAGTGTGACAGTGTTATCCATATCCTGTGTGCTATTTTATTCGCATTGAACTCGTACTATTCTCCAAGTCCACTAGAAATATACAGGAAAAATAAAATAAAATGCCGGCCCTCAATAAATAATTAGGAAAATATTGAAATAACCTGGATATCTTTTAGAGCGTGTTTGGGATTTGCTTATTTAACTCAAATAAAAACAAAATATATGTACAATAAATTTGGATCGACAGGGTAGATGGCTCCAATCTTCACGAGCTCTCTAAGTGGATCGATCTACAAAACTAAACAACCCCGTGAGTCTCGTTACAAGAAGGAGACGTTGGGAATTCTTCTCGTAACCACCATTTGACGTGAGAATAAATATTGTTTTTGAAAGATTGCTTCCTAAGTGAGTATGGAATGATGTCACCTTGATGAAGTGTAGTATTTATAAAGGAATGGTGGGATGATATGGGCGAGATGCCACTATCGGAATATCTATTTGGTCCCTCACTCTGCTGACCGTTAGTGGTGCCAAAGGAGGGTGTGCGTCTGCGGCTTGCTATTGGCCACACATCGCTTTCAGGATGTTCTTCTGGTCTCTTCTGTGTTAACCACTAATGGATGTTGAGAGGAGTGAGAGTCCCTGGATGTGATTGGTTGGATGTCGATGTCCATTGTACTTCTTGTCTCCCCTGTGATAATCGCTAATGGAAATTCATGGTACAGTTGCTCGTGGGACATCGTTGGCCACACGTCGCTTTCACAGTCTCCTTTTTGTCTCCTCTGTGATGGCGCATCCGACGTGGCATGTGGGCCCCGTGGATGATTCGTCTTGGCCAGTTGTCCAGCCTGTGGTTTGAGTTTGGGCTTTCCCCGTACTTGTGGGAGATCAGGCCCATATCTCTTCACATACATAAGATGATAAGATTATTAAATAACTATAACATGTGAAGAGTAAGTGGTAGTCAAATAACTTTGGTTTGGTGTTGAGACTATAAACTTACTTCAAAAAGTACCTATACCAAGCAATGAGTTCAAGAAAGGTGCAAGCCACAACCCAAAAACCCTTTGTTAGATAAACTAGTAGAAAAATAACTCTTTTTGAAATTAACCACTAATATACTTAATGATGGAAGTATGCTTAACAACTCTCAAGAACTCAAACTGCCCCAATTAATTAGAGTTATTAGAATTTGTCATTTAATAGGTATTTTCAGTTAATTAATTCAAATATGAAGACCATCTCTTTTGGAAGCTAGTTCATGGCCATGAGTCAAAAAGAATTGATAAGGTGCTATGTGTAAAATGAAATCTTGCAAAAAATAAACAAAAGAAGACATCAATGTCTAAAAAAGACATCAACCCAAAAGGATATCGCCAAATGTTTACATTGATCGACAACCACAAAAAGGTATGCAGATATCGGTTTCGACGATGCCACTACCTGGCATTGGTTCAATTTGTTACAACACTCATTGAAAACCATAAAAAGGAATACCGATATTGATAATACAGGTACAAGTACCAATGTTGTTTAGTTGGTATCTGTTAGGTTTATTACCATACTAGTATCCGGTGTGGTTACTATACCAAAAAAAAAATATTTTATTTCTGATACAACTTTGTTTTCAATAAAGTTTATATAGGAATGTTGAGAAAAAAATATAATCATTAAATGGGCTATAGGTGTATATTATATATACAATAACGTAGGGTTGTACATGGATTGGTTTTTGTTCAAAATCATAGCTAAAATATCGGTTTATCGGATCATAAACTCTTTGTTTAGGTCTATTAGCTAATTGGCCAATAAAATGATTAAAATCAAGTTACAGATTTACTTATTTAGTTCTATTAGCTAATGGGCCATAAGTAAAATGATTAGTTTAGGTCAATTATAATTGAAAATTTCTTACAGCATCTAATATTTAATCCTTAGGCCTCATGTTATCATATTTAATCTACGATTACAAAGTCCTTACAACTTACAATGTTTAGCTTTTTTGCAATTTGCCATATCCTC
Source organism: Scalesia atractyloides (assembly GCA_947069175.1). Lineage (NCBI taxonomy): Eukaryota > Viridiplantae > Streptophyta > Magnoliopsida > Asterales > Asteraceae > Scalesia > Scalesia atractyloides. Next base: position 85,821,550 of record CAMTDV010000001.1, on the reverse strand, counting down.
TTGGCATAAACATGTTTTATATAGCATTTTGAAGAAATTCGAATGCATGCTTGTGTGTATACATGGTTCAGTTATGTCAAACACCAAAATCATAATCAAACCATAATTTTTCGTTACACGGTTATGTCTTAACCGAACTGTTGGGTAACTATTCGGTTCGATTAAGTAAGTTGGTTCAGGTCTAGTTCGTTTGATTCGAATTATTTGCTCACCCCTACAATAACGGGTGAAAGAAAAACTAAACAAAAGACATGCCATGTTGTTTTTAGCAAGGTTACCTTTTATGGAAATGTAATTGTAATACACATAACTAGGAAGTTTCAGGAAAAATGTATCTACAAAAAATGTATATACATTTAGAGAAGTATTAGAGCTTTACACATGTGGCATCCTGTGTATCCAAAAGATAAAGAGATAAGACATAAAAATAAAGTTGTTATATGTTCAAAAATTAGACACGTATTTTACATCGATAAAAACCATAAAAATGAATACCAATACTTGTATAATATTGGTTCAGTTTGTAACAATACCAATCGAAAACCATAAAAACCGATACCAACATCGGCTCCAATAATACCGACGATACCGATGTTCGATCGATATCGATTTGGTTCGTTATAGTACTGAACTCAAAATAGTTTACAATTAAAAATACTTTATAAGTTTAATTTGCCGAGAAAAAAAGTTAAACACAATATTGATGTTGTTGGGTTTGTTACGATACCAAACGAAAACCATAAAAACGAATACCGATGTCAGTTCTGAAAATACAAAAACCAATACCGATATCTGTTGATATGATTTCCGATCGATGTAAAACACTTGCCGAAACCTTTTGGGCGTGTTACGATATTATTTTTCGTGTTTTCCTTTTTGGTTATATACATAATCCGAATTGATACCAACCGAATTTGTTATTTTTGTTAAAAGTTTAATTTTTTTAATTGTATGTCTAATTTTAACGCAATGTTATACAAGTTAGGGGTGTGCACGGTTCGGTTCTGGGGCAAAACCAAAACCGAAATGTCGGTTTTAGTTTTTTCGGTTTCGGTTTTTACACCGGTTTGGTTCGGTTTTTCGGTTATTTCGGTTTTTGAAAAAAAGTATGTAAGATTCAAAAATAAAAAGTATAATTTAAAATTTGAGAATCTTTAAGGTTTACATTTAAATTATTATGCTTAACTTTTTTAACTAATAATGGTCACACAAAACTTAACATTCTAATCTATTTTTATATTTCTTCAAAGTTTTTATTAGGACATTTTATTTTATGATACGTTGAAGATTTTTAATTTTCTTATTTGTTATAGGCAATAAATAAATTATCTCTCATTATAAATAAACATATTAATGTTTTTATTATAAGTACTTAATATTCAAGAATAAAATTAATAATTTCTAATAGCATGGGTTAAACACTTTACCAACTATACTATGAAATTGTAGTATTATTTCATATTTCCATGAATCATAAATTAATAATAAGTTTTATTAACATTTAAAAGTATTTTGGTGGATTTGAGATCAAAATCAACAGATCTGGTGGTAGCTTTAAGGTGAATGAAGTTCCGATTACTTTTCCGAACACGTATTACAGTGATTGGATTGTGATTCACGTAATTCTTGCAAGTCAGAAAGTATGAAGAACCTACTTCGGTGGCAAAGCACCTAGATTGTGATTAAATGAAACTTTGCATTAATCAAGTAGTTTCGCTTTGACCAAATTATATATTGAATTTCAGATTATAGTTCAAAACATTGAAACAAAGTTTTGTGTGAATTCTATACGGGAGCTCAAAATATTAAAAAGAAATAAATTTAACATGTTAAATGTTAAACGAGCGTTTTGCATTGAGCAAGTATACTCGATTCGACTTTATTTGAAAAACATGTTATAATAAGTTTTGCACGAGAAACTTACATGTTAAATGAGATTTTGCATTGATCAAAGATGTTCGATTCAACTTTATTTGACCAAATTATATATATTGAATTTCAGATTATTAAAACAAAGTTTTGTGTGAACTCTATTAAAATAAATAAACTCAACATGTTAAATGAGCGTTTTGCATTGACCAAGTCAATTCGATTCGACTTTAATCGACAAACATGTAGTAATAAATTAATTTAACATGTTAAATGAGGGTTTGGATTGATCAACTAAACTCGATTTGACCAAACATGTTAAAATAAGTTTTGTACGACAAACTTTAACATGTTTAACGAGAGTTCGCATTGATTAACTAGGTTTTATTCAACTTTATTTGACCAAGTGAATTTCGGATTAGAGTTCAAAATATCAAAATTAAGTTTTGTGTGGGGACTCAAAATATAAAAATAAATTTATATTCAAGAAAGTGTGTGAGCGAGAGAATTGGGGAAAATGAAGACTCTAGCAGCACCTTCAACTCTCGATTCCATCAATAACGTCACGTATTCATCATCTTCATCTCAATCGATTCTTCATCAACAACAATAATAATGACCGAATCGCCACCTCCTTTCTCTCTCCACCATTCGCCGCCCTATCTCCGCCATGGCCTCATCCACTCAATCTCCTTCACAGGTAGGTACCCCTTCATTTCTTTTTTACTGTCTTTTTAATTTTACCATCTCGGTTAGTTTTTTTTAATTTTTACATTTTTACTGTTAGTGATTGATTCCAGTGTTATTGAGTTATTATTGGTTTGATTTTATTGTTAGTTTTACAGTAATTATCCCTAACCCTAACTGAAGGGTTAATTTGTTGATTTTTATATACTTGTCACTCTTGAATTGCCATTTTTTCCTCATTAGAGTTCACGAAGGAGGAGTTTGTAGCAGCAAAGGTGGATCCGATCTATCAATTCTCCAAGCCTGTAACAGTATGACTCCAGTACTATTGATGCCTTAATTTTTTTATTGCTATAAATATACGAAGATTTAAATGATTCGGTTCGGTTATGGAAAAAAAAAGTATCCGATAACCGATTTTTCGGTTAATTCGGTTTCGGTTAGGTTTGTCGGTTTTCGGTTCGGTTATTGCTCACTCCTAGTTTTACTGTTGCGCAACCTCATATAATAAATAGAGCTCGTCTGGTTTTATTTTATAATCGAAATGAACACTTTCGCGTTTCATCGAGAAGAACTTCTCGTTCTTATGGTAAACTTTCTGTCTTTTATCCGATTAACGTTTTTTCAATTTCGTTATCTCTTTTATATGAAACGTTGCCCCTATGACACAATGTACCGCGTGTATGAGTTTTGTTTGTATCACTTCATTTAAATACATACATACAAATACATATGTCTGCGTGTTTCAAATAGTGACATGTGTTCTATTTGTCACTGTAGGAGAAGGCTGCTAGACTGCCGCCCATCGAAGAGATCAAAACTATCTTTCATTACGGCGTTCGTGGCATTCTTTCCGCTTTTTCTCAGGTTGTTTACGGTTTCCATTATTAGTCATAAACGTTGCATAACTTAGGGTATTTTGCATACTTATGACATTTGAGTTCACTTTGCAGAAGTATGATGATGGTTATCCGTCAGGATCAATGGTTGACTTTGCATGCGATGCCTCCGGATTTCCCATATTAGCAGTCAGCACTTTGGCAGTTCACACCAAGGTTTTCAAGCATGAGCTTGCATTGTCATACAAACGTTTAACCAAGAGATGTTATCTTATAGAGTAAAATGCGATTTTTGACCTGAGGTTTGTCGGTTTTTTTTACTTTCGTCCAAAGGTTTGTTTATCTGCATCTGGATCCAAAAGGTTTGAAATCTTGCCATTTTCATCCGGCTCATTAACTCCATCTGTTTTTCTTCGTTAAGTCAGGGGTATTTTCGTTTTTTATGTTAACTTAAAGGGCAATTTAGTCCTTTTCACTTTATGTACAATCATTTAGCATAATGTATAGCTATTCAAAATACCCTTACTAAATAAAAAAAAGACGAAAATACCCCTAACTTATGGAGAAAAATGGATGGAATTAACGAGCCCGATGAAAATGGCAAAAATCCAAAGCGTTCGGATCCAGATGCGGATTAACAAACCTTTAGACGAAAGTCGCAAAACTGGCCAACCCTCAGGGACGAAAATCGCATTTTACTCTATCTTATAAGATACTTCAACTATTAATATTTTCCCTTTGTAGGACCTCCTTGCTAATTCTAAATGCTCAATGCTTCTGGCAAAAGACCCGGAGGATAGAACCGATTTGGTCATAACTGTACATGGTGATGCAATCCCTGTAAGCAAGATTAGTTTTTGTTATATTTCCTTTGACTCGCATACTATAATGGTCAGTGATTCATTTGTTTTGATCATTTTTAAAAGGTTCCTAAGGAGGATAGAGATGCTATACGTACTGCATATTTGGCTAGACATCCTGAGGCATTTTGGGTAAGATATCTAATAATTTGATGGCGGTTATAACCATTTACTTGTAACGGGGTTGATTCTCTTTATGTTTTGTCTCTAGAAGACCTGTAAAATATAAAAAGACTAATTTGTCATTCTCGTCCCTGAGGCTTGGTCACTTTTGCGACTTTCAAAGGTTTGCTTTTCCGCATCTGGGTCCTCGTAGTTTTAAAATCTTGACATTTTCGTCCTTGAGGTTTGGCAATTTATTGCGACTTTCGTTCCTGGAGGCTTGGCCCTCAGGGACGAAAATGACAAGATTTTAAAACTACGAGGACCCAAATGCAGAAAAATAAACCTTTAAATGAAAGTTGCAAAAAGGGCGAAACCTTAGGGACGAAAATGACAATTTACACATGTTAAAATTAGCTAAAAAGGAATGATAAATGGCAAAGTTATCTTACCGAGTTGAAACATAATGTATATTTTATATTTGTTTGATTACGGCATGAGGTATTAATATAAATTATAAACAATTAGGTGTAAAAAAATCAAATCTTAGATTCATTATGAACACACATCTTTATAATGATGCAATTGTTTAAAAGAAAAACACTACAATTTTTTATTTTATTATTTAATTATTTCTACGTGACATTTATAATGATGCCAAATGGTTGGTTATGGTGAAGGTTGACTTTGGTGACTTCCAATTTCTTCGCATTGAGCCAAAAGTTGTGCGATTCGTCTCTGGTGTTGCTACTGCTTTGTTAGGGTCAGGAGGTTGGTCTATTTAAAATTCACGGTTCATTTTTTTTTCTTCATATCAATAGGGATCATGTTTCATCTGAGAGTGTGTGTTTTGCAACAACTTATCTTCAACGAGAAAGAGCTGTTTCTAATTGCCAAACGTTAAATGTTTCCAAATTTTCCCTTAGTTTTTACTTAAAAAGATTTGTGATTTTTATATACTTCTCACTCTTGAATTGCCATTTTTTCCTCATTAGAGTTCACGAAGGAGGAGTTTGTAGCAGCAAAGGTGGATCCGATCTATCAATTCTCCAAGCCTGTAACAGTATGACTCCAGTACTATTGATGCCTTAATTTTTTTATTTCTTTATACTAGTTTCATTTACGTTTAATTAACATATTATGTAACACTGTAGTCTCACATGAATAAAGACCACTCAGAAGATACAAAACTCATGGTTCAAGGCTCCACGTCAGTTCCAGTAAGGCATTATCTTGACTTTCCGTCTTTAGTAAAAGGAAAACCGAAGTGTATCTTATTACCCTCGTTTGCTTTTACTGTTTTACAGGTGGACTTTGCATATATGGTGGATCTTGATAGCCTCGGGTTCAATGTAAAGGTGATGTTGACTATTTTCGTTCACATGGAATTCAGTCAAGTAGTCAATCTAAACTCAAGAATAAATCACGTGAGTACGGTAGATGCTAATTGTGATTCTTAACGTTTTCGTTTACGTTTTTATTTCAGGCTGGCTATCAAGGGACCAACTTTAAGCTTCGGATTCCGTTCCCTAGGCGCGCGGAAGATAGAAAGTGAGTAAAGGTGGCAAGATGGGCGGGTCGGGTAACATGTTGACAATGGGTTTTTCCGCTCTAAAACACTTGTAAATAATTAACACAATTGATATGATTATAACAATATCTAATAAAAATTACTAACCTAAATCTTTGGAAACTGTTCAAGAGGTTGTTTCCTTTAAAAATATAAAATTTGAACAACTTCTAACCAGTTAATCCTTTTCACTGTATGTCTAAATTTTTTAATCTGGTCCGTTATGATCAAACACGAAACAGGTCGAAGTTGTCACCACTAAAATTGAGTCTCAAAATTTGTTCTGACTGTGCCGTTTCACGTTGTTTCTTCAACTTTTGTAGGGACGTGAAGACACTCATAGTTGAAATGCTTCAAGCTGCCAAGTCTCAAGTTAAATAACAAGTTTCGACTAGAAGACACGTTTCTTAAACCATGTGCATCAAGTTAAACGTTAATCCACTAATAAATACATCATGTTCATCTGTCACTTGCAATGTTCATCCTATGATCTGGTTTGAGATGATTATGGGTCCATAGATGCATGAATGTAGGACCTATAATGTACATATTACAGAAAATGATTAAAAAACGTTGGTGTCTTTTATTATCGTGTCAATTAAGTTGCGTGTCATCCTTTTTAGACTTGTCCTGTGGGAAATAAAAGTTGTATATTTAGTTAAGTTTGGTTGTCTGCTAATCTTTACCCGAATCTATAGTTGTTGGTTTGGGTTTTGTTTTATCTCAAATAGGCTATCGAAACAGGTTGAAAATCATGCGTTTATCCAACCTGGCCCGGGTGGTAGAGGTGCACAAACCAGTTATACCGGTTAATTTGATTTAAACCGGTTATTACTTTGATCGCCGACCCTCTTATCTTAGGTACCCCCACCCCTGGTCTCGTTGTGTCATCCCGTATCTATTCGCTACTTTAAACCAGAGTAAATTGCATGGATAAGTCCTATGCTAAGATAAAATTTCGCATTTCAGACGACTAGAACTGCAAGTCTGATTGCTAGATTCTCCTCGAGCTCCCACCATCAACGCTAGTTCAAGTTTTTTTTCTTCAAGGAGAGACAATTTCAACATTCCCTTTTCCCCACGAAGCCCACCATTGTCGATCTCCACATCAAATGCTCGTCCTCGCTACTTCTGCAGCACTGAAGACACGTCAACGCCACAATTCACCACTTTTTGCTCCAACTTCGACTCAAATTTGACAAGGGTGAGTTTTTTTTTGGCCTAGATTGAAATTGAGTAATACCGTTAGGATGAGATAGATTTAATGCTAGTTATGAATATAATGATCCCTTGTTTTGGCCTAGATTGAAATTGATTTTAAGTTATCGATTAAGAATGACGATATACTGTCTTATACACTAAAGATCTAGGGAATACGCAACAATGGTGATAGTCAAACATACAAAGACTAATAATAGAAAAATGAGATTTTTATAAAGCCATGATGTTTTCTAAAGATATTTTTAAAAACCTATGCTTATCTTTTAATAAAAATAAATTCATGTAAACATTTTACAAAGTAACTAATTTATCTTTTAATAAATGCAATTTACTAAATAGTGATTTGTGAGAAAGATGACCAGTGCCTTTGAGATTAGTGAAACGAAGAAGGTGATCACTACTTTTACTTTTGATAAATGATCATTACATTTGTCTAGTGAAACGTTTAGTGTACCGGTGATTCCTTTTGTTTAAGAGAAACGTTTAGTAGATCAACTCTCGATTAGAAAAGCAACAAGAGAGCATAGAGTGGATTAATTCTTACTGAACCTCCATAAATAGTTTTCTCTTTATAACTCTCTTTACATTTACATTGTTATTTGATAAAGTTTCAAATACAAGTTTGATCCACCAAGTAGGGGTGTTCTTTAGGTTTTTTAATCGGGTTTCGGGTTTTCAAAGTTAAATATATAACCCGATAACCAACCCTTTCTAGGTTCGGGTTCTTCGGTGTTCGGGTTAAATGGTTCGGGTTTTATCGGGTCGGGTTGGATCGGGTTTCGGGTTAGAAAATCGGCTAAAAAGGAGGTGTTATTCTATCCGTTTAGAAGGGTTTGTCTGGCTATATTTTGGTTGCAGAAGGGATATGTAATGTAGACTTGGGTTTGTTGAATACTTGACATACACATAACACATCAAAACATGCCATTATATATTATATATATTTAACCTTTTAAAAAGATATGGATGAAACAGGAAGTAATTATGAAGTGATAAAATTTTACATAGGAAGTAGATGAGAATCAAGGAAACGATAAATTGGAAAATCACATTTTAATTCTATGTTTGAATTCCTCGGGTTATTCAGGTGAACCCGAAACATAGATTTCTAATCCAAACACCGAACCAACAAACTATAGTCGGGTTCAGGTATAACCGTTTATCGGGTTCGGGTTAATTGGGTAAGCTAGTTTTTCGGGTCGGGTCATCTCGGGTCGGGTTCGGTTAAAAAGAACACCCCTACCACCAAGGCCTTTCTGTACATTTTTTTAACTCTATATATAAATATTGTGTTGCATATGGTTACAAAAGTTAAATACCACTACAAAAAGGGTCGTAAGGTTGTAACCATAGAAAGTAGAAGCACAACTTGGGCAAGTTTTGGCTCATATCACCCATTTTGTTTTTATCCAAGGTTTTATTCACATGAGACTGCAGTGTTACATAATGTGTTAATTAAAGGCAAATGAAACTAGTATAAAGGGAAAATTAAGGCATCTTGAGATGAGTAAAGCAGAAAGGGGTGAATGTGCGGTACGAGAGGTGGCAATTTCGATCTGTTTTTATCTAAATTTGAGTTGGTTTTGGGACTGTGTAAATGCTAACTATGATTGTTGAACGTTTTCTTTTACGTTTTAAATTTCAGGGTGGGTATCAAGGTCAAACTTTAAGATTCGGATTCCGTTCCCTAGGCGTGCGGAAGATAGAAAGTGAGTACAGGTGGCAAGATGGGCGGGTTGGGTAAGAGGTTGACAATGGGCTTGTCTTAATTGGTTGTAAATATTTAAAGCACTTTATATGATAATTAATGCACCTTATTATGATTATTAAAAGAGTAAAGTACACGGATGGTCCCTGTGGTTTACCAAAATTTTGGATTTGTCTCTAGCTTTTCCAAACGTACACAAATGGTCCCGCTGGTTCATGTTGTTTTCTAATGTTTGTAGGGATGTGAAGACGCTCATAGTTGAAATGCCACAAGCTGCCAAGTCTCAAGTCACTTAACGAGTATCAACTAATAGGCACGTTTCTTAAACTATTTGCGTCGAATCAAACATCAATCCGCCTTTACATCCTGTTCATTTAGTTACCCTTTTCATCCTATGATATGTTTTTGAGTAGAATGAATATGTGATTATGGGTCCATATATGCACAAATCTGAGACTTATAATGTAGATATCATGGAAAATTATATAAAAACTTTAGCTAAAAGGGAAACGGGTCAAACAACTAGAAAGTCATGTGAATTCATGTGGTGATATTGTTTTTTAGTTATAACTAGCAGATTTTTCTATAAACAAAACATAGAAATGAACCAAACATATTTTTATGTGGTGATCCAACTCAGCCCATATGAATAAAAAATCAACCAATTTAAACTGAGATGCTAGGCGGGATGTTTTGGTAACGGGTTGGGAAGTAAACAAGCTGAGCTGAGCCGAGCCTGAGCTCACCTAATATTGAGTTCAGCTTGTTCAACTTACGAAAGCTTGAGCTTTGCTTATTTCAAGCTCTATACCTAAAGCTTAAGGTTGACTCGTTTATTATTTATTAGTTAATATACATACAATTATAATTATTTTATATATATTTATACATAACATAATATATTTTTAATTATATTCATCATAATTTTATATATAATAATTATCATTATACAAATATGTATTTAATATATTGAATAAAATTATATAAACTAGTCTTAATGCCACGCGTTGTGGTATGGGGGGCATAAAACTATGCTATATGGTAACTAAACAACGACCAAAACCGAGAAATGTCGTAAAATAAAAACACAAAATTTTAATACACAGTAACCCACGTGACGTAAAACGTAGACGAAGTCAAATTTATATGGACATATATTAGAAAGCCGAGGGGGTAAAAAACCCGATAGATCAAATGCGACTACCAAACACCGTGTTTAGTAACAATCAAACGACTATCAAATTCGGGAAAAGCGAAAAACAAAAACTCATAGAAAACAAAACTAATTAAACTTTTGTGACAAATTTGTAAGAATCAATTTTTTGTTAAAAAAAAAAAAATCCTAAAATTTACAAAGAAAAAAAAATCCACATTAAAAAACAAAAATGACCACTATTCACAATGTCTGAATAAACAAAAATGGCCACTATTCACAATGTTATGAATTAATATTATATAAATAAATATTATATAAATATAAATATATAAATTAATATAGTATATAAATATATAAATAATAGGCTTGTGAACCTACTCGTGGCTCGTTAGTTAAACATGCTTACTTTAGGCTCGAGCTTAGGCTCATTTAAGCTTGGCTTAATTTGAGCTTTTACCAAGCCAATCTTGAATAGCTAGTGTGGACTCCACCAGACCACCCAAAAAAAGTGGGGGTGTCGTAACGGCGTGGTCAAGCCGACGTGAGGTGACATGTGGATTTTTTTATATAGTTTACAATTATATAAATAAAACACAAACTTATATTAATTAAAAAAAGTTATATAAAATCCTAAAAAATAAAAAACCTACTTATTTAATCCTAAAATTTTGAAAATAACTACTTATTAAATCCTAAAAAATTAGAAAAAAAAACTATTTAATAAATCCTAAAAAAAGAAAAAAAATTAGAAAGTTCGGTGAATATTAAAGTGGGGAATCCACTTAAAATCCGAATTCTCATCGTGCCTATACTCGATCTTTGCAATCTCCTCCCGATCATCGTGGGTCAAGTCGCCCGCAGGGACACGATGAAAGCAACTTTAAACCGATCCAACTTTGGTTTGAGCTCAAGCCACTTGTGTTTGCACGCATTTAAATTGTGACGCGCGTTCCCAACGTGTTGTTGGTATTGCTGAAACGCTCGTCCCCAATACGCGGTTTGACCGCCAACAATCGACGTCACTAGTGCTATTTCCTCCTCCTCGGTCCAACGCACCATTTTTGTTTTTCGGTGTGGGTTTGGTTGAAGATTTGATATTGTGTTTGGTTGGGGTTGAAGAAGATAAATGTGAAAAAAATATAGTTTGTGATGAGTATTTATAGGTAAAAATTTGTTAATTTTTAAAAATTTTGATTTTTACTTACCATACCCGTCAATATCCAATGGCTAGCCCAAATGGTCATCTCTCCCCAGCCAATCTAAGCCAGCCATCTCACCACCTAACGCTGACCCGGTGTGATTTAGCCAGCATTGCTTGACATCCTCCGTCCCAACAAACGCCTCACATTACGTGGTCTTAGTAATGGTCAAAAACATGTGGCCCAGTCATTAATTAACAGATTTGATGGCAGTTGTAAATGTTGCAGGATCATAGGGAGGATCAGAAACTGTGTCTTCTTGGAAGATGTGAATGCTAATGAGTGCAAATGTGAATGTGTAACACAAGTAGTGAAAATGCAATGCAGTGGATACCCATTTATGTTGCTTTCGTACACCTCTCAGCCTATCTACTACTCCCTTTATTGGAAAATAAATAAATGAAAGTAAATTACACAGATAAGTCCTTTGGTAACATAAAATTTCGCATTTTAGAATCGCAACTCTCGTCCCCCACCATTTACTCCATTTGGTGAGTCGACCTTCTTCTCCTTTAGCTCCATCGATCAACGTTTGTTGGAGTTATATTTCCGTGAGGATATACGTATAAAACTACGAAAGAAAATTCTAAGCACCACCTCCATGCATTCCAACTTGATAGTTGGGTAAACAAGTGGGTAACCTCTCAAAACCTAAAGTGATATACTTCACAAGTTTCTTGATTAAGCTAACCATTGGGATGACAAAGGCTTAATGCTAGTTATGAATCTAATGATCCCTTATTTTGATATAGACTGAAATTAACTACTTGTGCTATCAAGTTGTTGATTTCATCAAAGGCTAACAATGGATAACCAACACGTGAGGATCAAAGCTTAACGAAAACACGAATACGTTGGATGATTTGAGAATAACTAAAATGATTTTAGAACTATATGAGCTATTTCCTTGTTTTTAATGTTGTGTTTATAAATTGAAGAATTTCTCAATCATTTTCACTACCCCTTTTGCCCTAAACACTATCATATACATATCTAATAGTTATTTCTCCGGTTCCCTTGATATTAGGAACGAGAAACTTCGTATCGAATACTAGTACCGTACCATACCATACTATACCAGTATTGACCGAACATATACAGTAAGGTATTTGGTATTGAATTTAACTCACTTTTGGTATGGGTACTATGCGGTACGGTACTAGTTCATGACTTTTTAATGGTGTCGTTCCATACAAGTACTGACCAAACATATATGTTACAATACGGTTTTGATTTTAGCTAAATTTCGCTATCGGTACTATAAGGAATGATACCAGTTTGATACGGTATGATACGATGCTAAAATAGTTACTTGATATTCAAACATTAATTTGAAAAGAGATTGAAAATCAAATATGAATGAGGAAAATAAAAAGTTGTGCTACAGCTTCCAATCTTTCCATTCTTGTGTTATAATTGTTTGGTGAACACCACCATTAAATTAGTGAGAAGTTATTGTTAGTGATGATCAGTACATCTTGAGATTATTGAAATAAAAAAGTTGATTATTACACCGTACCATCCAATATTATATAATTTGACAATATTTAAAGCCAAAAAAGAAATGAAATTCCATTTGAAATTAATAATAAACATAGAAATATACAAAAGTGGTTCAAAAAGCATGACAATATTATATATAACATCAATCTGAATCACTCTCCATGCTTCCCATGGCCTTCAATCCTGTTGGTCTCTGCATTCAATTCACAATTAAAACATAAATTATTTTTATTTTAAAAATCCTTGATAATACAAGTTGAGCGGACCCGAGCTAACAGGTCAAATCTAAGTTGCAAGAGAGTTATCTGCACCCAACCCTAGGAATAAGCTCTTTTGACAGCGTTTGGCCCTCGAACCGATGTCAATGGGTCAGTAAAAAATACAAGTAAAAACTCAAGCCCAGCTGCCTTATTAGATAAGGTCAGTCGGGTGTCGAACCACAAGGAATACTGTGAAAAGTGTTATTGTGTAATTGTTTCATTACTAATGTACTAAATTGCTGAAAAATAAAATTGATTATTTGTAAGTTGCAAACAGTTAGAGAAAAGGTGATTCCTCTGGTATTCAGGTTTTCAATAGTTTCACTAATTCAATTCGGTTTGGGAAATCACAAAGACATAACACATATAATTCGATTAACCAACTATGATATGTAAAAAGAATTTACTCGGATTGCTAGCCAAAGTTTTTAAAGTTGCTTATTGAAAGGGGTTAAAATAAAAAAATTAGTCCTTAAATCCGTTTGAAAAAAAAAGTTTTATTAAAAAAAATACCTTCTTGGTGTTCTTCTTTTCTCTGACTTCATATCTCTCTTGACATATATCGGACAACCATGCCCCTGGACTCACCAACTGCTCCATCAACCCATTAGACGATAATAAGGGGACAAATTAGTAAAAATACAAAGGATGTAGACAAATTAAAATGAAGAAAAAAATTTCGGATTATTCTTTTTCCACAAATGGCCAAAATTTCCCAACAGCTATCAACTACCAACTTGTGTCACTTGCAACAAAAGTTTCAGTTTATGCTTAGTTGGAAATTTGATCAAAATCACAAGAATAATCATTTTTGAGTATATTTATACGCATCGCTGTCTCAGACAAATATTAAATATACAATGCTCACAAACTTTCTAAGAAAATAAAATAGAGACACGAAAAATGGATATGTGAAAGGTTAGATACACGAAAAAGTTAATACCAAAAAAAACTTTTACCTATAAATAAAAAAGTAAAAAACCATCACCCACACAAAGTTTTTGTGTTCTGATTTGTGGTGATGGGTCAGAGAGGTGGGGTGTTCGTTTTCTTGTGGGGTTTGCGTCTGTTTGTGAAACCCTTAGGTTGTCTGAACAATGGTTGTGTTGAGAGTGCATGTGCCTTCATTCTTTCCGGCGAGGGTGTCACCATGAAGATCGGGTTGTTCGGTTTGTACCAACGGAAGTGGGTGATGTGGGTTTTATTGTGGGAGTCCCTAAACTGTGTGTCGCAACGGAGGTTACCTCGTCTGGAGAGGTATGTGTTGATGTTGCTTTCCTTGCCGAGTTTTCTCTCTTCCTATTAAAAAGTCAAGAGCATCCCATTTAGTTGTCGCATGGCGTTTGCCCAAGCCTTCGCCACAACTTTGGATAATGTGGTGGCTATGCCTGATTCGGTTGATGCATGGATTCGACTTCTTCTATTACCTCGGTGTACCTTGCGTGTATTTACGTCCATCAGCCGCCAGGATAAGAGGTGTGCAACAGGAAAAATGGTCAATGTCGCAGTATACAGCGGGCGTTGGCCCAATGGGGTGACCGTGAGGGGTTTGGCATTCTCATTCAGTCTTTGTTTGCTCAACCTGTGAAGGAGGGTCCAGAGGGTTTTAAAAACGTATGATAAAATAGCGAGTATGCGAGTTAATGTCAAGCAGTGTTTACATAAGGTTGCCGATGGTCATTTTACCGTTGCAGATAAGGTCCTTTGTTCTTCTAGGGTTGCACCACTTGATAAGAAAACTATGAAAGCTCTCGTGAATAAACACCCGTGCATGCCACCCCATACAATGACGGCTTTCTTATGGTCAGAGGCTCACCTTGTAGCGGAGACCGACAGTGTGCGAAGGTGTATCAAATCCTTCCCTAAAGGGACGTCATGGGGAGAGATGGTTTGAGGGCTCAACACCTTTTGAATGCCCTTTGTGGGTAAGGGTTTGGGATTGCGATTAGTCTACTCAGGGTGATTTCAGCTGTGATTAACTTATGTTTACGGGGGGGATGTCCGAGGAGTTTGGCGGAGTTTGTTGCATCTGCTCCCCTTACGCCCCTTCTCAAGCCCGATAATGGGATTAGACCTATTGCAGTGGGTTCGATCTGGAGGAGAGTGGTCTCCAAGGTACCGATGAAGGGGGTGGGAAAGGATATAGCCCAATATCTTGGCGACTTTCAGTTTGGGGTCGGGGTTCCAAACGAGGCTGAGGTGGTTCTTCATAGTGCGAACGGCTTCGGAATATGATTGAGGACATTGTTGTTTGTGGGGTGTCTTTTTCAGAGACCTCCAATGGAGGTTAGCTTCCATCCCGACCCGGTTTGGGGATCTTGGGATTTGTTCAGCTGAGGATGCCTCTTCATACGCTTTTGTGGCTTCAAGGGCCCGATCGTGGGTTCTTCAAGACCATATCCTTCGTGAATGTGGTGGTAGGTTGTTGGACTCTGATTACAGGGTTGCGTTGGACACTCTGTATAGTTCTTTTCCCGATCTTGATCTTGGCGGTTTCTACATTAAAGACACCGCCCCCCTTAAAGCTCAAAAAATTCTGGCGAATGCCTTATATGGTGAAATCATTAAGACAGTCGAAGAGAAGTTTGCCTTGTCCCTGCGGCAGATAGCCGTATTTGAGTGTTTGTGAGCCCCCATTGAATACCAGGCTATTCTTAAGTACCGGCTCATGGTACCCCTTTCCCAGTTGATGACCCGTGTCCCGTATGTCGAAAGGCTTGCTTAGATTCTTTTGTTGAGCATGCAGTCCATTGCAAAGAATTACTGGGTTTTAAATATCGACATGATTTAGTTCGAGATGTGCTTCATGATGTCCTTAAGCAGGCAGGGATCTCGGCAAAAAAGGAAGCCCCGGTGAACTTCTTGACCGATCCATTAGAAGGGAGATCTACCCTACGGCCCGATGACATTCTTGTTTTTGGATGGGAAGGATGGAAACACGCGTGCGTCGATTTGATAGGTGTGTCTCCCCTCGTTGGGCTAAGGGACCACGGGTTTGTGGCGGGCAAGGCGATAACCAAAGCGGAGGCTGGCAAAGTAGCTAAGCACGAAAAAGCTTATATTGAGAATCAGCACGTGTTCGTCCCATTCGCTTTCGATACCTTTGGCGCTCTTGCCTCTGACGCGGTGCGGTTTTTCAAACGGGTTTAGCAGGTGGTAAGTAGTAACACCGCGCATGTTAAGGGACAGAATTTTGTGTTTAACAGGGTAAGGTTTGCTATTTAGAAGGGGTAGCGTTGTAGCTTGTTGTCCGTCTACCTTCCATTAGTCTATAATTGTCTTTGTCTCCTTCATGATTGCTTTGAAAAAAAATATATAAACATATTCAGATAAAAGAAGTTACAAATTTATATTGTTGTCATGATTTTGCGTTGTTAGATTTATGGATTTAATAAGAAAGTAAGATCCTTTTCCAAAGTAACTTGTACCGACTAAGAGTTGTAATTTGTGACCGAACATCATGGGGACAAAATTACAAAAAAGGAGGTAATATACCGGAATTGGTCAAACAAAAGCTTCCAAAATCGACGCTAAAGAATATAAAAACTATTTATATGAAAGAATATGTTTCCACAAAGAGTTGAAATTTCACATAATTGCGGTCTAACTTGTACCACTAGCATTAAAATAGTAATTTGTGCTAATTTTGTCATAGCACTAAAGTGCCCAATGATTTTTATATAACTCAAGGAAAATTTATCATAAAATAAATCAACATAACAATGCATCAAACGCTTGTACATCTTTCATTAAAAGTTGTACCTTTCTTTATACTTGTAAAACACATACTTAAATGTAACTCGAAAACACAACATTAAATCAGATTAGTTTGTGTTGTATGCAATCATGCATGATCAAATATAGATAGAGAAATTGATTACTTGCAAGAATACTTCTTTGGATCATTTTAGGCCTATGAGAAGGCTTACAACCTTTCATTGCCATAAAATCCTCTTCTTTCTCCTTACTTGTCAATGCTATATACAATTTATGCTTGCTTTTCCCGCCACTTTCTTCCACCACCACCACCCCTCCGCCACCGAACACCCTTTCGCCCTATAAAATCTATCCTCTTTCTCCGATGAGGGTTTCCGGTTACTTCCGATCTTGAATTCGTCGCTAACTCAGCGTTCCCGCAACAAATATGTGAAATTTAGCATTAAAAGGTTGTGAATCTTGTTGTTCAGTTGTAATCTTGATCTAAATTCACGTCTAATTTCGGTTCATTTCACCCAATTTTGCCGATTTTTGGGGGTTTTTTTTCAAATTTTTAGGGTTTTGTGTTTCAATCGTGATGATGTATCAAATTTGCATCTGATCTTCATCAAATCGGTTTCCATTTCCGGTTTCTAGCGACGAAAACGTCAAATCCACGTCGAATTTAAAGAAATTTCATGTAATTTTCTAAAATTATTATGAAATTTTGTCGGAATTTAGGGTTTTTTTTGTAGCTTAAATTTCCATGAAATTAGTTACAATTTCTTAAAGCGTCAAATCCAATTTTGTACAATTTTATGACATTTTGTCGGATTTTAGGGTGTAGTATAAGTAAATTAGGGCAAATTTTCATCAAATTTTCGTTTAATTTTATGTAATTTCATACAATCTTATGAAATTTTGTAGAATTTAGGGTTTGTTGAGTTACAATTAAATTAGGGGTAATTGTTTTACCTTGTGACACGAGGAGAAGGTAGAGTAACAGAAGGTTCTCTGCTATCATTATCGGAACTAAAAGTAACAAAATGAGAGTTAACTTCCCGGCGAACTCTCCGTCGGCCGGAAACCGCAACCGACGGTCCCGTTGGATCATCGGCGTCGTTAACTCTCACACATCTGAGTCTCTTTTTATTCCCCCATTTTAAAAACAAATCTGTTGTACTCTCTGTTTGTTGTTTGTTGAAAAAAAGGTCAACTAAAGAGGAATTTGAGGTTTCTGGTTGAATTTGTGAGAAATTATAGAGAAATTGCGGTGTAGATGAACGAAAACTGCTTAAATTTTTTGATAAAGTTCAAATTAAGAGGAATTTGAGGTTTATGTTAGAAATTTGCTCAGACAACAGAGATCTGGTTGAAATTGTGAGAAATTGAACAGAAACCTGCCGAAATCGTTGAAATAAAGTTCAAATTCAGAGAATTTTGTTGACGAAAACAGAGATCTGGTTGAAATTATGGAGAAATTGTGGTCTAGATGAACGTAAACATACCAAGATTTTAAAATAAAGTTGGAATTCAGAGGAATTTTGAGTTTTTTGTTAGAAATTCATCGACAAAAAAACAGAGATCTGGATGAATTTGTGAGAAATTGAGAAGAAAATGTGCTCTGGATGAACATAAACCAGCTCAAATTTGTAGACAAAAAAACAGAGATCTGGTTAAAATTATGAGAAATTGTGAACAAATTAAGCTCTAGAAGAACATAAACCTGCAAAATCATCAACAAAATTAGTCAAAATCAGACGAAAACTTCATAATTTGAAACAAATTTGTAACTGTTACCTGCAAAATTCACATAAGCTGAAGTGATTTGTTAAGGCAGTGTTGGTGGCCGTTGGATTTGAATCAACGGTGGATGATGATTTGTAGGTCTATGGTTTGAAATAAAGAAGATCCACCATTCCTGTTTGGGCTTTTTTGTTTGGATATAAAGCTACCCAAAGCCCACAAGCTATATTTTAAGCCTAGTAATAGTTACTTAATGTCTTGGTGAGCCTATGAGCCCAATCATAACAACTTTCCCGTTTTAGTTATTATGCATAATTAGAGCCTTTGAGAAAACCCGTTTGGGCCCACCAAAAACCAACCCTGCCCAACAAAATATGGTCTGTGGTAGAGGTGCACAAAAAGACCGTACTCGGTAAAATAATTCGAAACCGGTTTTTCTAATACTCGGGTATTCTATACCCGAAACCGACCCTACTCGTAGGGTATAGATAGGGTATGCATTTTGATCTCAATACCTGTAACTGATTAATACCTGAAACCAGACAAGAACTGCAGCCGGTTATACCCGGATATATCCAATGTATGATTCGATATCTATGTTTTAAATTTATGTTAGTGCATTTGTTTTAATTTCTTTTACATTATACGCTAATTTGTTAATAATAAACAAAAAGACGATAAAATAGGGTAATATAAACGCAATAGTATTAAAAACCTGGAAGTAGGGTACTAAATCTTGGAAATATGTTATAGAAAAACTTGAACATAGGGTATTCTAACACCCGGTTTCTTAAGAACCGGAACCGAACACTACCCAGAACCAGACACATACGGTATGGTTTTTGGTCAAATAACCGGAACCGAATGAGTTATAGCAGTAACCGGTTCTAACTCTTGAAATGAGAAACCCAAACCGGTTCCATAACCGGAATCGGTTATTAAAAATACTCGGTTTGTGCACATCTAGTCTAGACAAGTTGGGTTGGGCCTTACCCGACGTAATGGTTTATTAGTAGTTTATGATTTCACATTAACAACCTGGTTTGAGCCCAAACTGTTTCAAGGAGTTTCTAAAATAAACGGTTTGGCAGGGAACCCGACCCAAACCGACAGTGGGTTTGGATTTTCAACCCATAAATTGATTTCTAAACCAAACCGATTTGGGCCAAACAGCTTTGAGCCCACAATGAAGAAACGATTTGGTTCATAAATTGGACCGGCTTGCCCAAAAAATACCGATTTGTACATCACTATGCATAATGAAGCATCTTTTTCTTTTTGGTCATACACAGTTGGAGAGAAAAAAAAATATGGTTGGAAAACGGTGGGTGGTGGTGGTGTACGGACGGTGGTAGTGGGTGGTGGACATAGACAGTGGGTGGTACTAGTGGACGGCGGTGATGGTAGACGGTGGTGGATGGTAGTGGTGATGGACGGTGGTGGGTGGTTGTGGTGGTGGTGGACGGTGGTGGTGGGTGGTGGTATTTAACCCTCTACAGACCTTAGAAAATCTTAGAAGTGACTAGTCCAAGTCTGTACCAACAAGAGCTCGCGCAGACGTTTTTTAATGAAACGTCTTTAGAAAAACAAACATTTTGCAGATTGCAATGTCTATGCGGCGCAGACAGAAGAGGATGCGCAGATCTTTTTTAGAAAAACGAACACCACCTTAGGCACTCATTTGTTAAAAACACAAATTGACGGTTCATGCATTATTCCTCCAATTGGTACATTCATATCCATCGATAATGAAATAGTCGGGTGAACATTCAATAAACATATATGGGAGTAATTTGAAACATCTTATGAAAAACCGGTTTTGAAATAGAGTTTTGTTACTAGTGAAAATAAGGTTATTATAGCCTAATAGGTTATCATATATAATAACCGGGATTAATTAGTTGTCAAATAGACCCTTTCAGAATAGAGTCAGGTCGCTTTTCTAACTAAAATTCATTAATATATTGGAGTGATTCATCTCATCATCAAGAAATTAAACAATACAAGTACATGTACACATATAATTTACTATATAAGATTTCACAAACATTACTTCTTTAAAATACACATACACCTATATATATGAAGATATTAGGATACCAACTTGGCCTCTAGAGACTTTCATAGTGTCCACCATGAGTGATTTGAGCATTGACTAAAGGAACTCCTCTCACTGCTGACATTGCTTCATTTGCTTTTTGCACCACTTGATTTATTCTCTGGCCAAACAAGCATCTTAAAGTCAAAATACATAGATCGAAGTTGATATATGATATGATCGATGATATTTAAAAAATATGCATCTTCTTGGGTCCGGGGCAGCGCCCCCGAGAGCATATCCAAGGGGCAGCAAGCCCTGGTTAGGGTCGAGCTGGAAAATACGTCTTAAAAAATTAATTTTTCAGAAATTAGGACATAGTTTCGTAATGTAAAATAAGGCCATTTTTAAGGCATTTTTTATTTTAAAAAATTAGTAACCATCCCAGCCTTTCTTCCCCAAATTTGAAATTAGGGTTCCTGGTCACTTTCTCTAGTTCATTACGAATTTCACACACACACATAACTGTTGTTCAATTTCTTAATCAGGGTTGTGTCCGACTGAATTATTCAGGAAAATCACCGAAATAATTTGATCTGAGAGTGATCACACACACCTCTCTCATTATCCGTGTTTACAAAATTGTCCAACATTAGGTTAGTGGGTCGTATAAATGAACTCGAATACCCGCCATATATTTATTTACGTTAAAGACATCAACCCTAACACATACAAACCTAATATTGTCTAACCCAACCACGACCCTTTTAACTTTATTTAAACGAGTCATACAAGCTGACGGGTTGTAGTCAAGTTTTAAAGGGGTTAACCAGGTTGGAGTTGTAATAAATTGGTTAAATGGCTTGGCAGTTCACCTTATAAAAAACAATTTTTTAATCTTAATTTTAAGCATATTGGTGGGTTGATCTTTTAACTAAAGGGGTTCAAACAGTCAACTTTTACACGATCCATCTAATTAAAAGTGTTAGAAAATATTTATTTTATCTTAAAAAAATCTACTGACAGTAACATGAAAGTTCCAAAACAAAAAAAGGGAGCAAACCTTGTTATCTGGGTAATTCTGAAATTTAAGCTTCTTTTGTTGTTTGTGCCTTTTGCCATTTACATACATGATGATACAAATGGTAGCAGCAGCCATGCCAAGAGAAAAAAAGCCACCAATCCCATTTGATCCCCACTTCAAAATATTCATGAATCTTTCATTACTTTCTTTCCAAACAACCATCTTTCTTGATCATCTTTGGTGATGATGAACAATTCACCACATGGTCATCTACCTTTAAAATCTATATTCACTCCCATAGGCCCATTGGTAAATTCCAAGTTATGCAACATTAGGCCTAGCAAAACGCACGATCAGTTTAGTCAAACTTCTAAAAGATCAATTTTGTTTGGATTAAAACAGAGTCTGGTCAGTTTTTTCTTTGGGTTGATGAGACTGAAAAAAAGTAGCAAATATCTAAAAATAACATATTGTAGTAGTTGTAACTAAAATAAATAAATTTTTGGTTGAGTAGTAGCATATGACAAGAAAAATAACAATCGTGTTATTGTTTTTTCCATTTCTGTTTACGCTTAGACTCGTTGTACTCTTCTATTTTTTTTAATTTATGTCCTATTAAACGTGTTTTAGATAATAACGTAACCTAAAGCGGCTCACGGCTTTATATTGTATGCGCAAACCAGCCTCAATTCAAATTTCCATATCATAATTTCTGGAATTAGTAGTATATTCACACATATTTTAGTATAGGTGTAAATGAGAGTGATTGGGCTAGATAAAACTTTTTTAATATTTATAGATGTGTTGAGTATGATAGATGCCTATGTTAAGTTGAACACTAAATGGCTCCAAGGATTGAGGATGATTGATACGTGTATTTGTGTACCTTTGGATAATTAAAAAGCACAATATTTATATATTTTTGTGGTAGTGAATGTTCTTTGATCTTATTTATTATTGTTACATGTAAAATTTTTGAGCGCGTATATTTTATAGTCTATATAAATAAAAACATGTAAAACTCAAGTTATTGACCCAACGGGTGATGGTTATAACTTATAACTTCATTTCAAAATGTTCTATTCAAAATTCGAAGTGCTTTTTTTATTGTTTTAGCTATCATATCTTATATCTAGAAGACAAAAATAAAAATGTTATATACGTTCTAACACATGTTTAGATTTAACTGATCATACTGAGTATATCAGAAGTTGTTTTAAACATTACAAATGATCCTCTACTATATCCCACTTTACTACATGTCAAAATAACCGACACGTAGAATATTATTAAAAATAACAAGTATATTAAATTTGATTAGAATAATGTTAAATGTTTCATTATAATAATATAATTTTCACGAGTTATAAAATGTTTTTTTCACCCTTCTTATTACCATCGGTCCACATACAACTCATCCGTTAGTTCAAGTTATAAGTCACCATCGTTAGTCACTGTAGGAAAACTTTTAAGTTAACAAAATCATATAAAAACAACTATTTTCTTTTACAAAAACATGTAATATAATTAAATAAAATGTTAGATACTATGATTATCCAATAAAACAGAAAAGGAAAGCTTGAGAGGGGTGGAAGACTCATCTATATAGATGGAAGATATTATCCATATTTTATTGTTTAACATTGCAACTAAGCTAAATATATATAAACTTAACTTTAATTAAAGAGGAACAATGCTTTGGCAACAAGGAACACACATATGCATATGCTCCTTCCACACATAATATTGAATGAAAAACTTTATCATATACCACCACTTTAACTTTATTTTCATAGTTATTTCTATTTAATATAGTTGTAGTTTTTAAATAGTTATATTAATAAAAGAGCTCTTCATTAAACTAAAAATATACCCAGATTAAAAAACTTTGAAGCCTTGCATACATTAACAAAATCTCTAAAACTATTTTACATTCTGTTTTTTTATTTTATCTTTTTTCAATGTTAACTAACTATAGGAAAGTAATACACGCTTATCAAAAGACATAGCTTAACTATAGTAAGGGATTAAGGGTTCAATTCTTATTATTATATACAAACTAACTGGATGTTCGTATGATGCGGTGGGAGCGACATATTGCGTTGCGATACTTGTTTTTGGTACTTTTCTTATTCATATAATATTTATTGTAGCATCATTGTGATAGATATACATCAAAAACGTAGTAATCGGGTTATCCATTTTATTGTGTTGTGCATGGTTCGGTCGATTCGGTTATAATCCTCAACCGAAGCCGAAACCAAAGTCATTGGTTAGTCTATTTTATTAACCAATCGGTTTTCGGTGAACCACTTCGGTTTATTCGGTTGGATTGACGATTTTTGGTTTATTTAATTTCAGATAATAGCAAAAATCAAACTTAGGCTAAAACTTTTGCTTAGAAATATATGAAATTGAGATATAAATACATGAAACAAAAGTATAAATATATGAAATGGAAATATAAAATACGAAATATATGAATAGGAAGTATGAAAGCTAGGAATATATGAAAATATGAATAATTCGGTCCAGTTCAACTAATTTTAGTTAAATGAGAATACAAAAAAATGATAACCAGTTTTTTCTTAATTCGCTTTTCAATTAATTTAGTTTTTGATTTATTTCGGTTCTGTTTTGTCTATTTTCGGTTTGGCTTAGATTAACGATTTAGTTATTTCTCATCGATAACCAATTTTGGTTAATGACCGACAGGTGTGCGCGTGATGGGCAGGAAACACAAACATTGGCACAATGTGCATTGTTCGGTTGGTTAGATTATATCCTCAACGAAATCGAGATCATCGATTATTTTATTAACCAATCCGTTTTCAGTTAATTTTTTGTTAGATTCATTTAATTTCGGTTAATAGCCAAAACCAAACTTGAGCTAAAACTTTTTATTAGAGATACATGAAATTTAGGTATAAATACATGAAATGGAGGTATATATACATAAAATGAGGGTATAAATATGAAATACATAAAAGCTAGAAGTATATGAAAATATGAATGGTTCGGTTTAGTTAATTTTGGTTAAAACGGGGTACAAAAATTCGATAACCGTTTTTAGTTAATTGGGGTTTTATTTAACCAGTTTTCAATTAATTCCGGTTAACAATTCAGTTATTAGTCACTCTTAGACACTGTTAATCAGGTAACATATCAATTTTTTTAACTAAAAAAACTTATAGCAATACTATACTCAAATTAAGAGAACAAAATACTCGTTTATATGATGTAATTTAAAAAAATATTAACTTACTAAAAAGTTATGTTCGTTTAAAAATTTGGGGGGGGGGGGGGGGAGGGTCAATTTTATTTAAGTGGATAAAGTGTAATCACTAACTAACTATCCATAATTTTGTTAAAGATTAGAGATTAAAGTGAAATCTAGATTAGATGATTAAATTGACGGTATTTAATCACGTAACATTCTGTAGATATTAAACATTATGGGATAATAACTAAGTACTTTGGGCTTTAATCACCTGTACACTAAGGCATCATCTACTTGTATATTTTAATCCACACGTCAATACTGACCAATACAACTATCAAAATGTCGACAAAAATGAGTAGGTCGTCAGGGTAATTTGGATTCTTTAAAAACATTATAGCTTATGAGACATGGTAAGAATACGTAAAAGAATTATAAGTTTTTTTGTGCAGGGGAAACGTAACTAATTATATATAACTAAAAGGATGCCCGCGCGATGTGGTGGGAGTGACAATTTGCATTGCGGTATTCATTTCTAGCAGTTTTCTTATTCGTTTAATATGTATTGTAGCATCATTGTGATATCATCAAAGCGAAGTAATCGGGTAATTCATTTCATTGTGATGTGCATGGTTCGTCGGTTCGGTTATTATCCTCAACCGAAGCCGAAACTAAAGTTATCGGTTAGTCTACTTTATTAACCAATTGGTTTCGGTTAATCATCTCGGTTTATTCGGTTAGATTTACGATTTTTTGTTTAGTTCATTTAATTTCTGTTAATTGTAAAAACCGAACTTTGGCTATAACTTTTGCTTAGAAATATATGAAATTGAGGTATAAATACATGAAATGAAAATATAAATATATTAAATGGAGATATAAAATATGAAATATATAAACCTGAGTATAAAGCTAGAAATATACGAAAATATGAATGATTCGGTTCGGTTAAGCTAATTTTGGCTAAACGAGAGTAAAAAAAAAAAGATAACCGGTTTTTGGTTGATTCGGTTCGGTTTCATCTGTTTTCGATTGGTTTAGGTTAGCGATTTATTTATTGCTCACTGATAACCGGTTTTTTGTTAATAACCGATGGGTGCACGCATGATGCGGCGGTAAACACAGACATTGCCACGGTGTGCATTGCTCGGTTGATTAGATTATTATCCTTAACCGAAATCGAGATCATCAATTGGTATATTTTATTAACCAATCTGTTTTCAGTTATTTAGTTAGATTGACGGTTTTTTGTTTGATTAATTTAATTTCGATTAATAGCCAAAACCGAACTTTGGCTAAAACTTTTGATTAAAAATACATGAAATAGATGCGTAGGTACTTGAATAGATGTATAAATACATAAAATGGAGGTATAAATGTAACATTTGTCGAAAAACGGGTTTTTGAAACCCGCTTCGTTTAATAACCGAACAATCAGTTTTAAATTTTTGTTGTTCATTTATGGCTTATTTTAATTTTAAACGATACATATTTAATAAACAAATTAGATGATATAAATTATAATTGTAAAAAAATAAAAATAAATTAATTAAAAAGGAAAACCGGCTGCCGGGAGTCGAACCCGGGTCAGCCGAAAATCCCCAAAGACCTAACGTTCACACAATCAACCACTCCGCCACTTTGATTTTCTGATATCATATTGAATCAATTAATTCAAATAATAAAGCACGGAAGTCAATCTCAGTCAAAATCGCGCCCAAATGGCAGTCGTCGGAAATCCCGACGACTTCGCCGATAATTTACGTTTTCGTCCAAGATAACCGAAGAATTAACTCTAACGACGGTCATAACCGACGTCTGAACCGCGACATCAGTCGTAACCGCCGGAGAACGGCTGACCTTGAATTGAGACCGAATTCAGACCCCATACATCTCGATACTTCCCTATAAATTCACCCACAATCCACTAGAAACCTTTTCGCTCACAAATCGCACCTCATCTCGACGAAAATTCAATCGCCGGAAAACATCTGTAAGTCGCCGGAAAACCGAGACTCACATCCACACGGTAATTCTTTCGACTCTTTCTGTTTCAATCACTCGAATAATCTGTCACTAACACAACTCCACCATCAGAAGCCATCCCAGTCAACGTTCGTCGAAATTCCAACCTTCGCCGGAAAATTTCTGAAACTTCCGAAATCACACTGAGAGCTGGTATGATCTTTCCAACTCCTATTAAACTTTGATTAAGTATCTCAACTTCGTAATAATCGAACATAATTGTTAAATTGATGTCGACAGCCGGAGTTCACTTTCAGAACCGACGGACTCTGCCGGAATTCTGTGAGCAACACTGATCGGTATATCTTTTTCCCCCAAACCCTCTCCATTCGTTACCTTTAAGTCACTTATAGAGTTTAAAAACCAGATAAGGCATAAACCAGACCAAACAGTCGGACCTTGTTTTTTTGGGTAAAATCTAACGAAGAAGACGAAGTCGGGTTGTATCATAAGATTAATTAAAATCAGTTTTATAAACGGGTTAGACACACAGTCCAGCGGTGGACTGTGTGCACACATAACACCTGCGACGCGAGTTCGAATCCTGTCCCAGCTTACTCTCTGGAAATAATTTTTTTTTGTCATTTTAACTGAACCGGGTTGACTCACAGACCATGTTAAGTATAATAAAAACCGAGTTAATAACCAAGTGAGACACACAGTCCAGCGGTGGACTGTGTGTACGCTAACTCACAGGTCCCGGGTTCGAGACCTGTGGTCAACACCGGTCCGATACGTTTAAAATCTTTTTAAAAATAAATAATTTTCGGATTAAACTAAATAGTATATAAGTATAATTAAAAATAGAATTATTTCGGGTTAGACACGTAGCTCAGTTGGTAGAGCTGCGTGCACGCGTACGGGAGGTCACCGGTTCGAACCTTGCTCAGTGCAACAATATAACCGACCGAACCGGTCAACGGTCAACGGTCAACGGTCTCGGTCAACGGTCAAAGTCAACATTTTTTTTATTTATTATTTATTTTTATTCATTTATTTAATTTAAAAAAATCAATTAAAAATACTTAAAAATAACTTTTCAAAGTTAGAAAGTAGCCTTAAACTCACAAAATTATACCCAAAAATCCTATTAAAATAGTTAATAAAATCCACATACTTACCGTACCTTTTCGTTATTTATTTGGTTAGTTATCTCTCGTCGATCAATCCCCTAAACTCGTGCGCATTCAACATCTTCAAACAAACGCACCCAATGTGAGTGAATCTCTATCAATTCCCCGTTTTAATCACATTTTGGGGTGTATCATATGTCGTTATTTATTTAATATAATTAAACATTTGTGCATCCATCATGTTCATGATCAAATGTGTATTCAATGTGTATCCATTGTTTGTGAGGTTGAAGTTTAGATTAATTTTATCATTCCAGTACATACATTTCATAGGCCGCCGCTCCCCATTACCTATGAGCGTGAGCTGTTCCCCATTACCTATGAGCGTGAACCAGGCGTTGCCAACATAAGATCGGCTCCGTTTGATTGAGCCTTGATTTCACATACATTAGCATAGGCCGTCCGTTCCCCATTACCTATGAGCGTGAACGGGACGTTGCCAACATATACATTGTCATTCTTATTTCATGCTTAAGCAAGGTGGTTTGTGATTGTTATGTTTACATACATTTGTTCATATATGATTATTGCACAATTTTCCTAAATTAAATTTAAATAATAAATCAATAACAAATGTTTTAAACAAGGTTCACTCGCCAACTTTTGTTGACCCAAAATTTCCCATTTTTACACATGATACAGGTGATCAAGTTGAAGCAAGAAACATATAGGGCGGCCTAGAAGAATAAACCAGTTTAGATTATGGATTTGTTTAGTTAATTTTTTCCTTTCCTTGTATTGTATGAATTTGACTTGGAACTTTGAAATGTAATTTGGATTTAATAAATATGAAACATATTAGTAAACATCATGAGCTTTGGTGATAACCCAATTATGCCCCGACTCTTATTCCGCTGCGGGTCGGAGTGTGACAATAAATATGAAATAAATGAACTGCGGGTATGAAAGCTCAAAATATATGAAAATATGACTGGTCCGATTAAGTTTTTTTGGTTAAATGAGGGTATAAAAAATCGATAACTGTTTTTTTGTTAATTCGGGTTTCGGTTAATCAGCTTTCAATTTTTTTGGTCTTTTTGTGCTTTTTTACAATTTTAACCCTGAAGTTTCATCATTAGCTATTACAAGCCCTTAGCTTTCTAAATACTTTGTAAATCGAGTTTTACGTGTTTATTTTTAGTTAAGTGTTGATATAAACTTAAGTTGATTTACATTTCAACATAAATTGTTTTGTATTTTCTCAACTTTCAGTATTGACACTTACGACCTTTTAACTTTCTAAATATTTTTGTAATCGAGTTTTACGTGTTTAGCTTTAAGTTTTTGGTTGATTTCGGTTAACAATTCAATTATTACTCACCCTTAAACATTGTTAATCACGTAACATACCAAATTTTAGAATTAAAAAACTATTGCAATATTATACTCAAATTAAAGAGAATAAACTACTCGTTTATATGGTGTAATTAAAAAAAAATACTAACGTATTAAAAATTATGACCGTTTAAAAATTGTCCCGAGGGGGGGGGGGGAGTAAGTGGATAAGTGTAACTACTAACTAATTATCTATAAATTTGTTAAAGATGAGAGATTAAAATGAAATCTAGATGAGAGGATTAAATTGACGGTCTTTAATCACTTGACATTTTGTAACTATTAAACATTTTAGGACAATGACTAAGTACGCTGAGCTTTAATTACTTGTACATTAAGGCATTATCTACTTGTACCTTTTAATACTGACCAAGACAACTATCGAAACGTCGACAAAATGAGTAGGTCGTCACAGTACTTTTGGATTTTTTAAAAACATTATAGTTTATAAGATATGGCTAGAATACGTAAAAGAATGATTAGTTTGTTGTGGAGAGGGAAAAATGTAACTAATTATCTATAATTTTGTTATAACTTAGGGATTTAGGTGTAATAAGTTTAGGGGCCAAAAAATAAATAATGTTTAAAAGACCAAATTACCTTCATTTTAGGGGTCTATCTATAAATTAAGATGGAAAAGATCTTATTTTTTGGGTATGTTAAAATACCATTCCTTCATGCATTATAAAATAATATAGATTATGTTAAATCTCAAGGATTTAAGTATAGTAAGATGAGAGGCTAAAATATAATTATTGTTTAAAAGACCAATTTACCCGTGTATTTATAAATTAAATTTTTTTTATATTTTTTCTAGTATATTAAAATAGCTGTCCCTCATGCATTATAATAAGTAACGGTGAGGATGATTCGGAAGTATAGATATGAATCTCATGAGCCAAAATGATAAAGACTGATCACTATTTGTAAATGCGATTTGTAACTTGTGACTTGACGTACCAACTGAGCGAAGCCTATTTTTATTGATATTTAGTCTCATCATTGCGTGAAGCCTTTCGTCTCATCATTATTTTCGCTCTTGCAGTGGATCAACTATTTTCATTTTCATTCATATTTTATGAGTCTCACAATGTATTGTTTGAGCA
The DNA here is from genome assembly GCA_947069175.1 of Scalesia atractyloides. Lineage (NCBI taxonomy): Eukaryota > Viridiplantae > Streptophyta > Magnoliopsida > Asterales > Asteraceae > Scalesia > Scalesia atractyloides. The sequence goes on along the minus strand of CAMTDV010000001.1, from coordinate 85,791,253 downwards.
CACTTGCTACCAAAGTTCCACATAACACATAAGATGCTCGGAGGATGTAATAAAATTTATTAAGACCACCATTTGATCTAACTTAACAAGTCCTTATTAAGACCACCATTTGACCAATACATGTTATAAGAGTGTCATAATCTGATCATGTAGGCAAAAAAAAAAAAAAAAAACCATACCTTACCATCCTTAAATCGCCCGCCGTCAAGCTTTCTACCAATTTAGGACAACTGGCCAAGAATCCCCTGCCGATAAGACTGTAAGGAACAATCTCGATGCCAAGTTCTCTACAAATAAGATCATAAAAATTAGCATCAGAGTACATCGGATCGCGTCCCCATATAGACCACTCGGCCTGTATTGCTGAAGATTAGGGCCGTGATCGAGCAGAGCCAGGCTGGGCTTGAGCTCAAAACTCAAACAAGCCGGCTCGCAGTGGCGGATCTAGTCCAAAAATTAAGAGATATCCAAAACCGATTTTATTATAGTAGGGGTAGCCCATGCTACCCCTACTATAACACTACCTCTGCCCCTGCCAGCTCGGCTCAGCTTCCTTATTTTTCGAGCTGAAAAGTCGAGCTCAAGCTCGGCTTGTAAAATCTTCGAGCCAACTCAAGCAAGCCCAATCGAGTCAGCTCGTTATTTTTTTTTAAATATTGATAACATAAAAAAGTATAATAAGAACAATTAAGACACTTTCTGAAATATATATACACACACATACACACGAGCCATCTAGTCGAGCCACGAGCCAAACACCCCTGGCTCGAGCTCGGCTCGATACAAAACGAGCTGTTTTCGAGCTAACCACGAGCTTTTTGAATACCAGATCACCTGCAAGTTGGAAGAATTTCATCCTCCAAATCACGTGCCCATATAGACCACACGACTTGTATTGCTATTATTGGATGAACAACATGAGCCCTTCTAATTGTTGAAGCACATGCTTCTGATAATCCTATGTACTTCACTTTGCCTTCCTCTACCAATTTCTTCAGTTCTCCCAACCGTGTTCATTACAGTTTAGGGATGAGCAAACGGTACCGGTATCGAATTTCCTAAACAGACTTGATTTTCGGTACTGATTTGGTACCAACTGTTAACGTTTTCGGAACCAGTATGGTATGGTTCAGTACCTTTTTTTACCTTCAAATACTGGTCCATACTAGTACCGAACCGTACCATACCAGGTATTTTCAGTCTGGTACCATTTTTTGGGATTTTCAATACCGTGCTCATCCATGTTGCAGTTTGCCACACATATATAAAACTGTTGGTTGATTCATCTCAATCATGGGTACCATAAAGGTAGGGGTGTTTAACATTTGAATCGAACTCAAAAAACTTGAATTCAAAATTCGAATAACTCAAACAAGAGAGACAAACGGTGACTTCGATTGGGACACGAGTGTCAATCCTACAGTCAACTTCAAGTCTTTCCAAGCTAGCTTCACAAGCTGACCGGACATATGCCGGATCACCACAAACGTCCAGCTTTCCATCAATCCATCGTATGCCGAATTTCGTAGCGATTTGAACTTTATCTCTATATCCTCCTTTCAAAGCCCGCAAAAGAAGGATTAATACCAAATCATAAGTCACGAAACCAGAACTTTTTTATTGATAAGCCTCTTTTCTCTTCCTTTGCCGGCTTTTCTACTAGAAAAATCTTCGATTTTATACATCAAAATCTAATAAATTCATGTATGGGAGATCAACGGACTCTCTTGACCCTCTGTTCTGTCTAGTGTTACAAAAATCAGGAGTAGTATTATCATAGCTACCGGGTAAAACACATCCGGACCAAAAATCCGACCCGACTCATTCAAAACCGGTAACTTCACATTTCATTAATCTTATTCAATCACTCCCAAAACAGGATATATACGGAGAATTAGGGTTTTGCTCGAAGCTTACCGGAAAACTCGTCGGAGATGGATGCATCAACGGAGAAGATCAACTCTCATTCAGAATACGATTCATCTGAAGATCTCGAACGACAATCGCGCGAACTTAAAGCCGGTTTACATCCTCTCAAGGTATTGTTTCTCGATATTTTATGTACATTTGTGTTCAGTTATCGATTCGATTTTGCATATAGTGTCTGATCTAGGAACAGAAGTGTAGTTTGATTATTAATTAGGTCATTTGCGATTGAACGCTGTTCAGTTATCGTTTGTTAGTTTCTGAGAAGAATTTTACGTCAGATTTAGAGTAGGATTTGATTATTAATCAGGTTATTTGCAATCGAAAGATGTTCAGTTATCGTTTGTTAATTTCCGAGAAGAATTTCATGTTAGATATGTTGAAAAGTGTGAGGAAGTTATGTTAGTGAAAAGTTTACAGCAGAATTTGTGCTGTATAAGCTTCATTTTTGTGATGGAAAAGTTGAAGCAGGTTAGTTTGGATTAAGTTGCTATGATTTTTGTGATTTATTTGTTCAGAATTTTAGTTGAATTGGATATGTTAGTACTCAGTTAAGCAGTAGTTACGTTTGTGAAGTATAAATGATGTGATGCAATGGTTTGGTTTGCAGGATTTTTCTCCATTTGGTTTGTTAGTACTTAGATTGACCTGTTGTTGTTGTCAGCTGAGCATTGTCTTCGTAAACGTCTTAGTATTGTTATCTATAGGAGTAACTCAACTTTTGTATCTGTTTATATTGTTTGATGACAGATGCTAGACATTCTCGCTCGTTCGCTATGTCATTTTAGTTGTTTTAATTGTTGAGAAAAATGTGGTTTGCTTAAAACTTTTACTTCACAAGTTCCCTTGGATCTTCAGTTTGGATTCAATGCGTTTAGTGCTACAGATTTGTATCTTGGTGATGAGTGATGAATGCCTTTATTTTTTTGGCATCTTTCAGTGTTTGTATTACACTTTAATCAGTGCTTATTGTTTTACTCCTGCAGAACAAGTTTGTATTCTGGTACACTCGGCGCTCACCTGGAGTTCGTACACAGACATCATATGAAGACAATATGAAGCAGATAATGGACTTTAGCACTGTAATAATTCATCACATACTTCTTTTTAGGTTTACAGTTACTTGTCACGTTCAATATTTAGCTATTATTTATGTTGACAACTATGTCTTGCATTACCTACAGGTTGAAGGTTTTTGGGTGTGTTATTGTCATTTGGCTCGCCCATCATCCTTTCCATGCCCGACTGATTTGCATCTTTTCAAACAGGGGATTCGTCCTCTTTGGGAGGTATAAAACATATCTGAACACTTACTGTTTTGATCAGTTCCCCCTCAGCCTAGTTTGAATTGAAGTATAATCTTTGGTTTTGTAGGATTCTGCTAATTGCAATGGTGGTAAATGGATCATACGGTTCAAAAAGGCTGTCTCAGGGCGTTTCTGGGAGGATTTGGTAAGGAAAGTGGGCCATCTTTGACATTTTTTAGGAGGATTTGGAAACCTTTATTAGTTAACCTAATTATCAATAGCATGATTTTCAGTTATAAATTATATGTTAATAAATAGTTATCCAGTTTCTAAGTTGATCATATGTCATCTCTCGTCTGTCACTTATTCATGTATTCATATTCTGATTATCTACTATTAATATGTCTGTTGGTGAAATCTTTTCCAGGTTTTAGCATTGGTAGGTGATCAACTTGATTACAGTGGTAATATATGTGGGGTCGTGTTGAGCATCCGCTTCAATGAGGATATATTGAGCGTCTGGAACCGCAATGCATCTGACAATTAGGTAAAGGTTACCATATCATCTGCATGTTTATTAGAGGGCATGATAACAACCCATATATTTGTATGTTTTGAATTAGTTGACTTGAGATGTGTTTGGTCCCGAACTGAACCAAAATCTATTTTGTAACTCATACAACTTTCCATGTAGTTTTATCCAAACTTCAAAAGTTAAAGATTATATTTGTAAATAATTGTTTTTTAGTTTTATCATATGTATCACATTAGTTTCTTTACTTTATATGCACAAAAAATGTGCTTGTGGGTCAGGTCATCAACAGTACCTTCACCTGACCTGTTTTGACCCGTTATTGAAATTTGTTTTGATGATCAGGTGGTGATGGCTTTAAGAGATAAGATAAAACGACACTTGAAGCTTCCGCATGGATATGTTATGGAATACAAGCCACATGATGCTTCCCTGCGTGATAATTCATCATATCGGAACACTTGGTTGAGAGGATAGAGAAGTAGAAGCCGGGATGGGGTGGGGCGGCCTGTTGTTGGGATGCTTATGATGGTCAATATATCGGGTCCTTGTTATGTTTGACTAACCTACCTTGAATATCAAAGAAAGAAGCAACATTTGTCATGTAGACATGCTCTAGCATATCAGAGACTGGTATAATTTTAACATGGATGGTAATTGTGTAGGGTTGAAAGTTCGATGGGTTGAATTGATGAATTTGAACATTACCTATGCATTATCATCTTGTAAACCGAATATAACCCATGTAACTGTATATCTAAAGGAGTCAAACAAATTGGTGAGTTGTACATGAATTGTAATCAAGTTGTAAATGGGTTAAAGGAGGTCATATACGTTGTGAATGTGTTGAACACCGCATTTTTAATGAAATGTACTTTCTTAACATCTTTTTATTTCTGTACACGATAAGTTCACAAGTTAATATAAACAAGTGAACATGACATTTTAATATAAAGAGTTAAACAAAAAAGAAATAATTATATAAAGCGTTAAAAAATGAAAATAGAAGACCTAATTATTCATGTGTTGTGTTTAGGATCATACTGTTAAACATCTATTGATTTACATTATAAGTTTAAGCTATTAACGAGTTAGATGTTCAATTGGTTGCTTATTTCAAAAGATTATAAGTTAAACATCTAATGAATTACATGATTATAAGTTTAAGCACCATATTTAAGCTATTAATGGGTCAAATATAATTTTGGTGAAATCGATGGACAAAGTTTCAAATGAGACTATATAAACATGAACTTATTGATTAATAAAATAAATTTGGCCAAGCATTAATCATCTCTTTCTTTTCTATCTTCCTCTAGAAATAATATCTATTCTCAAAGAGGGAGTTCTATTGCCCCAACATTGAATTCAATGTTTTCTCCGGGTACGAGACTTTATAAAACTCAGAGTAAGTCGTTGCAAGCTACCTCGCATATAGTGTGTTTTTTTTTCTATAATTTGACCCGTTTAGCCATATCATTATTCAAGTCGTCACGACCTCTTTATTTTTATTTACATTTCACGAAAAATAAGATTGTTTGTAATTGAACGGGTCAAATATAATTTTGTTCTTTTGTTTTTATGGTTTTCGGTATAGATTTGTAATTTATGTTATTACTTAATAACAACTTTGAATCAATCTTTGCTTCAATGGTAACACTTTACGAATTAGACGGAAGGTATCCTCCAGGTATGAGTTCTTTCCCCTACTTGCAAGTAACTTTAGTTAAAGAAGCATAAAGCTTGATTGCTCATTTACTATCTTCTTTTTGTTCTATGGAGGAGTATAAGTCAAAAAAGAATAAGCAAATGTACAAATTACAAAATAATATAATATACATGCTTTTTCCTTTTCCTTGATTTCCAAGAATAATATCATATACGTGCTTTTTCCTTTTCCTTGCTATAAGTAACTTAGGAGTGTAGCATTCTATCTTAATCTTAACCAAATTAATACCTAAAAAAACTATGATGAAGGTACTTGAGCACGAGCATCCACTGAAGCTCATTGATTTGCAGGTGCATGTTGAAGATGTAGACGAATCTGATGATGAAGAGGAGAAGGAGGAGGATTTGGTTCCACAAGATGAGTTTTCGTGTACTTGTAAGCGGTGCGGCCAAGATATCAACGAGTATTACAGGTACTACTATAAATGTATACATGATTCATGTGATTTCGCTCTTCATAAATTCTGTGCAGAGCTCCCAGAAACATTAAAACACGCATCACACCGACATCCTTTTACCGTCATTGACCCTTGCTGCCCTTTTACATGCTTTAAATGTCAAAGACATCACGAGGCAGGTGCATTGTATTACTGTATTTATTGTGATTGGTTTTTGGATGTAAATTGTGTTGTGGAAGCAGACAAAAGGAGGATCTACCACCCTAGCCATCCACACCCACTAGTGTTTCTTTGCTCCAAACCCATTTTATGTCACTGTAACGCTTGTGGGAAGGAACATAAAGGGGTCTTCTTTCAATGTACCACATGTCCTGACTTCACCATACACAACGATTGTGCTTTCCTGCCAAAACGTTTGTTAATCCAACGTGCTACAAATGCCGTTTTCAGCCATACCCATCCACTTACCCTTTCTTATTCATTCCATCAAGAAGAGCAAAGGCTAAATATTATCCTAAGTGCAGAGTATGTGATGGTGATTTGGATTACAAGGGGGATCTCTGGATTTACAAATGCGAGAAATGTATATACTATGCCCATCTAGATTGTGCAACATCAAGAAGAGAGTCATTCATGTCCATTGGTAATTACTATTTCTTTTGATATATCATTCATTCCATCTGTTAGTTATTTACTTCTTATTTATGTCGCCCTTATTATCTATTTGTTATCTTTCAGGTGGAGGTCAACCCGTTAAAAATTATAAAGATGTTGACTATCCCAATCTTCTCCATTTACCATTTCCCGATCAAACTTATAGCATACCCAAACATTTATTTTTAAAAGAACCTGAACCTACGCATTATGGTAATCATGAGGTAAGCCTGCAACATATTAATCATCAACATGAGTTAATTCTAGTTGACACGGAAAGCACCGCGTCAACCTTCTCGAAGATCAATGAATTGATCATGTGTCATAACCCAATGAAAAAAATAGAACTATTATGCAACGGATGTGTGAGACCAATCATGGAGATGCCTTTCTACAAGTGTCGGGACAATGAAGATGAGAGCTGCAACTTTGCTATTCATGAATGGTGTACTCGGCTGCCAACAAAAGTAGAAAACCACCCAGGTCACCCACAACATACCCTCGTTCTAATGTCAATCGTCCCATATGTGTTTAACATATTTTATTGTGGAGTTTGCCACTTACCTTGCAATGGCTATGCTTATGGTTGTGTTAAATGTAGATTTTACGTTGATGTTACCTGTGGGTTTATGCCTGAGAAAATCACTCATGAATCTCACCCAAATCATCTTCTTTCAGTGGTTAAGGTGGATCGGTCTAGAAAAAAATGTCTTATGTGTGGCTTTTACGTACGTTACGATTATCTACGGGGAGAACCAAATAAGTTGAATTTCAGTTGCAGCTTTTGTGATGTGCATATTCATCCGAGGTGTGCTTTGTTGTTGCCTAAGACAATTAGGCACCCTTATGACAAACATCCAATGCACATGAGTTACCTCCCAATTGAAAACCACAAGAGTGAATACTTTTGTGAAATTTGTGAGGAAAAATTGAATCCTCATAATTGTTTCTATCATTGTGATGTGTGTAGTCAATCGGTGCATTCTAATTGTGCTCCTTTAATAGTTCAGAGTGAAACAGAAACCTTTTCCAGATATGGAGACTTACTTGGAATCTATTTGTATTTAAATATGAAGTTTGGGAGAATTCATAAGATTTATGGTCACCCACATCCTCTAACATTTGCCCAAGGGATTGAGAATGATGGTATATGCAGTGTGTGCGCTAAGGAATTACGGTACAAGATGATACTAAGGTGTCCCGAGTGTCCGTTTGCATTTCATCTTGATTGTTTGGATAACTTGGACAACTCATGAAGGTCTATGTTTCATCTTCCACGTACTTTGATGGCACGAGGCTTTTGATCTATCTTAACTTTTTTCTCTAATTAATTCTCCTTAAGAAGTTAATAGTTTGTATAATAAGTTAATGTCACAACTGTTTCTTGTATATCTTTAATGTGTGAAGTGATGCAATGAAAAAAATACTTGGCATTTGTGTGTTCATTCTTATTATTCTTTTAATTTAATAAAAGAAAAAAATAAAAGAAAGAATAAAAAGACGAATAACCGGCTACGAAACCCTAATTGTGGTTATAATGTATAGATGGGCTTCGTGATTGGGCTTAGTGTGATTCTTTTGCACGTTGGTTAAAGTGTTAAACTCTTTCGTGGGCTTATGTGGGACCTAAACACAAAATTTTTTTTATTTAATCCAACTTATCTATAATAATTTGGGTTAAGGTTGATTTGATGATTATAAATTTTAGTTTTATATTATATAGTTCTAACAAATTACTATATAAATTCGTTTATTTTCAATATGATGACGTATAACATTGAGGACGTGGTGTACCCATGATAGCTTTTCTATCGTTGATGTTTTTTAACAGCAAATATCATCGCTTCTGTCTTTTATAGGGTTTGACCCCATAATCATTTACTTAGTTGGAGAATACAAACTTTACCACTAGATTATCCCCTTGGGGACTCATCGTTGATACATGAAAATATTTTAAAAGTACCACGCTATACATAAATAAAATTAAGACATATGTTATGTTTGATGAAAACCACAGTATCATTTCCCTAAAATGAGTTTTGTCAAATACGTAAGATTTTATGTTATGTTGTTACGTGTGTTCTATATGGTATACATTAGGAATTGTGTAGAAGGTAGAATATTTGGACTCTATAGTGATAATGGTGTTGGGACAAAGCTCGATGTTGAAGGGTTGTGTCTGTTATTATTTTTTTATTGTCTTATGATTTGAGATTTCTTGATGAGAATCGTTCTTTGTAATGAGTGTGGTTTATTTGTAAAGAGATAAATTGGTGATCACTATCAACATTAGTCAAGTAGGTTAACACAACCATGGCATTAGCTTCTTGAAGTGGACAAAACTCGTATTGGTTATAAAGACTTCCCATGAGGATACTAACACTAGCCCTACAATCAACTGCTGCGCTAGTAAACGCGATCACAATCTCCAAAACAAAAAGATCCTTCACTCGAGTACGAATCTAATCCGAACACGAAACGAGACAGTGGCAGCGCATGGCAGGACTGGCGGTGCGTGACAGCAAGTGGCGCGTGGACGGAGCGGTGACCGACAATCGGCGGCAATGACAGCGGGTAGGCTCGGCCGGTCGCTAAGGAGGAGGGAGAGAGGAGAAATAAGTGGTTTGTGAGGTTTCCTTGTGTGTTCGGGTTTTTGTCACAACTATCTTCTGTAATTAGGGTTTTAGATAAATTTCCTATTAAAAAGAACCCATAATTACAACCTGCCCCATCAACTATTTGCTTTCTCCTCAAGTAACTAACTCCTTCGTTAATTACTATTTACTGGTCAACCATTTGACCATGATTTTACTATCTAATAATAAAATCACTCTCACAATTATTATCTAATAATAATTAATTTTCATTTATTCGAATAACAATTATTCTTCGCTCATTAGTCAAACACTTTGACTTTCTTTTATTCTCAATAAAATAACTCTTTTAATTTATTATCTAATAATTAATTATTATGGTTTAACTTTTTAAACGTCACCACTTGTTTCCGCTAAATTAATTGTTTCGCAAACAATTAATACTTCTAGCATTTCATTAAATACTCATTCTCCACAGTTAATCGTCTTTTGTGATCTATAACAATTAACCTTTAAATATTTTTCATCGTCCGAAGTGTAACTCTTTAGATCGTACTTTAACAACAACGTTAGATAATTTATAATTGGACACCAATTCCAATAGGTTCAACTTTATTATCAATAATTTGACCGTTGCGAAAAATACTAACCTTGTTGATTGGTATGATCCGCATGTTTTTCAAATTTGACCCTTGGTGTTGCGAGTTCATGGTAGTATCACTTGGAAGCTTCCCCAAGCTTCCTTAAATTGGGTCACATCTTTAGCTAATTGACCCACTTGCCTCGTTAGAGCCTCGTGAGACTTATCTCTCACCTCATTCACCCTTTTAATTTCTTTGATGTCATTGTTGGGCTTATTCATCATGTTCATGAGGGCATCCAACCTTGAGCTTACCAAATCATCACTACCATCTTGTTTACCCGAAGACCCACCTTGTTGGTTATTGTAACCTCTAGAGTAGTTACCTTCCTAATGGTTGTAACCTTGGTTACCATCTTGATTGAAAAGTTCCTTCGGTAACCCTCTTGGTTGTACTTCCCTTGTTGGCAGTTCTAGAAGATGTTTGTTTACCTCTTAATGGGGCTCTTAATGGTTAAGACTTCTTACTTGTTTAGCACTTAATGGTTTAGACTGTTTGTTTCACGAACAGATGTCTGAATGGTTCAAACATTTGCCTCTGAATAGCTAAGCATTATACTGAGTCTGAATGGTTAAGACCTCTAATCTGAATTGGTCAGACATTTGCCTCTAAACTGTTAAGCATTACATTGGCTCTCAATGGTTCATACCTCTTACTAGTTAAACACTTAACCATTAAGAAGTTGCCAAACGGCCCCTTAGTATGATTGACCCCTTGATTACTCCCTGGTTGTTTGCTTGGAAATTGGGATTCATTTGGTTAGAGGAGTTCCTATACCTAAAGTTTGGGTGGTTTCTCAATTCCATGTACGATGCCAAAATTTTATTGAAAGTCGAGGTCTGGTCAAAGATAAAGTTCAAATGTGTTCCTAATTACCTCAAGCAATATAGCTATGGGAATAAGGGTGTCGAACCATGAATAGATTGTAGTCGATGTTAAATGTGTTCCTAATTACCTCAAGCTATGTAGCTAGAGGCAATAAGGGTGTCGAACCATGAAAACATTATAGTCGATGTTTAAGCTTAGTTGATTAAACGGGTGATTATGAAGTTTGGAATGGTTATGAAGCTTGCTATATTATCTTCTAAAGTTTATTGAAAAGGTGAATCACAATGTAATTCTAGTGGTTGTTTCGAAGCAAACATTGCTTTTATGCCAAACTTGATTATTAGATAATGGTAAATTAGGTAGAGTTGTTAACAATATTTAAGAAGTAATCACATGCGGGTTTCGATTAACAAGTGTCTAGGGTTATTTCACACAAATAGTTTGATTATTTTATGAACACCAATAATTTCTTGAGTTTATAGACTGAAAACTTAATTGTAGATATCAACAACCAATTATCATACATAAATGGTGTAAGAAAACCTTCACGATATGAATCAAAGACAATTGTATTTTTATTAATAAAAAACAACGAATAAGCCCTAACACAATCAAAACTCATAGTAGTAATCATCTCAATGTCAATGATACAAGAAAATCTTAACATTTCGAGTTCAAAAGAATACTAACAATTAATCCACATAATTTCAACCAAAAGATTAAAAAATGTTTGTATCAAACCAAAATATGTAAAGCAAACCCTAGATTACTCACAATCTTTCACCCGAGGATGATAGCCACTCATGGTTGATGATTAGTCTTCAAAACTTGATGGAATATGATAATAGATCAAATGGAACCTTGAAAAGTGTCCCAAAATCGCCTAATGGAAGCCTAGATGGAGCATGGGAAGATAGTTTTTCGAAATTGGTTCCAGAGCTAGTCAAAAGGGGAGTCCCCCTTCACACAAGTAAGGCGTCCAGAACACCCAAGCAAATTCGCAACGCTTATATTCTCCGTTTTGCTCTGTTTTTCACCCCCATTCTTGCTAGATCCATCCACGATGCCCCAAGCAAATTCTCGACGATTATTTGGGTTTTATACACATGTGTGTAGTGTTTGTCGTTCGTTGAACAATTTGGGTTTTATACACATGTGTATAGTGACTATTTGTTTTTATTCACATGTGTATAATTGTTGTTAGCTAAGTTATTGGTTATTATACACATGTGTATAGTGATTGTTTGTTTTTTATATATAATAGCCAAGACACATTGTTATTGGACATATATTTTATTGAAGAGAGAAAAATACTTAATTCTAATTGGAGAGAGAAAAATACTTAATTCTATTTGGAGAGAGAAAATATTTAAACTTTACTATTATACCTTTTCTATTTATTTTTTAATCTATAAAAAAAGAATAAATGGTCCAGATTGGTTCATTTTGTTCACAAAAACCATTAGATTCACTCTTAAAACCCTACCCTAGGGTAGGATTGTTTATATATTTTAAAATTTAAATTAACTTTTATTATTCGGTTCGGTCAGTCAACCAATAAGGCAACTGATTCATTGTCCGGTCGACTTTTAAAACATTGCTAAAAAGACACATCAAATTGCATGAAAATTCTATAAGTGAACTATTAAATGGTTCGATGGAGAAAAGAAAAAGATTTGTGAGTGTCCAACCCGGCTAATGGGCTAATCCAGAGAGGTTGGGCCATGAGTGGGTCTGGGGATAATATTGGAGCAGAACAACAAATTCAGTTTGGGTTCACACCAATCAGTTTTCTTGAGCTTACTATTCTTTCCAAAATAACATCTCAAAAGTTATGAATACAAAACAACTGTCTACTGTCGATAGTCTTTTATTTCTGACAAAAGCATATACGAAGACATTATGCTTTGGGTGCAAAAATGTTGCGGAGTGTAGAGAAACTCGATTACTATGTGATTCGTCTCACATTGCTTAACTTTGTGAAAAAAATTGTTAAGCGGAATGCTTACTTATGGAAAAAGACAAAGAGATCCCTGATTTAGAACCATAATTTTGTTGGGGTTGAGATATGTCAAGCCAATAGTGAATAGAAGGTAGTCTAATGTTTCATTCAACCAGGCGGTACAAGCCTTGACCGGGGCGAGGAGACCTGTGAAGTTGAGTTGTCGAGTCGGATCATGATAATAAATAGGTATTGAGTTTATGTTCTTTTTGATTCAAGTGACTTTGATCGAAGGCAAAACTCAAGGACGAGTTTTTAGAAGAGGGTGATGCAGGGTTATTTACATGTCTGAATTGATGATTGTTCTTTTGATATTTATGATTTGAATTTCTTATTTTATTATGTTTGTTTTCAGTTTGAATTATGATTCCTAACTATAAGTATATGGGGTTTATTGTTATTTTTTATTTGAATATTTGTAAAAAAACACATCTGAGGTTTTTTTTTGGAACCATTCGGTTCATATAGCTTTTAATTTAACATTGAGTTATCTAGTCATTTGATTGCTTACGTTGATTCTGCATCAGTATGACTTGGATACCTTTTGGAATTGTGTATGGGATTCACTCTCAGATTAAAGTATTTTGTAAATACACAAAATCAACAAGTAGATAAAACAAACAATGTTTTTTAAGAAACGAGAAGTTCTTCTTCGTGAAACTAAAGTATGAAATTGTTGTGTTTATTAGTCCTCAATATGTTCTTCGTATATGGGTTAACCATCGCAACATTTTAGTTAATGGTTAATAGTTTGGCAATTACAACTGTTCGCAGCTACAACATTTACATTAGATACATCCGTGGGTAACATTAGTGGAAATGTCAAGAAGATTCAATCAACGTTAACCAAATTATTATTGATCATTGTTTAGTTGTCACTGATCGACTGCAACTAACGCGTAGTTGTCACCGATGGCCATTTGTCATTGCTTGACTAAGATACGATGCCATTGATCTTTAGTTACCACCATTGATCAATAGCAACTTACCACTGATCATTAGTCATATTTGAATATCAATATTCACTCAACTTACCACAGTGTGGGTTTTCGCTGGCCCACGACAAGTGCGGGGTGCGCAAACCACAAGCTGAGGCTCTGTCAACTGATTATTTGATTTATATGAATTGAATTTTGTGAATCAACTATTGTTAACTAGCTACTCTGATTTTTTTTTTTGTGAAACTTGAAAGTGTTACACTTGAAATATGAGGATGAGATACATAGCCTAGGTAGATAACCATTTCCTAATTATTTTTTTATAGAACCTAACTGTTTTTCTAAGATACAGTTACCAACATTGGATATGTAGCTTTAGGTTTGTTTACTATTATAACCCTTTCTTTGAGCTAATGGTTAGGTGAATTGGATGTTGAAAACTGTTCTCTCCACATGGTATATGACAATAATAAATCCATTTATATTTAAAATGCTTAAGGTTGCAGTTAAAGAAACTTTTTTTTGTAATCTTGCTAATTTATAATCAAACTTTCTTAGTTAATCATGCTTGAGAGAAGCTCTGGAGTCCCAATATATACTCAGTAGTCAGTACTCATCATTTTTGTCTTGTGGCCACTGCATTTTAATGTGATTGTCTTGATCTTGTTGCTTGCTTTTTTGCTTAGCTTAGCATTTGAATCCTGTAACCTAGTTGATTATTTGTGTTAAAGACATTTAAAAATAATTTAGGTAAATCTAACTTGTGTTGATGGGTGATGATGATATTAGAGCTAAGAGTATTCTTAGAAGCAACTTCTCTATAATCTAGGATAGAGGTACGATTTATCTACGCCCCGCCCTCCCTAAAACCCTACCAGTAGTTGATCATCTTTATTTTTATTAGTGATATTTCACTAGGTGTATATGGTAACTTGATAACTATTTGTTTTATTATATAAGTTTATATTATGTCGCACATCCTTAAATTCTCAAAGATGGCCCTGCACGCTTCCAAGCTCCCGCACACAATAATCTTAGAACTAATAAAAAGTATTTAAATGATGGATATGGAGATTGTTTATTTTGTTAATGATGTTCTTGAAACTTGTATTAATGTGGCGTTGATCACTGCTTTAAATTTGTTATGGAGATAAAATATCACATGCTAGTAAATATTATTATGTCATTACAAATTTTATAATACAATTAGGATAATATATATATTATTATTAAACTCTTTATATTTACTTATTTTTCTCAATAATACAACTTAGCATATATACGATAAGTTTGGATATATTCCTTCTATCTTGTATTCTTGTATTAGAATATATAAAAATAAAAAATATTTCACTTTATATCATCTGGTCACTCGAAACCGATTGCAAGATAATATAAAAAACGATCACGAACATTTATAATATGAATAAAGCCAGATGAAATAAGAATCGTAAATAATGAGCGATGCAGAGAAACAGCCATGCATGCATGCAGATATCAGATATGGTTGATGGGCACATTTTCCAAAGATTCCCTGCAACTTCCCATTAACCTAACTCTTTGCTAAATTCATCAACTCAATCACCACTCTTTCTTTCCCTTTATAGTATAAAACTATAAAAACCTTGAAAAAAATGCTTCAAAATATTATGTTAAGCTTCATTAAACAATGATTTAATGGTTTTGTTTGTTTGAACTTGTTTGATGATTAAGATAGAGGTTAAAGTCATATCTCATGCACGTAGACTTAGTGACGGATCTAGCCTAAAAACTCAGAGGTATCTAAATATTTTTTATTAGATTAGGGATGTTCTTTGTATAAAACCGAATTTTTTTACAGTATCTATGTACACGAAGTTGAAAGGTCTTTTTACACTACCTCGATCCGTCCTAGTTTGCTTAATTAAATGTAGCCCCCAGGCTAGATCAAATCATGACCAGTTTTGGTTGAAAGATGACGTAGAGGACAAGATGGGTTTTGGCTCGGTCGATTATGGTTGAGCCCATTTCTTTGATTTTTTTTACGGGTTAGTTGTGGGTGTACTCTATTCTTTGTATCGTGTATTCTATAATACCCCTAACCTAATGGTCTACCTTCTTTCATAAACAGTTTTTAGCATAACAACTCTCTTTTTATGTGGACTCTAGTCCGAAAAACTAAATAGAAACCTAATAGTTTACGATTGACGAAGTTAAAAAATATATTTTAGTTTTTAGCATCACAACTCTCTTTTTATGTGGGACTCTAATCCGAAAAACTAACTATAAACTTAATAGCGTACGATTTAAGAAGTTAAAAAAATATATATTTTAATTTGCATGTACAATATATTTTTGTGTAGAATTATTATTACTGTTTCAATTGAATCAAACCATAGTTTACGGTTGATGAAGTTAAAATAGATACTTTAATTTGTATGTATAAATGTACTTTTGTGTAGAATTATTATTATTTTTTCAATCGAATCAAACCACTAGAGTCTACATTTGTGTTTGGTGAACATAAAAATCTAGCATTCGATGTAGTAAGAAAATAAATATATTTATTAAGGTAAGAAAGATTCAAGGAAACATTAGAATCGATGAAAAACTGGCGAAACGTGTTAATATAATTTGTGTTAATATAATTTGTTGTAATATCATACATAAGTTTTTCTATACATTGCATCATAACGAAATAAATACACTTTTTTATTTCATTAATAATAAACAATTAATTCATTAGATCTATATAGAAATAAAAAATACATTATATTTTGATACAATAAACCCTACTTTAAAAGTTTACTTACTAATTATAGATACAATACATAAAACCTTGTGAGAATTTTCCTATAAATACCTCCATTCACTCTCAATGGCATACCTCACTTTCTCCACCATTTACTTCTTGTGATGGAAAAATTAAGGAGTTGGAGGTTCACCCATGGCCTAACATGGTGGTCGCAGAATGTCCGAGTGCAGCCAAGGATGACTTGCCGCCAACTGTTGGACCATAGCCCCTTGCATGGATCATCCGTTGGCAAGTTGTCTTTGGCTACATTCTTCATTCTGTTTCTCATGCTAGACTCTTTATCATTTTTGGGTGATATTAACATTTAATATTGTTTGATTCTTTTCATAAACATGTTTTACTAGGGCTATCCAAAAAGGACTTGCTGCTCGTAGCTTGCTCAAAGCTCATTTGGAGAAAGCTCATTCGATATGGCTTGATTTGAAACGAAGCCAAGCCAGCTCTACACGATTAGAAAGTGAGCCTCGCTCGACTCGATTTAGCTCGGCTCAGCTTAACTCGAATGATTTGTAATATATTTTACTTTTATATAAATTATAATATATTAAAAAACTAATTATTATTTACATGTAGTTAGAAGTGTAAGTTGATATTCATGACATATTTGAATGTAGATTATTATGTTAACGAACTAATATCGTATTCGTTGAAATTTAAAACTTATTTTGTGTTGTTGAACTTGATGTTGGCTTTAGCGTATTAGGTTGAACTTATTTAAATATGTTTTTTTGAACTATTGAATAATATATTAGACTACTGAATTTTGAGAGCTATGTAATAATTTTCTTTTTAAAATTAAGCCAAAGCAAGCCGAGCCAAGCCAGCACGGTTTAAAACCAAACCGAGCTGTAGCTTAGATTTTCAGCTCGGTTTCAAATCCGAGCTCGCCAAGCCAGCTCGGTTTATTATCGAGCCGAGCCCGAGCTTGGCCTGGCTCGACTCGACTCGGCTTATGAACATCTCTAGTTTTTACTGTTAAATTTGTTCATATTGTTAGTGAATTAGATGCGGATAATCTGTTAATTTTCACATTATAATTAAATGATTCACACTCAGCATATGTAATTCGAACCAAATGCAATACTAGTACAATGGTACTCATGTATGCAAAAGGTGAAAAATGACTATTTCTAAGTGGCTATCTCAGGTTTATAATTACACTAGAGTATAACAAGCACTCATGACTCGTGACTTCTGTTATAAATAACGTTTTCACACATTCAAAAATTTCACACCTTTTGCATGTAACATTTTGGCAAAATAGTGACATAACATTAACATATTGCTATGTTATTATAATCGTTGTTAAAACATTCTTTTACTTGCCATAAAAATTATATACATATGATATTATCAAAATAGTATTACATGCGAACCTAAGAATTTTTCCATTGGGTCAAAAGATCAATTCGGATCAAACAAGTAAAACATAAAAAAGGTAAAAACCAAATTAAACACATTACAATACATTATTGTCAACAGAAATGAATAATATAAATATATCAATGAATAATATAAATATAAAAATCCCTACACATGCAACATAAGCAATGTACAAGATGATCCGAAAAACCAAATTAAATTAACATACATAACAATACATTATTGTCAAGGGAAATGAATAATATAAATATAAAAATAAAATTAATAATATATCATAAAAATCCCTACACATGCAACATAAGCAATGTACACGATCAATCTTTGTACAATAGTTTATAATCTTAAATTTAATCTAAATATAAATAAAAGACTTCAATTAATGTCAAATGTCAATCTCTCATTTAACCTTAATATTTTATCTTTATTTTATTCAAAAATATTTTTATTATTCTTATTCTTATTATTATTTATAAATTTTCCCAGTTTTATTAAAAATATTAGAGTAAATTATCAAAATCATCCTTGAGGTTTGAAAATATTTATCAGTTTTATTCAAAACATTTTTTTGTACTGTATTACCCTTCACTTTTATGATTTTTTGTTATTTTCATCCAAACGTCTAATTTGGGTTATTTTCCCTAGCAGATATTTGGATGAAAATGATAAAAAAAAATCTCAAACCTCAGGGACGACTTTGGTAAAAAAAACTTAGTTATATGAAAATGACAAATTAGCCAAAAGTGAATGACAATATGGAACAAAAAAGTTGTTTTGGATGAAAATTGCAAACATGTACAAACTTTGGAGATGATTTTGACGATTTACTCAAAATAATATTATATTATAATCTCTCTTTCAATCTTACAATTTTACTTTTATTTTATTAAAAAATATTATCCTTATTATTATTATTATATTATAAATTCTCTCTATTTTAGTTGGGTTATTGGATTTTAATCATACTAAGTTTCACCTGTTGGCTAATAATAATCATAACTTTAAAGATTCCCTACAACGATCCAACTTATAAAAATTTGGCTATGGTTTATCGTTTTCAAATTGCAGGAACACTAATGCCGGTGTTTTTTCTGATCTTCTACCCAAACTTTGATATAATGTCAAAAGTCACCTTAAACTTCTCAAAATGCCACCATACTTCTAGCCTCTTAAATTTGTCAAATGTGATATTTCATGTTTCGACGTGATGTTTTCGGCAACGAGTCGGGTTGAATATAATACACTTCTAAGTTTATTTTTATGTAAGTTTTCAGTTGGTATACATTTTGACGTATGAGTTACTACACGTTTTGACAACGCTAAGTCTTGATGCAAAAGTAATGGTGGTGTAGCGGTTAGGTGGGGCCCCATTAAAAGAACCAACTTGGATTCGATTCCGTTTCATATATATGGTATAAATTCAATTTGCTATACTTTTTGATCCAATCATAATGCTTATATAGGTTATACCGAGTTAGATCAAATACGACGAAACAAAATAGTTTGTGCATCACATAACGCTATGACTAATACATTCGATATTTGCAACGGGTCCGCGACGCATCGCCCACGGGTCATATTACTAGTAATCACTAACAAAGGAATGAGGTATAATCTGGAGGAAAGTTAAAAAAAATTACCTAATATTAAGGTTAACTGGGTTTGATTCTTAATGGGCTGCATTGTTTAATTTTTTAGAATGGGCAAATTGTTACTTTTTAAAAATTAACATGTGCTTAGACAAATTAGTTGTTTAAAATAGGCTTGAATTATTTAAACTTATAGTTCCTTATTTGTTAGTTTGACTATGCTATGTTTATAATTTTAAATTAAGAATATTTAATTATTTTTTAGAGGTAGGTGTCAAAAGAGATACGGTCGTTTACTCGTTTTCAAATTTCATGCGGGTAGAGGTCAAAATTTTATGTACATATAAATTTAACCAAAAAAAAAATCAAACTGTAGCCAACAAATAGATACGACCATCCATACGGTAATGTTTTCTCATACAATGATAAATGTAAAAGTAAGTTGCATTTAGTTATAATAACTATGTTATTTTATAGAAACCTCACCTGAGATATGTCCTTCGAACAGTTGATTCAAAATCAGAGTAATCCGACTTCCAATCTACAAAACAAGACATCGTTAGGACTAGTTACATGAATGGGGTTATTCCTGTAACCTCCTTTCGGCGTGGGAATAAGTACTCGTGCGTGGGAGTTATAAAGTTTGTGAAAGAAGAGTTGTGTATTTACCTTTGCATGCACATCTTCTATTTATAAATATGGGTAAACTAGGGTTTCTTATGGATTCGCAGAGTCAGTTATGTGATATCTTCAGCTTTCTTGGAGATTGTGCAAATCTCATATTTGCTAATGAATATTATATCATTCATGATTATCTCTTTGCATTTAATGATTGGTTACCCGACCCGGAATAGCCAAATCGGGTCCTTCCTCCACAATTTTTATGATGATTTAAATTTTGTATCACATATTTTATATATTTTTTTAAGAATAATATGTATCCTTAAGGTAGGATTAGTAAAAATCATGGGTTTTTTTTGGTTTCATTGTTTTTCCAGAATAATCATGTCCTTGACCAAAGAGTGTTTGGATGTGAAGCCAAAAATTGGGGTCTCTAACCTCAACTTTAGCTTAAAAACACTGTAAAATATATCAGTATCACTGACGGTAATATCCGTTTTAATCCGTCGGCAATCATGGTTACTGACAAGAAACAGTAGCCAAAAATTTGACAGTGGGTAATCTCATTTGCACGAATTAGTGACAGGTGTCATTAAAGGATCACCTACAAATCCTTTTTGAAAAAGAAACACCCATATTAAAAAATATCAAGATTTTATACACTAAACTTATAATTTTCTAGATATTTTAACTTGTGAGAGATTCTTGTATGGTGTGACACTTCGACCAATTCCCTTTTCAGCAATCTAACTTGTGATTTCAACTAAAACTTTGTCTATACTTATGAATATCTTTGTTTTGTTTATAAACTATTTCACAAAGGACTTGTGTGTTGAAACAAATTTAAAACTAAGCTACACAACAACAAAAAACAAGATTTATTGTGGTTCAGGTGAGTGTTAAGTAACACACCTTACATACACTCGTTGGTAGACAACAAGATTTTATCTTTATTACGTACGTCCCACTAAACAAGGTAGTAATAACTTTTACAGCTCGCCTTACTAATATTAGTGATGTAGGACTTTTCAATCATTTCAGTTCACATAGTTATTTGAGAAAGAATCGAAGATCATTCATGGCCTTATTTTTATCACATGTTGGTGCATATGGAAAGGGAGAAATAAGATAGTATTCTAGAATAAAAGATGTAGCCCCCAAGACCTTACGCGGGAAGTTAAGTTTATAGGTTTTGTTTGGTTGAAAAACAGGTCCTTATAAATCCATTTGTTGGGTGGATTGGTGTAAATTCCCTTTGTATATGTCGAAATTGTTGTCTCTTGCCCGTTTGGGTCGGAGGCATGTATTTATTAACCTTTAGCCTATTTAAATCGGAGATGTGTTTTAATGAAATTTACTTCAAACAAAAACAAAAGTATATTAACCTTGGATGTGATTTCAATTTTCAAATGAGGAATTTTTTTAATAAAACTTTACTCCAACATGGTTTATTGTCTTTTTTTTTTCATTTTTTCTAGAGTACTATTTTAGAAGGCTTTTTTATTGTCTTTCGATTTCCTAAAACTGGTTTAATTATCAAACTTTTATCAATTTAAAAAAAATGGTGTAAATTGTCATTTTCGTTTTTGAGGTTCGGCTATTTTTGCGACTTTCATCCAAAAGTTTGTTTTTCCACATCTAGGTCCTTTTTGTCCTTGAGGGCCAAACCTTAAGGGACCAAAGTCGCAATAAATTATCAAATCATGGGCGAAAATGGCAAGATTTTGAAACCACAGGACCCAAATACATAAAAACAAACCTTTGAATGAAAATCGCAAAACCCAAATGCATAAAAACAAACCTTTGAATGAAAATCGCAAAAGTGGCCAAACCTGACCGAGGAAAAATGCCAATTTACTCTAAAAAATACTGTTATGAAACTTCAGGTCCTTTGTTCCTTCAAATTGTCTTTTGATTCATGTCATCAGTAATTCAGTATAGTGACAGTTGACCATAAACCTTTTCAATTTCCCTTGATTATATGATCAATAATCTTTATGCAATCTTCCTTCATTCTATTGTCATTAGCAAAATAACAAGCACATGTTACAATATATAAAACTGTATATACATACACTTAACACCTTGTTTAAAAGTGAAACAAACTCACTTTCTCTCATATACATATATTAGACAAATTTAGGCTTCTGAAAACAGACTTGCAGCTCAACTTTTGTACTATTTACACAACAAAAACATAGTACAAAGCTACCCTGTACAAACACTAATATACTAATATTAAACATATGACCATTTTTGATAATCTTAATTCTTAAATACACATCATCTCCCAGAAGACAACAACGTTTTACTTTTATTGTCTTCTTTCATTTCCAATGTTGATTTAAGAGGAACAGGAAGAGGGAGACTTGATTCGGATAATGAGTTTGATGCTGCCACCGCTGGCACTGGCAGCAATGGTGGCGGTGCAACCTCCTTTTGCGGGTGCTCGGGTTTTGGATTATACACAAAAGAAAGGTCCGGGTTGGCCCCGAGTGCCACTAGTTCTTTCTCCTCCAGACCTTTTGGCAGGCCTAAACTGCATCGTTCCGGCTTGTGTTTTGCTAATGCATCTTTAAATTTCTTGATCTGCATGTATATAACCATTACGCTATCAGAACGCTACTTGAGAGCACAATCATCAGGCAATCACTTTCCTAATGCAATGCCGACACACCAAATGTTAAAATTTTTAATTTAAAAAAGGTTATATGGACACGAACCGTAGCGTTGGTACAGCTAAAGCTACAAAGACGACCCTCAGCGCCTCTGTAAAACCGAAAGAAAGGAAGAACATGAACGTGGAGGCTATAACACATAGATTTGTGCTCCTCGTAGTTCACTTGCAGAAATTGTACGTCCGGATTCATCTCTGCTAACTGACATAGCTGCAAAATGCCAGAAAGAGAATTAGGTTATAAAAGATGAAAAATTTGCAAAACATTTAAAATAAATGGTAACATTCAACTTCTTTTTAAAACTACTTAGGGGTGTTTGAATTTGCTTATAAAAACCAACTTAACGAACACTAGTGCGTATCCTCTTTTATTACAAAACTAATTGAGATAAAATACGCGACCTTGAGATGTACCTTGGGGTGAAGAGCTTTGCAACCTCCACAACCAGGTGAAAAGAAATCCACAACGACCAATTTATCACCCGCGGTCAAAAGCGATTCAACAAGATCTTCTGCGCCTGTTATTTCCTTCATGTTTGGTTGAACACCTTTCTCCCACCATCTTAAAGACTTCCCGATGCTGATGCACATCTGTTTAATCCAAATTTCAAGATCCTTAATTAGTTTTAATCATTTATAAATTGCAAGTACAATTAACAACACAGAATGGGCATGGTTTAATTTGATCATATATCTCATGAATTCCAGTTGCATAATAACAGAAATCGAAAATGTGAAAACAAGAAAACAAATCGAATTATTAAAACAAATCATCCTCAAACCCGAAGAAATACAGCAAAATGTATCAAAACATCATCAAATAATATCACAAAAGTATATTTCTTTTTTGGGTTTCCTGAACATGGTAAAATAGTAGATACATATCATATATAAATTTCTATCTCATGAATTCCAGTTGCATACTAAGAGAAATAAAAAAAAAATGTGACAACAAGAAACAACCGAATCGAATTCTTAACCATCAATATTAAGCTTATTTCTTGCAAGATTTATAAACAAGAAAAAAAAATTAAGATCCATATGACCCCCAAGAAACACAGCCAAATGTATCAAAACATCAAGAAATTACATATTATGTACGAATATGATAAAATTCTAACCTTTGCATCAGAAGCATTAGCCCTATGGGTACAAACCCTTCTTTCTTGACTTTTTAAAGTCAAACTCCGACTAAAGAAACCACCATCATCAGATGACCGGACGGTCAAACTTGATCCCAATTTTGACCAAATCGGCATCTTGACCATAACAGGACCTAAATTCTCCAGATTACTACAACCAAAACCACAATTACCACCAGAAAACACACAATCGCTACTCATAATCTTCGCCATTCAACTTAATTGCAGAAAGATTGGGTCTTTTTGAAGATTGAAATTAAGGTTTTTGGATTTGGGTCAACGGCGAAAAAGGGGAAATTCAAAATTGGGATTAGGTGTTTTTTGATTCTTGTTGTGTGTAAGAAGAAAGGGGGTTTCGAATTGAGATCGAAGAAGTTGTTGTTGGGTCAATTTCACTTTTTTGAGGTTTTTTTTTTTTGGATAACATAATCCAATGGTGGATAATCTGGTACTGGTTTATGATGGTGGGGACTGTTTGTGGTGTTATTGTTTACCCCCTTTTGTTTGTAGGATAGTTCTTTTAGTCCTTGGGAATATAGTTTGTTTGTAATTTGGGCCGAATTGGGTGATTCAATCTAACGGTAACGGTATGATGTTTTGAAATCGGAACGGATTCGGTCTATCAGTTTGTTAATCGACCTAATATTAAAAACTAGAATTTAAATATACTAATCGTAAACAACGATAACCATACCTTGTAAATTTCACAACATGTTCTGTTCGGTTTCGATTATATCGGTTAATCAAAGCTTCGTAACTGTAACCATAGCCGGTTAGTTAGTTATACAAAGTTTCATAACCAGAACCATTGGGTATGTCGGTTATCAGTTAATAGCGGTTAAGTTATGTCAGTTATGATTAGATTATCGGTTATGACGGTTATTTTGCTAATCCCTACTTTGAATTATATACACAAAACCCAAAGAAATGAATACATACAAACTTAGGAAAAGAAAAGAACAACCACAAAATTCAGGGGGCAAAATGAATATATAAATGAGATGTAGGACCACGGTAAATAGTAAGTATGGATAATGGATAAGATCCTATATGGTCGATGGTGAAGCACGTGACCAACCCCTTTATCACCCACGTGGTACCACAAATGTTAAAGCTGGAGAATGTAAGTAACATTTGTGTGAAAAAAAGAAGTGGATATTATTTGGATAAAACTATTATCAGCAGAAAAATGAGTAAACCTTCTTCTCTTTAATTTCTCTTTATATCTAAAATTCAACATAACATCGGTGTTCTTTAGGTTTTTTTTGGGGTTTTGGTTTATCGGGTTGGGTTGTTCGAGTTTTTAAGTGAGAAAAAGTGACCCGATAACCGATCCATTTAAAGCTTGGTTTGTTTGGGTTTGACCGATTGGATTATTCGAGTTCAGGTTAGTTTGGGTCCGATTATTCGATTTTCGGGCTTAGAAGTAAAATGAAAAAAGTCTTTTTTTTCCATAAGATATCATCAAGATTCCTCATGCTACAAAAATTATCATCAAATTCATTATGCTACTACTAAAAAAAGTATCATCAAAATTCATACATTATTTAACAACTAGTAGGGTGTCCGCACGATTCAGCGAGGTGACACTTTGCATTGCGGCACTCGTTTCTGGTAGTTTTCTTATTCGTATAATATTTAGGGTAGCATTATTGTGGTGGATATATGTCATAAGTGTTACATATGTCTAGTGATTATTAAACTTAAAATTTAAACCATCAAGTACTTCAAGAAACCATTGATACAATAAAGTAACACATAAACTAGAAAAAATAAATCTTAAACATACATAAAAGTTACAAAAAGTAACAATCGAATAAGGAAAGATAAGTCTTAAACATAAAAGTTGAAAACTAAAAGCTCAAATGTTAAGTATTTTACATCATGATTAGATCAATTTAGTGATCATACGGCTTAAACATATCAAGGATATAAAGTTTCTATGAAAACTAAAATGTTATTTTGTTGAATACGGTATTTATATATAAAGTTTTTTTTTTGAATTTTACATTTAAGACGAATAGAATAGCTTTATATAAGTTTTTTTTAATTAGATATTTAAGATGGATAAAAAGTTTCCACGATATGTTTATTAAAAGGTCTGAAAATGAAGAAGCTTAATTGAACGTAGATTTTTCAGTCACCGACAAAAACGAAATATAAAGCTATTTTTGTTGCATTTAATTTAATATAGTTTATAGTTATTTCACTTGTAAGAGACATGTCTCTCATAAGACAAGTTCACGTCTCTTGTTCATTCATATTGCTATGTGATATAAAATACAAAAAAAAAAGTTGAGAATCTTTAAGGCTTGATGAGTTGGTAAAAATGAGGAAACTTGAATATGAAACTTGATACTTGCAAGGTTTTGTATGGATCGATCCGTGTCAGTTTTGGGCTTAAACCAAAACCGAAAATCCAGTTTTTAAGTTTTAGACTGTTGTTTGGTTTTGATTTTCTGGTTTCGGTTTTTGAATGTGGGTTCAGTTCAGTTATGAGTAGTGGCGAAGCTTGAGATTTCCGACCGGGGGGTCGAAAATGTATATACCTAAAAAATTACAAAACCATGGGTCGAAAACGTATATACCTAAAAAATTATACAAAAACTAAATACCAAACGCTACTAAGCTAAAAAGTTAGGGGGTCGGGCGCCCCTCCCCGCCCCCACTATGTTGCGCCAGTGGTTATGAGTCTCTTCATTTAGGTTTGAAATATTTGGACAAGTAAAAATATTCCAAAATAATTGGACTAAAACTTTTGTACTAAAGTTTTTGTTGATAATCATGTTAATAAACTCGAGCATGAAACTCTTGGCCTAAAATAATGAATTTGAACTATATATTTAATAATAATCATTCGAAAAAGTTTGGCGTTGTTCGATTCGGTTCAGTTTGGTTTTAGAGCGAGGTATAACCAAAACTAAAGCGTAACTACCGGTTAAAAAGGACCAAACTGTCAGTTATTAGATTAGGTAAGTTATTTTGGTTTGCTTGTTTGCTTTTGTCAGCGCTTTCGGTTTTGGATCGTTAATCAATTATTTTAGTTGAGTTCTTAGTTATAGACCTTGTAAACTATCATTGGTTAGGAGCTACT
This sequence comes from Scalesia atractyloides, assembly GCA_947069175.1. Taxonomy (NCBI): domain Eukaryota; kingdom Viridiplantae; phylum Streptophyta; class Magnoliopsida; order Asterales; family Asteraceae; genus Scalesia; species Scalesia atractyloides. The sequence goes on along the minus strand of CAMTDV010000001.1, from coordinate 85,764,468 downwards.
ATTTTTTATATTAAAGGATGATTTCATTGTGTTGTTTATAATTAGTGACTTTGTCTTGTTTTTGTAAATAACAATAATATTTTTCAACGACTTAGGAGATCAGGTCGAAATTATCTTCATGGCAGTTGGGTGGACTCGGTCTTCTGCTCGTGGGTTTGTTGTTGATCTGACTGCAGACTTTTTTATTGGTTTTCTTTTTCTTTATCTTTGTCGTTATGTTTGTAGGAAACACGTTGAAAAAGGTAGTGAGGAGTTGTAACCGGATGGCTTGTTGTTGATCTAGCTGCAGGCTTTTCTTTAGGCATATGATACCACTAAAATTAACGTATTACTCCTATTTAGTTTTTGTAAACAAAGAAGAGTAACGGTAGGCAACACAAACATATTACTCACACTTCCTAAAATAAATGTGGTTCCAAAAATAATTATTTTTTAAAATAGTCTAAGTTTCTAATTCTACTTGTAAATATATGATATTACGGCACTCCAATAATTATTTATTATGTATATACTTCAAATAATAAAGCTAATAGTTAAATATTAAGTATTAACGAATGCAATGTTTATATATTTTTAATATAAATGTGTATTGGATGTCTTTTTTTGTTGTTATGCTTGTAGGAAACACGTTGAAAAGGGTTAGAATGTGACAGTGTAAACCTGACAAATCCGAACAAGGTACCGTGTTTTGTTCTGGATATTTGTGACAACGTTGAAAAGAGTTGGAATATTTTGTAATTGATAATAATGATAACAACATAGAGAGTTTTGAGCATCTGAAATGTGATAGTACACATTGCTTTAATCACTTGTACACTAATGCATCATCTACCTGTACATTTTAATCCACACAACAATACTGACCAAGACAACTATCAAAAAGTCGACAAAAATGAGTAGGTCATCACGATACCTTTGGGTTTTTTTAAAACATTATAGTTTATAAGATATAGCAAGAATACGTAAAAGAATTATAAGTTTGTTGTGGAGATAGAAAAGTGTAACTAATTATCCATAGTTTTGTTAAAAAAGGGATTCAAGTGTATGGGGGACTAAAATATAATTAGTATTTAAAAGACCATCTTATCCTTATTTTAGGGATGTATTCATAAATAAAAAAGAAAGAAGTTCTTATTTTTTGGGTATCTTAAAATGACCGTCCCTCATGAATTATAATATAGTATAGATAGGGTATGATAACGTTCAAAAGTCTCAAAATTTAATCTTTCACATACCAAACACTCCAAACCAAAACATATCTATAATTATAAAAAAAAAAAAGACGATAAATGTTTGGGTTTTTCGGGTTTTTGCTTGGGAAAACTTGACCCGATAACCGACCGTTTAAGGTTTCGGTTGATCCATCTTCACGTGCATTGCTAATCTCATGACTGCATGAGCGTCTACATGTGCAGGTGGCACGCTTAACAACGACCAACATGGTTTTGATGTACAGATCGTGATGATGATGATGATGCAAGCTATTTTTCACTAGTTTTTCCAGCAGAGGTATTCCGCCCAAACTGAATGATCATGGGCTTCCCTTTAAAAACAAATCCATTAACCAGATTCTGCAAGTGTTCATAACAAAATCATTAAAAAAAGTACACAACGACAATATTCTTTAACCAAAACAAATAATAAGAAAATCCGTACTAGAGCACGATGAGCAATTTCAATCGATGGGAATGTCACAAAAGCTTGACCCCTCATTCTTCCTTCCTGAAATCAGAAAAACAAGTAGAACTAAATGTCATAATCAGATCACACGAGGGTCCGTTTGGTCATTTTATGCAGGGCAACCTGCATAAAATAGAATTTAACTATAGTTTTCTTTTAGAATTTTAGCAAACAAGTTACAACAAATCACATGTTGAACCGGTAGTGTGTCATCTTATTGTTGATTTTCAAAACTTGTTGACTTGACATATTATATGTCATTTTACTATAAATGTATCACAGCGGCATTTAAATTGACAATGTTTTATAGAAAATATCATTTTTCAAACTTGTTAATAGATTTATTTTTAGTTCTTTTAACATGTTACCTGCATTAACTTCACGGAAAGATTCGATTTAGCTGTCTCAATGCTTCCAAAGAACGAGCCTGCAACACAAACAACATTGTAGATGTAACTTGTAAGCTATCATATGCGCGATAAGTATTTTCGTTAAAAGACTAATTTATTAAATACTCTGAATTATCGTTTACCAAACACGTAGTAGAAGTCATCTACAACCACATCTTTAGCCAGATTTTTAATGTACAGCACAGGTGCAGGATTTCCAGCATTATAATTCTGAAACAAGTATAGAAAACCGTTACGAAAATCGGTTATGATGTTGACATGTTTTTGTTCATTAAAGGTTAGATCATGATAACCTTAAACATTGGAAGTGATAATATTTCTTCCGGAGGCAATTTCCCATGCTCCAATTCTTCGGCAGTAGCAAATGGTTTAGAATTTAAATTATTGTTCTCTGTTTCGTCTGTTTCTATTTCTTCTGCTGTGTCATCATCTACTTTTTCGGGATGAGTTTGTTTAGGAGTAATTTTAATCTGTAACCGAAAATACGTAAGTAAATACTTTTGCAAGAAAAAAATCATTCGCTAGACTAAGTACTGTTTAAATAATAATAATAATAATAATAATAACAACAACAATAACAATAATAATAATAACCACCTGGAACACAGGGTTCTTTTTTATCAACGGGATCTCTTTCGGAATTAAGGTGGCGGGTTTTAATCCGACAGCCTTATGTGCTATATCCTTGTCAATAGCGGGACCCACAATCGTTTCTCGTTTAATACGCTTGCGCCAAGAACCGTCATTTTCCTATATAATAGCAAAGGGTTTCGGATGATTGGGGTGTTTGGATGTGTGTTGTACAGTGGCTCGAATTCATACCATCAAATGAAAACGTATTATATTGGCCCGACTCATTTTCAAATAAAATTCAAGTCAAAACGTAGACAAACTGAAAACGTACATAAAAATAAGCATGAAAACGTATTTTATTTCACCCGACTCGTTACCAAAAAAGAAATTACGTCTGTGTATAAAAATAAGCATGAAAACGTATTAAATTTCACCGACTCGTTTAGAATTTTTTTTACATGGAAACGGAAACCAACTTGAATTTATACCGACACGTACATTAAAATATGCACGTAAGAAAATAGTGTTTTAAGTTAAAAAAATGAAAGTATGGGGGTAAAATTGAAACTTTAGAAACTCAAAGGGTTCATAACTCGCAATGACATATTATAAAGTTTTCAGAATTAGATAATTAGTTGTAATAAAAAGGGTAGGAGACAATGCGTTTAAATGTGCTACTAGAATCAGTCTGTCAGATAATAAAATGTCTAAAATCAGATTTAAAAAAGGGTAAATAGGTAATTTTATTTTACCTCATCGGAAGACTCCAACTCAGATTCACCACTCAAGAGATGAGCCAAGTTGGAGTTTGTATCTATAGGCGGGGGTGGCGGCGGTTGTGGCGGTGCAGGTGCTGAAGGTGGTAGGGGTGGGGTCGGCAGTGCCGCACGAGATGGGGCTGGAATATTCATTTTATTCATCAAGTGCAACACCTACCACAAACAACTTTGTTATATAATAATATGAGTGATTTTTCTTCATTCAAATTAATAAATGATTACCTGTGTATAGAAGCGAGGAACAGCAATAAGAGCGTTTAAGATGTTGGTCAGGATGTTTCCGTCTGGTGGGGGTATGCATACCTGCAGTCGTGCAAGTCAGTTTACTAGTGGGACAAAAACGTAAAGGTCCTTATAAATAGGGGTCTGAACAAGTTGAGCCGCTCATTAGCTACGCGAAATCAGCTTGCTAAAACCTCGAATCGAGCTGAGCTTAAACGAGCTTGAGCTTTTATTGAAGTCCATTTCGTAAACGAGCTCGAGCCCGAGCATCACATATCCAGCTCGCGAGACTAAACAAGCTTTATATTTATATAACTTTTTTTAATTTATTGAAATATATATTTATTTAAAAATTATGATTATAAAAATAAATTAATTAATTAAAATAATATATATATCATAGTATATATATATAAAACTAGTTTTTTTTAACCGCCGCGCGTTGCGGCAGCGCCATACACGACGTGATAAATTATAGATTACAATCGACCCGACTCGTTTTCAAACAAAATTTACGTTAAATGGTAGACCAACTCGAATTAATATCGACACGTACATAAAAAAACGGAAGAAATTAGTTTTAGGGTAAACTCAAAACTTTAGAAACGTGAGGGGGGTCAAAGTGGCATTTACAAAATTAAAGAGTTACTTTTGACATAATACATAAATATATATGTAAATAATTATAACAAGGCAGAAACTAAATAATTTTGAACTTAAAAACTACCCACGAGCGGAGCTTGAGCTTACTTGTCAAAATAATTCACAGCATTGAAACAAAATTGAAACTTGAGTGGTTAAACCTCTTAAAAGAACAGTGATCTAGGTGAAACAATGATAAAAAATGAAACTTAATTGCTATTTAATGACATCTGCCCTAATAATCTTATAATATTATTAGGACATATATTTTTGCGAAAAAACAAGAGTGGCAGTACAAACTTACTCAAGGTGAGGAGGAAACGGGTACTCGACCCCGAGTTTTTCAGCTATAGGTTCAAGTGTCGGTAACGTTTTCATCATGTTCTCCTGCTTTGTACTGGTGGCTGCAGAGCATCATCTCTAGATGACATGGCATCGCTCCCGGCCGTAGGAGTAGTCAGTTGAGATCTAGTATCGTGTGGTGGTGGTTTAGTAGTAGCTCTCTTAACTGACAAAACTTTACCAAGAAACCTTAACCTAGAAGACCATAAAATATACATATAAACATAGAATAAAAAGTATTTAGCCTGTTAATCTGCTATGGTATATTCACCCATTTAATTGGAGTTGTGCTTGAGCTGCCAAACCTTCGTTACTAAAATCTACAAACGCACAGTTCCTCATCCTGCAGTAAAAGAACTTATGCCAACGTGATTGAAATGAAGAAACATTGAATCAACACTAAATTACATTACATAAGTTAATTCCAATTTGAGCCACCCCAAAGTGTATTTATAATCCATAAATCCCTCTCAATCATTTTATACACAAATTAAAAAACAGGAAAATTGGATATTAATGATCCCAACTTTGACCTATTGGCCGGTATTAATCCCAACTCAGGAAATGTTTACTGACAGTCACGACTTTGTACACATTAGTTTTGCTGACATGGACTACTTATGTGGCAAAAAAGTCGACGTTTTGATGATGTGGAGGCAAATAAGTCAAAGTTTTGATGACGTGGACCGCTTATGTGGCAAAGCGATCCCATACTAACTAAAAGTTTACCTAGTTAGTTTTTGCTGACCTGGACAGCTTATGTGGCAAAAAGTCAAAATTTTGATTATGTGGCAAAAAAGTTGACGTTTTGATGACGTGGACTGCTTATGTGGCAATAGGTCAAAGTTTTGATAACGTGGACTGCTTATGTGGCAAAGTTTTACTAACATGGACTGCCACATAAGCAGTCCACGTCAACAAAAACTAACTGGGATAACTTTTAGTTAGTATGGGGTCGCTGAAGGAAAATATGTTTAAAGTTGGGACTGTCAGTAAGCATATTTCCTGAGTTTGGATTAATCCCGACCAATAGGTCAAAGTTGAGATTATTAAAATCCATTTTTATCTAAAAAATATTACTGAACCTGTAGAATTTTTTAATCGTATTTAACACACTGATTACTCACAAAAGAATCTAATTTTCTTTCGACAAAAGGTGTATAGAACTTTAGCCAACGCGTTTCAACCCGTACTTAGCAATTACCCATTTTGACCTGTTACCCAATCCGCCCATTTTACCACCTCTGTAAACTATACTCGCATATACCTTCCGGTGGTGCATGGACGAATAGAAGAAGCACCATAATGTGAAAAGAACCGAGACAGGGTGTCATGAGGAATAGCTTCGGGAAGATGACGGATCAAAAGTGTAGTTGCTTCATTCTCCAGGGGCCTTTGTGAAACTTCACCCACGCTTTGGTATGCATAGCCATGCATCCCTTGAGAATAGTTCGGCGGTTGAAAAGGTGGAACATTGGCCATTAAAGAATCTAAATTTATTACCTATAAGCTGCTAATTTGGTTTGTAGCAGGAATATCCTGTGCAACGGTTGGTAAAGTCATTAGTCATTGGTTCAGGTATCAAAGTTAAACAACAAACACTAAATGATGCCTATTTTAATTCAGTAATTTGGAAGAAACTAACTAGAATGCAGTATAAAAGAATCGAAAACCAACATTTTTTAAACCATTTTACCTAGTGTTTGTTTTGAATAAACCACCATTTCCTCAAAATATTCAAAAGCAAATATAACAGGTGATTAACCTTGAACAAAGAAGGTTAATGTAGGATATGTTTTCTTCATTTAAATCTCCAAATAACAGTCAGCATACAGTTATTTGTTCGCGTGCGAATCATTATTCGGTTGATCAACATTAAGACATTTATGAGGAACACACAAACAGATATTAAAGTATCAAAGTGATATAACAAATCAAAAAGGCTTCCAGAAAAAAACCCTAAAGATATAAAATCAACAACAGATTCTATAGTCAATTAAATCGACAGAAACTAAAAAATCAAAAAAGAATCTACTTCACACATTCTTTCAGACATTACGTCGAACACCTGGTGTGCACCCCTTCTATCAACACATAAAAAGATAAATCATAAAGAATAAGGTACAAAAAATCAAACTTTAAGCACGAATTAACCAATTTACATTACACATTAACACATCACATCCCATATACAACCATAATCCCACCAAATTGGCTACAATTTCTACAACTGACAAGTGATTTGAACCCAATTTGAGCCGTACCTGTAACAAGCTAGAACGATAACCAGATTGCCCTTTACTTGTTTTGTTTACTTCTGATGGAGCAATTAGGGGGTGTTTGGGTGTTTATTTTATTTAGCTGATTTAAAACTTATTATTATTAAAAAGTTAAATGTATATTGTTGGGAAATTTTTTGAATCCGGATAATCGGAGAAGCGTGTAGTCACCCTCAGATACAACTCTGATTTTTAAAGAATGAACAACAGTGTGCGTTTTTGTGTGGAAATTCGTATGAACCAATCTGACCAAAAGACACCCTCACGAATTTTGGAGATAATTTCCAAATAACTGCCACTTGGTAGTTATTGGCGGTTATTAGCGGTTGGATTTCAAATTTGATTTTAATTAAATTGTCGTCTCAATTAAGTTGCCCACTTGGCAGCTCGACCCCAGCCATGGGCTCTGCCCCTTAAACCCCGTCAGGGGCTGCCATCCCTGGGACCCCGCTCCCAGTGACGTTGCCCCCGGACCCTCGCCAAGGGGCGTTGCCCCCTTGAAATTATAACAACTCGAACAAGCGTGCACTCCCGCACCTCCTAACTACATCATAATTACCTTTGATCACTATATTAATCCTGATTACACTAAAATATCTAACATATATACGAGGGAAAAGTCAATAACTTCATTATAACTTATTAACTTTTTTAAAAAGTTATAAAAAGATTTGAAAAACTAACCCAAACACTCCACAGGAGTCGAATGCAATGATGTAAGCTTCAGTTTCTGTTCGATCGAGAAGATAGAGAATGGGCCCAAAATGTCATCTTAAAGTAGTCCAATTTAAGGTTGGCCCAAATTGGTTTCTTCTTAGTGGGCCTACTGAATTTTGAAACCCAATTTGGGAGTAAGCAATCATATTAACTCCGAACCTGTTTTTTCTTGGCCAAACCGATTTTAGGTCGAAACTGATTCGGTTTCTCCCAGTTTGGCTAGGTTTTAAGGTCGGTTTTTTGACACCGGTTTTAGTTCGTTTTTGTTTTAGTTTCAGTTTCAAATCGTTTCTTGGTCTAGCGCACACTATTTTTACCGTTTTGACAACAATTTTTTTTTTAAATATGAAATCACTTGTATTATTTTTTTTATAACTTTTGGGTTGTTTTATAGGTTAAAATAACCGTTTTTTATAATTTAAAAAAACAATAGAATAACATTTTATCAAATAAATGGACAAGTTTTTCTTACCTGTTCCAAACCTGTTTGGCCAGAAACACTGAGCCGGTTCGGTTTTTGGCGTGGAGAATGAGGACCGGTCCCAAACCTATGGTTTGTATAGAAGCGATTTCGAATCGGGTTCGGGTTGGTTTCAACAAACCGGGTAGGTTATCCGATTTCTTCTTCATCTCTACTCCTCGCCTTCCAAGATGCAAATTAGAAGGTGAGCCCTCATTTACTAACGTATATTTAGAAAAGTAAGAGCTAGAATAAGTATAGTTGAAACAAGAGAAGCAATAAATAGAATCTTGATTCTTGAGCTCATAGAATTATAACACGTGACACGATCAATTACTTATTTATTAGACGTGTGTGTATATATATTCATTCTTATAGCAAATTGGAAAGCAAAACAACCAAAATTGTGCAATTATAAAGGACAAAATCAATTTAAAATTGACATGTCAAGGTTCTCGACGAAAATACTGCTGTAAGGTAGGTATGTCGCGAGCTTGAACCAGCCCAAGTTATGAAATGTGCCAATAAAAATCACACATTATTTACTATTTTTTAGAAGATTTACTAAACAACTATTGTCCTGTGTTGGCAAAAATCACATTTTTTTGTTAGACCGAAGCAATTTTTTTATTTATATACAGACTTATTCGTACCACCATGATTGTTTTTTTTTTCCTTTTTTGTATGAATTTATGTGTTTTCTTAAAAAAATATACATTAATACTATAGTTGTAGAGTTTCATTAGAGCTTATGAAAGGGGTTGGCGTGTATATGTTTAGCGATCTATTAAGATGTGTGATATTAAAAATGTTATATGATTATCTTTTTTATGGTAAAAAAATATTATTATCTCTACCTACAATCAATGAATGACTCAATATTGTTGCTAAGAACTCAAAAAAGATATTCAACTTGTTTGATGTTCTCACAAATTGGTGTCGGTAGTAATGGAATTCGTTCAAACTTCATACAATGTAAAGTATTCAACATATTATAATCACAATGTAAAGTGTTGAACAAATTATAATTTTTGTGACCGTTTACCATCTTAAGCCTCTACTCCATTTATAAAATTTTGTTAGAAATATAAATAAAAGATATATTTAAAAAAAATAAATTACAACTAAATTGTCCATTAAATTGCTGAGAAGAAGCTTCTTACCGGTAGTCTCGACTAGGAATGAGCATTTGATGCCGAGTATCGATACCGAACCGTACCGGGTATATTCGGTACCGGTACCCATTTTTCTCATTTTTTAGTACCAGTATTTACGGGTAAAACACTGGTAAATACCAGTACCGTACCAATATATTCAACACCAGAGTGTTAATTTTTATTATTTTTTGGTACCGCTACTTTCAATACTAAACGGGTACCATTCTCATCAGTCTCGACTTCACTGGCCATCTTTCTACCAAGGATATGTGTAAAAACTAATTTAATTTAGTAACACAAAGGTTAAAAAGAATAATATTGTTGATAGTGATAGTCTTCTTTTTCTTTTTCTTTTTTTTTTAATTTTTATTTGTAAAGGATAGTGATAGTCTACTTTTTTTTCTGAAGGATGGTGATAGTCGTCTTCTTAATCATTATAAGAAAATGATATCAAAAATAACTAATTAAATAACTTAATAAAATATTCAATTTCTAAATAAAATCTCAAACACAGGAATAATAGTTAAAAGTGAGGTTAAACTATTTGGTAGAGACATATACTTTTTAGAAGATAGACCTCAGCTTCAAACTTAGGTAAAGGACAATTAGTATAAGATTATGAGTCTAATAGAATAGTAGTAAGGTTTGTCATTAAAAAAATAATGTGATAATGCATTCTCCACGTGGTTATGCTAACACAATCCCGATAAGGTTTCGCTCTTGTCATAAGGGATATTGTGCTAGTAAGTAATATACTTGGTGTTTAAAAGTTAAAAATTTAAATTCTGTCTAGAAACAGAAAATGTTGTTAAAAGAAAAGGGTTAGCTAAAAGTAAACTATCCATTATTCTAGTCTAGCTGTATAGAAATTTGGGCTTTTTAATTGAGACCCAAGTTCAGTCTCTATTTATGTTACTTTAGTAGATTGGATAATGGTGGATAGAAGCTAGCCTTCTTGCAGAGGTGTTAGCCTTTATCCTGAGCTCACTCGAGTTTTCATTCTACCGTGTGTTAAGCTAGAAAATTCGGTTCTTGTGGTGGCATAACGACTGTCAAGTGGTAGTCGGCGGTATGGTTTCCCAGGGGAAGTCCAAGCTAAACTCCGAAGCAAGCGTGGGCCTGGTTAAGACAACACAGTCTGGACGGAGTGGGGCAACGAGGCTCTCTAATTCTGAAAGTGCGATAGCCTAATACAGAAAAAGTCATCATTTCAAAAAACGAAAAAAAAAAAACTAAAAGTAAACTATCGAGGCTTGAGCATGTGTGAAATCTTAAAAATCCATATCTTTGAAATTATTATATATATAGTTTATGAACTTATTAGATACAGTTTTTTGTCTTTCGTGAATTTTTTTCATCTTTTCTTTTTCTTTTCTATTTTTTTTGGTTTTCTTTTTCTTTATTAAGTTTCAATGGAACCTGGTGTTACATATGTAACAAAACGAACGGTCTACTATTGACCGAACAACGTTAGTACCGAATTTAGATTCGTTTTTATTGTTTCGATCAATGCAAACACATCTCGATATTTTTTTGGTCTTATCATGACTTTTTTTTGTTTCTCTTTCGGTAAGTGTCGGTATCTTAATGAACCGAACCAATACCAAACGAATTTCTACTATTAACGTTATTTTTACTATTGCATCTACGTTTCAATTAAAAATTGAGTCTCCCCGCCACAGAACGCGGATATAACCCACTGGTTAAAATAAAACATGTCATACAATAGTTTATTAAGTGATGAGTTAACTTAACAATCAGGCGAAACCCCAACATGTTAGGCCAAATTCAAGTGGATCAATTTTGACAAGCCCAAGTAAAACTCAGCTCACTAGTGTTAAGGCCCGAATAATTTTATATATATATATATAATACTTCTTACTAGTCTACTTCTCTAACCTCTCACTTTCTTTATACTAGCATACATATGATCTTGCAAATATTATATATCTTTTGTTTAATAATGTGGACCCGACTAGTGTACAAATCGTTTTTTTTTAAACCGATTCTGGTCAAAAACCGGTTTCGGTTTTTTTTTGTTTTTTTAAAAAACCGGTTATTGAATAACCGGTTTCGGTTAATAACCGGTTTTTTTTTAAATATACTAACCGGTAATAACCGGTTGTAACCGGTTATAAAAAAACCGGTTTTATAAAAAACCGGTTAATTTTATTAAAAACCGGTAAAAAAAACCGGAAAAAAACCGGTGGGGCTGAATTTTTTTTTATTTTCTTGGTTTATTTTTTTATGGCCGAAAATGAAGTATTGTAATATAAAAGTTAACTACAAAAATCTAAAATTTAAATTATAATATGATTAACCTTTGAAACAAACGATTGTTACATAACGTTGAACCGTGGAAGTACGAACAATAAACGAAAAAAATTAAGGGCGTACACTTAAAATATTAATCCGCAAGAATGCCCACACTTATATATATATATATATATATATTTTTTAGTGGGACTACAATAGAAATAATATATCTTGAGCTTCGTTTATTCTTCTTCGCCTTGAACCCGAAGTTGAACTATTGCGAAGGAATTCATCCAATGCGGCTTCTTCGTCGGTCATTTGGGTTGTCAATTCGGCTTGGACCTCGTCCTCGTACACTTCGCCTTCGTATTCCAATTCATCCTCGAGTGTGCGTATGTGTTGACATCTTTCCGCCACATCCAAGTAATATTTCAAGCAAATCGACATCTCAACTGCCTTTTTTGTTAGTCGAGTCCTCTTATCGAGATCACCCTGCCACTAATAGAAAAAGCACTTTCCGAAGTTACCATGTGTAACATCCGTCAAAAACGGATTTTACCAAACCCGCTCCGTTTATTAACCGAACAATCAGTTAAAAATTTCGTTGCGAATTTAATGCCCAAAATAATTTTAAACGATACATAATTAATTATTATATGGGAATATATAATTAGTTTTTGAAAAACTGTTAAAAATAAGAAAATAAAAATGATTTGGCACTGCCGGGTTTCGAACCCGGGTCAGTCAGCCGGGTCAACAGTCTTATCACACACACACTCAACCACTGCGCCACTAGTGTCTCTTGTTAATTACTAGAATCATTTAATTCATAACATGTTTTTCGAATTCAAAATCGGCGCCCAAATTTTCAGTCGTCGGAAATCCCGACTAACTCGCCAAGAATCGACGGTTACTTCAGTTATAACGCAAATCTTAAACACTACATCGGTTATAACCGATGTCTGAGTCCGCGACACAAGTTATAACCGCCGGAGAAATTCTAACCGACGAATCAAGTCGGAAATCGGACCAAATCCATCGATGACCTGCCTTATAAATACCCCCTCAAACCTCTGCAAGCTTTTTCGCTCAAAACCGCACCTTTACCCGACGTAATTTCAATCGCCGGAAAATTTCTGCTCAACGCCGGAAAACCGAGCCCTTCACTTCTGAGCCTTACTGAACCCCCTGAGCTTATACCGAAGTCACCCACATCCTCTTCAAACTTTCTGAAGACTCGCTGCTGCAAGACACACGACGCCGGAATCTGTTGCTGTCGCCGGAGTTCTGCCGGAGAAACAGAGGAGTCCAGTCGGTATACCTTACGACTAATTTCTCTTTCTTTATTTATATATCACCTGTAATTAACTGAAAAACGCTAACGAACATGATTTAAAACTTCGAACCAGTCAGTCATCGTTTCTGGTTAAAACTGACGAAGAAGACGAAGATTATGTAACATGTAAGTATAATTAAAATCAAGTTATAACTCGGGTTAGACACACAGTCCAGCGGTGGACTGTGTGCACAATAAACACGTAAACGTCTCGAGTTCGAATCTTGTTCCACGCATGCTGCCTTAATAAAAATGTCTTTTTTTGTTAACCGAACCGGAGTCACCACTGATATATGTTAAGTTTAATAATAACCGGAATAATAACCAAGTTAGACACACAGTCCAGTGGTGGACTGTGTGTATGTTTAATCACACGTCACGAGTTCGAGTCCGGTCTACTGCACCGACTCGGACAATTATCTAACTTTTTAAAATAAGACAGAAATGGAAATGTTTAGTTTGTATATAAATATAATAAAAATCGGTTTATATAACAAGTTAAACACACAGTCCAGCGGTGGACTGTGTGTTAACTCAACCCACAGGTCCCGGGTTCGAGACCTGTGGAGCGCACCGGTCCGATTCAGTAAAACCTTTTTAGAAATAAATTGATTTTCGGATTAATCTAATTAATATATAAATATAATTAAAAACAAAAATATTTCGGGTTAGACACGTAGCTCAGTTGGTAGAGCTGTGTGCACGCGTACGGGAAGTCTCGGGTTCGAGCCTCACTCAGCGCACATATACACGCATACGAACCGGTCAAAGTCAAAGTCAACGGTCAACGGTCAACTGTAGCAAAAAATCAATTTTTTTATTATTATTTTTATTTATTTATTTTATTTAAAAATCAATTAAAAATACTTAAAAATAACATTTTTAAGGTTAGAAAATAGCCTTAAACTCACAAAAATACACCCAACAATCCTACTAAACTGGATCAATAAAATCCGTTTACTTACCGAACCATAATGCTATTTATCTAGGTTAATTTCACTCGTGGTTAAAACCACTTCGCGTGCATTCAACATCATCAACCGAACGCACCCACTGTGAGTGAATCTTACAACTCCCCCTTTTTAATTACACGTTTTGGGGTGTGTCATGTGTCAAAAAATAATTAACTCGTTTATTTAAACTTGTGTCATACCATATCGTGATCTAAACTTAGATTGTTTATATTGTTGTGATTATGTATTTCATTTTGTCAACTTGTATGAAATTCATTCATTAAGCCCATCAGTTCCTCGTGGGAGACGAGTGAGCAACGCGTGCCTCAAAACCAATCCATTATGGTTCATGTGTGTATTATTGAGTTTATATTGTTGGTAGTTATGTCTTTCATATTATCATGGTTATGCAATTCATTCATTAGGCCCATCAGTTCCTCGTGAGAGACGAGTTGAGCAACGCATGCCTCTAAACAATCCTTTATTGTTCATGTGTGTATTGTTAATATTAAATTGATTTATGAATAAGTTTACATCTATTTTTACTCATGTGTGGTGGTGCACTTTATTTCATAATCAATTAAATAAACTTGTGCAAATGTTTTCCATAGGATTCACTCGCCAACTTTTTGTTGATCCAAAAACCCTTTTACACATGATACAGGTGAACAGGATGAAGCAAGGAAAACATAGGAAATGCCTTAGAATAAAACAAAGAAGCTTAGATTGATGTTAGGTCATGATGTAATTATAGTTGTAAATTTTCTATTAAATTGTATTTAATGAATATGAAACGTATAATAAATGTCATGAGCTTTGATGATAACCCAATCATGCCCCGGTCACCTTTTCCGCTGCGGGTCGGGGTGTGACAGATTGGTAGCAGAGCCATGACTATAGGGATATAGGATAGGTTATTAGACCCTTAGAGCCTATACTATAGTCTGCCTAAATTTTAATTGATTAGATGGTTACATACAAACTTGTGATATTTATTTGTTTCATATTTGTTTATATTTACAGTCAAACATACATGCTTATATACATATTCATTATACATATACCAATGTTCATATATTCAATTCATTTTCATACTTTCATTATTCAAAGATTTTGTTGCAATTTTCAAATCTCATCAAAGTAAGTTCTGCGACGGGCATGTAGTAACTGGAAGGGTACAAGTACCGGTAGTCGGAACGTCCTGTCTAGGTTGGCATTCGTATAAATCCAATATAACGGACCAGTTTGCCTACATGGGGACTAACGATGAGAGTACGAAGGACCTATTAGGCCAAAGCATGCCACACCAAACGTAGTTCGAACTAACCCCACTTTGAGGTGTCACCGTGTCTACACCTGGACACATTCCGAATATCACACGTTGTATACATATTTCTCGATTTTCTCCGGGTTTTAGTGTACGCAACCAGGCAAACCCTTGCGAACCATATGAAAAACCCGGTATTCATGGGGGCCCACATGATTACGAAGGTGAAGTATGGCGGCATGTAGGGCCTAATGGCGAGCAAAGCCCAAGACATCCTATGGATGTAGTAGATTTATTTTTCTATAACTATTTTATGAATGATCATTCCTAGTGCGACCCATGAACCCAAAAACATCCAACTCATACTCTTGTCATGTATTCCTTGTAGATGTCTTCTAACCTCGCCCGTAGGAAGATGAGAGTAGGAAAAGCCCGCGAGCGCATGGCTGCCCTAATCGCTCAACAAATGGCTGCCGTAATACCCAACATTGTAATCCAAGTACAACAAGCACTTACCACTAATCCTGCCAATCAAGAAAACCAAAACATTATCAACTCTTCCCCAAATACCACTAAATGCACTTACAAGCATTTCAAATCATGCGACCCTCCAAAATACAAAGGGACTGAAGGCGTCACCGCTCTCCTCCATTGGTTTGAAGAGATGGAGAACATTTTTCTAAATTGCGATTGCCCCGATGATCGCAAAGTGCGATATGCTACCGGTCGATTATATGGGATAGCACTTACTTGGTGGAATACAGAGAAGGCCAAACAAGGTGTGGAAGATGCTATGACCTTAACTTGGAACGAATTGAAGGAAATCATGACCAGACGATTTTGCCCAAGGAGCGAAATCAAGAAATTAGAAGATGAATTTTATTCGTTGAAGCAAAAGGAAGGAGACCACACCACATACAACAAAAGATTCCTCGAGTTACATCAAATGGTTCCCAACATGTTCACTCCCCTCTACCGTTTGATCGAGCACTACATTCGTGGTCTTCCGTCAAAGATTCAAGACCCTGTAATAAGTACCACGCCTGCAACTTTGGAAGCAGCAATGGAGCTAGCAACAGAGCTCACCGAGAACCGAATCCGAAACAAAGACTTCAAGGAGGAGAAAAAGAAGGATAAAGCATCGACTGAAACCTCCGACTCCACCCAAACCGAATCCCCTTCTCCACCCACTTTTAAGAGAAAAAGAGACGGCAACTTTTCGCTACTATCCAACGGAATCAACCAATTTCACACGCCATAACCCATTCAAGCTATCCCAATCACTCAAGTGGCACCCAACTCAACTTACCCAAATAAGAAACCATATCTTGGACCTCACCCTCGATGCAACAACTGTTTTTATCACCATCCCCTTACCTTACCTTGTCGACTATGTGCAACTTGTGGACGCTATGGTCATTTGAGCAAGGTTTGCCGCACCTTTCAAAACCAAATCTCTTCCCCTACCCAAAACATGGTCCAAACCTATCAACAACCCCAATACCCCATGTTCCCATATGTTCGAGCTTGTTTCAATTGTGGCGACCCTACCCACTTTAGAAACACGTGCCCTCGATTAGTTAACATCATAAACACTCAAGCCCAATCAAACCCAGTTAACCAAGTAAACCAAGAAAACCCAACCGCTAGGCCACCAACAAGAGGAAGAATCTTCAACATCAACGCCAATCCTGTCGAAGATAATGACGGCCCAAACGAAGATACCCAACTAGTCCTCTTCACCGAAAATCCAGATTCAACTCCTATCGTTTAGTTTTATGTTTTTCTTTATCACATAGAACCAAACATAACTTAAGGATAAAGCCAATGAAACTTTGACAAGAATATGGTGGATACGCCGCTGGTACTTCCTATATATAAGTATTCTTGTCAAAGGATCAGAAGCATTATCTGGCGGTTATGAGAGGTTCCATGTGTAAACTGTTTGAGTAATTATTGTTTATTATTTCAGTACATGCAATTTCATAGGCCGCCGCTCCCCATTACATTATGAGCGTTGAGCATGTTCCCCATTTCATTATGAGGTTGAACCTGGCGTGCCCGCATACGATCGGCTCCGTTTGATTGAGCCTTGATCGCACAGACATTTTTCATTTTCAGTACATGCAATACGATCGGCTCCGTTTGATTGAGCCTTGATCGCATAGACATTTTCATTATCAGTATCTTGTGGTTGTTGTGTTTGTTGTAGAGTCGCATAGAACTAATCATAACTTGCGGATAAAGTCAATGAGAATTTGACAAGAATATGGTGGATACGCCGCTGGTACTTCCTATATACAAGTATTCTTGTCAAATGATCGGAGGCATTATCAGGCGGTTATGAGAGGTTCCATGTATAGGCTGTTTGTGTGATTGTTGTTTAGATTAAGTTTATTATTTTCAGTACATGCAATACGATCGGCTCCGTTTGATTGAGCCTTGATCGCACAGACATTTTCATTATCAGTATTTTGTGGTTGTTGTGTTTGTAGTAGAGTCACATAGAACTAATCATAACTTGTGGATAAAGTCAATGAAAATTTGACAAGAATATGGTGGATACGCCGCTGGTACTTCCTATATATAAGTATTCTTGTCAAATGATCGGAGGCATTATCAGGCGGTTATGAGAGGTTCCATATATATGCTGTTTGTGTGATTGTTGTTTAGATTAAGTTTATTATTTTCAGTACATGCAATACGATCGGCTCCGCTTGATTGAGCCTTGATCGCACAGACATTTTCATTTTCAGTACATGCAATACGATCGGCTCCGTTTGATTGAGCCTTGATCGCACAGACATTTTTCATTTCAGTATTTTATGTTTGTTGTATTGGTTGTAGAGTCATATAGGACTAATCATAATTCACTGATAAAACCAATGAAAAATTGACGAGAATATGGTGGATACGCCGCTGGTACTTCCTATATATAAGTATTCTTGTCAAATGATCAGAGGCATTGTCAGACGGTTATGAGAAGTTCTATGTAGGATTTAGTAGTTTCTTGGTAACTAATCATAACTTGTGGATAAAACCAATGAAAATTTGGCAAGAATATGGTGGATACGCCGCTGGTACTTCCTATATATAAGTATTCTTGCCAAAGGATCAGAGGCATTATCAGGCGGTTATGAGAAGTTCCATGTAGGATTTAGTATTGCCCTGGGTTAAAATTTGTGTTACATTTATATCATCTCGCTATTTAAAGAAATTGGATTGTGTTCCATTTCTACATAAACTAACCTCTCCATCATAACAAACGAGAGAGGAACTGTCACCATTCAAACATATATGCTATCAGAATGTGGATTCAAATATTAGCTGTTGTGTTTATTTCTGTTCTATAGTCATAGAACCAATCATAACTTACTGATAAAACCAATGAAAATTTGACAAGAATATGGTGGATACGCCGCTGGTACTTCCTATATATAAGTATTCTTGTCAAAGGATCAAAGGTATTGTTAGATGGTTATGAGAAGTTCCATGTAGGTTGTAGTATTAGAAGTTTTGCCTTAGGATATAACCATATCCTTCCAAACATATCCAAACTCTTATGCATGATATCATATTTAGCGAATCCATTCTGCTTATCAATACTTTTACAGTAGGCAACAAAAAGCGATTCCTATAATAGGGTACCTAACCCTTACAAGGGACGTTACCGCCTCAAACAAAAACTTAAACCCATACTTTTCTAAGTATGTAACTGTCAAAACTAAACACCATCATTTTTAGTCAAATATATCACTACTTAAATTTCGGGACGAAATTTCTAAAAAGCAGGGGATACTGTAACATCCGTAAAAAACGGATTTTACCAAACCCGCTCCATTTATTAACCGAACAATCAGTTAAAAATTTCGTTGCGAATTTAATGCCCAAAATAATTTTAAACGATACATAATTAATTATTATATGGGAATATATAATTAGTTTTTGAAAAACTGTTAAAAATAAGAAAATAAAAATGATTTGGCACTGCCGGGTTTCGAACCCGGGTCAGTCAGCCGGGTCAACAGTCTTATCGCACACACACTCAACCACTGCGCCACTAGTGTCTCTTGTTAATTACTAGAATCATTTAATTCATAACATGTTTTTCGAATTCAAAATCGGCGCCCAAATTTTCAGTCGTCGGAAATCCCGACTAACTCGCCAAGAATCGACGGTTACTTCAGTTATAACGCAAATCTTAAACACTACATCGGTTATAACCGATGTCTGAGTCCGCGACACAAGTTATAACCGCCGGAGAAATTCTAACCGACGAATCAAGTCGGAAATCGGACCAAATCCATCGATGACCTGCCTTATAAATACCCCCTCAAACCTCTGCAAGCTTTTTCGCTCAAAACCGCACCTTTACCCGACGTAATTTCAATCGCCGGAAAATTTCTGCTCAACGCCGGAAAACCGAGCCCTTCACTTCTGAGCCTTACTGAACCCCCTGAGCTTATACCGAAGTCATCCACATCCTCTTCAAGCTTTCTGAAGACTCGCTGCTGCAAGACACACGACGCCGGAATCTGTTGCTGTCGCCGGAGTTCTGCCGGAGAAACAGAGGAGTCCAGTCGGTATACCTTACGACTAATTTCCCTTTCTTTATTTATATATCACCTGTAATTAACTGAAAAACGCTAACGAACATGATTAAAAACTTCGAACCAGTCAGTCATCGTTTCTGGTTAAAACTGACGAAGAAGACGAAGATTGTGTAACATATAAGTATAATTAAAATCAAGTTATAACTCAGGTTAGACACACAGTCCAGCGGTAGACTGTGTGCACAATAAACACGTAAACGTCTCGAGTTCGAATCTTGTTCCACGCATGCTGCCTTAATAAAAATGTCTTTTTTTGTTAACCGAACCGGAGTCACCACTGATATATGTTAAGTTTAATAATAACCGGAATAATAACCAAGTTAGACACACAGTCCAGTGGTGGATTGTGTGTATGTTTAATCACACGTCACGAGTTCGAGTCCGGTCTACTGCACCGACTCGGACAATTATCTAACTTTTTAAAATAAGACAGAAATGGAAATGTTTAGTTTGTATATAAATATAATAAAAATCGGTTTATATAACAAGTTAAACACACAGTCTAGCGGTGGACTGTGTGTTAACTCAACCCACAGGTCCCGGGTTCGAGACCTGTGGAGCGCACCGGTCCGATTCAGTAAAACCTTTTTAGAAATAAATTGATTTTCGGATTAATCTAATTAATATATAAATATAATTAAAAACAGAAATATTTCGGGTTAGACACGTAGCTCAGTTGGTAGAGCTGCGTGCACGCGTACGGGAGGTCTCGGGTTCGAGCCTCACTCAGCGCACATATACACGCATACGAACCGGTCAAAGTCAAAGTCAACGGTCAACGGTCAACTGTAGCAAAAATCAATTTTTTTATTATTATTTTTATTTATTTATTTTATTTAAAAATCAATTAAAAATACTTAAAAATAACATTTTTAAGGTTAGAAAATAGCCTTAAACTCACAAAAATACACCCAACAATCCTACTAAAATGGATCAAAAAAATCCGTTTACTTACCGAACCATAATGCTATTTATCTAGGTTAATTTCACTCGTGGTTAAAACCACTTCGCGTGCATTCAACATCATCAACCGAACGCACCCACTGTGAGTGAATCTTACAACTCCCCCTTTTTAATTACACGTTTTGGGGTGTGTCATGTGTCAAAAAATAATTAACTCGTTTATTTAAACTTGTGCCATACCATATCGTGATCTAAACTTAGATTGTTTATATTGTTGTGATTATGTATTTCATTTTGTCAACTTGTATGAAATTCATTCATTAAGCCCATCAGTTCCTCGTGGGAGACGAGTGAGCAACGCGTGCCTCAAAACCAATCCATTATTGTTCATGTGTGTATTATTGAGTTTATATTGTTGGTAGTTATGTCTTTCATATTATCATGGTTATGCAATTCATTCATTAGGCCCATCAGTTCCTCGTGAGAGACGAGTTGAGGTGCCTCTAAACAATCCTTTATTGTTCATGTGTGTATTGTTAATATTAAATTGATTTATGAATAAGTTTACATCTATTTTTACTCATGTGTGGTGGTGCACTTTATTTCATAATCAATTAAATAAACTTGTGCAAATGTTTTCCATAGGATTCACTCGCCAACTTTTTGTTGATCCAAAAACCCTTTCACACATGATACTGGTGAACAGGATGAAGCAAGGAAAACATAGGAAATGCCTTAGAAGAAAACAAAGAAGCTTAGATTGATGTTAGGTCATGATGTAATTATAGTTGTAAATTTTCTATTAAATTGTATTTAATGAATATGAAACGTATAATAAATGTCATGAGCTTTGATGATAACCCAATCATGCCCTGGTCACTTTTTCCGCTGCGGGTCGGGGTGTGACACCATGGAAGCTTGGACCGTTAGTAAATCTCGGGCCATTGTGTCTAAGATTGGAAATTGATCTTCCTTACTTTTCCACCAAGCCAACAAATCAAAATTTTTAAACTCGTGTGAAGTCATTGTTTGTAGAAAGTTCGACCCACCATACCGACCAAGTTCGCTACTAGTGGTGTTACCATGGTACATTTGACTCGACTCATCAAACAATTGGTTATAAACATATAAATCTTAGTCTTCCATACTAGAAGAACCTTCGCCGAAAGCGGCATTTCTCATCGACTCGTGAATGTGTGATGTGGTTGCACCGTATTTTGTTACATAAACGTCATACATTTTTGAAAGTTGATCGTTGAAACGAATTTTTGCGGCTTGACCAAATTTAGGGTCTCGATCGGTGTTTAAATTCAACTCGTTTGCAATTTTTTCAATCAAAGACCCGGTACCAAAAACGTTAAAGCAAGGGTTTAAAGCTGCGGCACAAGTGAAAACCGCCGGTAGTTCGCTAAAATATTTTCTTAGTTTTTCTTTCATTATTTCCGCCATATCACAATATGGCCTACCTCTAACCGCCATCTCGTTTAATTTTAAACATATTTAAACAAATTGTGAAGCACCAAAGAACTTGTAGGATAATAGACACCCGATAAAGTTTTTGTTGATGTTTTGAAAACTTGAAGCAATTGTGTAACCGTTTCAATAGTAGCCCAAACCGATGGGTGGTAAGGCGAAACCTTCCTACGACTAGACAAAGAGTTATGAAATTCTATTAAATTTTCTTTTTGCAAAATAGCCTTTTCAAGCATGGTGCAAGTCGAGTTCCATCTATGAGCAACGTCCCAATTGAGCCCTAAGCATATTCGACCCGCTTCCTTACACATTTTTTTATATTTTGAATGTCTACGTGTGTTACTATATATATGACGTAACATTTTTTTTGAAAGCTTTCTTTTGTGGTTCAATAACCTTTAAACCGTCTTGAACGGCCAAATTAATTATGTGTGCAATACATCGACTATGGAAAAAAAATACCTTCACATATCGGTTTGTATTTTAATTTTAAATGCACTACCGAAACCGTATTGTTTGAGGCGTTGTCAAAAGATAGTGAAAAAATTTTGTTTTCCAATTTGTATGTTGCAATACATTTGTCGATTGCTTTATAAATAGCTTCACCGGTGTGAGGGTAATCAAATAATTTAAAAAAAATTGTGCGTTTCATCATTTGCTACGTCGACGGTTCAATCCAATGGGCGGTGACACAAATATATGAGTCGGGTGAACTGTGCGGTACGGACCAAACATCGCTAGTCAAGTTAACACCGGTTTCTAATTTTTTAAAATAAGAAATTAATTCTTGTTTTACATTTTTCCGCAATTTCAAACAATCTCTCCGTAGCACGACTTACATGGGTGTATCGTGGTTGGAGAGTTCTTTGAACCATCTTTGTGTAGCGTTGTTTGTCGAAAGTGTTGAACAGCAAACTTTCTTGGATTACAAACTTCGCCATTTGCTCCCTAGCCATTTCGTAATTGTAGGCGAACAAAGAAGCGCCTTCACTTGCCATGGAGCTTTGACAACTAGCGGGTTGTTGTTTCAACGCCCTGCAAAACGGTTTTTTCAATATGTTATCTCAACGTGGTGTTCGCGGTTTCGGCGTAGAAACCATTACAATGGTGACAACGCGCTTTTCTTCTCCCGTTGGCTATCTCGCACAATTCGAAATGTGCCCAAACTTCGGGGTTACGCTTCGTTGGAATAACATGAACCACGGTGTCCGTTGTAGACTCGCCAATGTGGACCGAATCATGAGCACTAGAGCTTGCCATGCTTTTTCAAGAAATATCGAACAAGATTTTGAGCGATTTTAGAGTTTTTGGAGGTTTAGAGAGTGGTGTGCTTGAACCCAAACACCCACAACCCTTATATACTAGTTGGGGATGATTTTTAGGCCAAAATAAGTCCAAAAAAACGGCTAGGAGCCTCCCAAACGGTCATATGACCGTTACTATAATATTACCGTTTTTAACCGGTTTAACCGGTTTTTTTATAACGTTACCGGTTAACCGGTTTTAAAACCGGTTTTTTGGATTTACCGATTTTTAACCAGTTTTAAAATTAACCGCCTAAAAAACCGGTTTATGTTGTAAATATTCGAACCGGTGGGTAACCGGTATAACCGGTTACTACCCAAACCGGTTTAAAAAAAAACCGGTTAAAAAAAAACCGGTTTCGGTTGTGTAACCGGTTTTTTTTGAACACGTCTAGACTAGTGCATATAGCCCGTGGGCCCACTAACGAGCTTGTATTGTGGTTGCACCCCGATTTTTTACCGGTAAGAGAAAAGAGATACCATAGTAACATCATGACAGATCTAAATGAAAGCCATCTTCTCCTTGCAGTGTTTGCCGAGTTCATAACCACACCGGTGAGAATTTTGGATCCAACATTGAGCAAAACAATATAACCTTAAACCCCAAATAATCATGTTAAGGAATTTTGGTAAAGCATTATAAAGTTACGTGTAATATAGGTGTTCTTAAACTGATAAAACAATTACCAATATAAGACTTGAGATTATGCGGTTTAGTTCGCAGTTTGGAATCTAGAGCCTATCTTGTACATTAAATCACTCGTTTAGATTTATTCATTTATGAAGTATGTAATTATGTATATATACTTGATACAAACTAACAATTACGAAACAAGATAAGTAACTCTTTACCGTTGAAATGTAAAAATCGGACCGAAGAAATTGGCATGTCCTTCTAACCCATCCGACCAATTAGTAGCTTGAGAATAGGAGTAGCCTTCGCTATCCCTTAATGCTCCGACGGTAGTGTAAATTTTGAAAATTTAACGTTTCTCGAGTTTGCTGCTCCTATAGAAAATAAATTTTTGAAACGTTGCTCCTTAACGTTTTTTCTAGATCCGCCACTAGAATCTGATAATAACACGAAACTATTTAGGTCCAAAATTGTAAGTTTTAACTCGCGACACTAGAAAACAAGTTATCTTTAGTTTGTTCACACATTATTTTTTGAGTAGACCAAACTAAAAGATCATACTGACTATTGTAACGTTCCGCATTTTTTGTACTTTCCATATTTAGAAAGTTATATTCGCATTTCTATTTTTAGAAACTTGTATTCTTACTTTATTTCAATTCTTGTAATCTCGGGAGTTTGATCAAATGGAAATCGTATTTTAATATTAACCTTGTTTAATCATACATGCATAATATGTAGTCAGTCGCGAAATACACGTTTTAATTTAAAACCGAGGCATACTTCGAGATTTATTTTCTCGGAATCACATTCATACATGTATCATACTTATATATACTTGAATACACCTTTATAACATAAAATAACAAACAATACAAGTGCAAGGACTACAAATGAAAATTTTCATCTCCCCAACCACTTTCTTTAAAGTCCTAACCTCCAACCAACTCATTTAATACCCCAAACCCACCTTCTAACCTTCAACTAACTCGTATAATGCTCATCCTAACTACCAACCACCTTCATTAAACCCCAACCACTTAACCCTCTTATAACTACAAACCCTAACACCTTCCAAACACTTGCACCACCTCCAAATCACTTCCAAACTCTCTGAAATCTCCAAGATTTTCAACTTTGGGCAAAAAGTTCAAGAACAAAATCGGTAACTTCGGTGTTCCAACAACTCAAGACTCGTCAAACTCACTAAGTGGAAATTTCTTCATAGACCGTGAGTATACAAGACTCCCTTTTTACTTTTTTACACTTTTGGGTGCAATACGTACATGCTATCAAAACTCACAGAATCACATACTTTATCCTTAAAACACAAACAAACAATCCAATATGCATGCATGATACACTATACTTGAATTCATATATGCTAGACTATTCTTATGCTTTGTACTTGTCATTAACTTCGTACAAGCCTCCCTTAACATGTATACCGCTATAGGATTAACGCACCACCCATATACTTGAGGTCATGTTAAGTAAACAAAACGATTTATTCATTGTTATGATTAGATTATGAAAGCGGAAATATGTGGGTTTACATTTATAGTTGCATGCTAATATCGTATGTTATTCTAGTTAACTATTATGCCATGTTGATTCGTTTAAACTTGTATACTTATGCTAGTACTCAAACTTGTATGCTCGCCAATTGTAACACCTCGTAAAATCGTGTCCAATATTATAGTGACACGTGTTGTATTTTTATTTTTAGTCTATTAAAGACTACTAAGGACTAAAGGTGTCAACATGCTCAAAAACTTGGCCTCTGAGTGACTGATATGTCAACATGCTTAAACATTGGCCTTTGAGTGACTGAAGGTGTCAACATGCCAAGGTTCACCATTTGAACTTGCACATTTCTCATACACAACTCTATCTCCCTCCTCTGGAAGTTCCTAACTGAAAGGAGCATCCAAATTAGTTCTATTGCATCCTAGGAACCTCGTGTAAGTGTTCCTTCCTCTTGCATTTTCGTTTATAGGCTTTTATAGCCAAAAGTCAAGCGTTTTACGGAAAACGCCTTGACTTTTGGTTAAGACCATTATGGTCCAGCCATTGTTCATAATGAATATGGTTAAGTGATCGTAATAAGGTAGGTGTTAGTTCCTATAAAGGGCACCTCCTGAAGATCACGTTTGCTAGACCAATTGACGGGTTAAAGTTTATATATTAAAAAGTCAAATAGGTCATTTTTCGGAAATTTTATAAGTTGATCTTATATATGTTATGAAACCTGTTTTGACAATTAAACAAGCTGGTAATACTTATTAGAACATGTTCGGCTCGTCAATTTCAGCTCTAGGGTCGGTTCGCAACCGAAAGTCGCGAAGATT
This sequence comes from Scalesia atractyloides, assembly GCA_947069175.1. Taxonomy (NCBI): domain Eukaryota; kingdom Viridiplantae; phylum Streptophyta; class Magnoliopsida; order Asterales; family Asteraceae; genus Scalesia; species Scalesia atractyloides. The sequence goes on along the minus strand of CAMTDV010000001.1, from coordinate 85,738,117 downwards.
GACTTCTACTTTGACTTTCGATTATGACCCGATTTAGATTAGTTAGCTATTGTATGATTGTAATATAATGTAGTCTTACCCTCTGAGATTATATTACATGATCATAATCAGAATCTAAGTTTATGCACAAGTTCCGTAATTATGCCATTTTGACTAAAATGTCCTTTTTGCATAAAATAAGGTTTAAAAGATCATGAACTTGAAAATAAGTTTCCTACTGATGTAATATTATAATTAGGATTATTTGGGATGTTAAATTAGATTATAAACTGAGTTTATGAACAAGTCCTTGTAATATGTGAGTAAATGACGATAAAGCCCTTATGGCTTATAAAATGGTTTTAATCATATCTTTTCAAGGTAAATCTTTTATCTACTGATATGTTATATTAAATAACATATCTAAGACATTTTAATCTGACCTTAACATCGGTTTTCGTTAAACATCGCATAAATCGTCATTTTACGACATAAGCGTCGTTTCGGCGCATAGTTGGTTTTACACCATAACTATCAACCAAGACTTGTTATCTACTGATTTTAAAACTTATTTTAAATATTTTTACAATAGATATATGATATGAACTCAGAATCCCAAATAATTTATAAACTATGTGTAAAATGACCAAAATGCCCATCCGGTGCATAGTTTGGTCATAAAAGATAAATTACACATGTAATTGATATCCTACTGATATTATATCATAAATAAGTTATTTTTCCAGAATAATTATAGATATAACATTAAATTATATTCAAGTTTCTTTTATACGGTGTGAAATTACCGAAACACCCTTATGAGGCATAGTTTCGCTGTAAAACCATAACGGGCATAAAAGTTGATATTCCACTGATATTACAACTTATTTAAAATGTAATGGAATATAGAACTTGTCTATGACTTATCCGGTTACCCGATATCGCTGATATGCGTACGGTTAAGCATATGTAACTAGTTTACGAAAATTAACCGAAACGGGTCTAACCTTGTCATTTAAGTCTCAAAATCCAGAATGTTTATAGTTTATCCATATTAGACAAGTCAAGGTACTTGTTGGGATTAAACTACATTCTATCCAACCATTGTTCAATCTAGCGTTATACGTTTTGATCAAGTACGCTAGTCTGTTTAAGTCTACGAGTAGTATTTAATTGGTTAGTTTGTACCATAATCCAGACTAGAGAGTTTCCGGTAAATGCTATTTGCACTTAGTACTTTTGTGTACGGCTGAGTTATTAAATTAAAAGAAGACTAGCTCAGGTAAATATTCTCGACTTATTTCCCCTATACGGGCTTGGGTTACGGTAAATTATTACCGCTTGTCGGAAATGGGATCAATCGAATGTCGGATTGTGGCTAGTAAATCCGCATATTCTGTTTTAATCAGTTTTGTTTGATAACTTAAACATCGGGGGTTAACTACCGTGTCCTGGATATCCTCGGCTCATTACAATAGATAATGGCCACGACCTTAGCGCGGGTGTAGGCATACACCTGATAGACGCTCAATATGCATTAGCCACAAGGTTGGGAAGAAATGGCTCCTTCGCGAGTCCAAAGTGGTGTGTACGTTAATCATGTCTCGGTCTCCGTACCGGGTCCTGTATGTATGGACAAACATGTAAATCTGTTAACAAGGTTGGACGGTCAACTTTTCCAAGTTATAAGAGATTTTGTGCTGATGCGCACTTAAAACATATTTTAAATGTTTTCAAAATGAGTCAGTTGGGTGTATTTACTAGTGAAAGCTAACGTATTTTTAAAAGACTAAGCTTGCAGGTACAATACGAAAATAGGCTGGAAGTGCTCGGTAGTGATAGGATCTTGCAAATCCTAGATCTGCCCAAAGTCTGTTTTATATTCTTTCTTTGTACAATTTATGATCCGCTTGTGGATCTTCTATTATGAGTCTGTATATTATTTTGTATTTCGAACATTTGGTTTGTAATAGTAATTTAAATCCAAGACTTCCGTTGTGCTGTGTTTAATTGACTATGATGGTATCAACTTTACGTCACGATATTCCCCACTCGGGCCCACGGGTGTTTGATTGGCTGTGGAAAGCCGGGGTGTGACACCAATACTTTTTGTATTGAACAATACTTTAATACGTATTGTAGGAATTTGATGATGATGATGACGAATGGAACTTAGTAGGATGAACTAGAAATTCATCTTAATTTTTTATACTTGTTGTATTTATCCTTTTGTTAAATGTTGTATTTTTCTTCGAAACATTGTACTTGATTTTAGTAACGGAATGAAATTTTGATTATTAATGTAAGACCCTTACTTAATTAACTGAAATTTTATATTTTTTTTGCATTTATATATATAAATGCAATTACACGTCTGTACATATTTTCGAGTTTCAAAAACATTAAAACATTTCAACATGTTATCGTTGTTTAGTTTTGTAAATGACTAAACATAATGCGGAAGCTTGATCTTTGAATGTGTTCGGTTCTTCGATATGCTTGATCGTCATCCAGTGCATCAAACAATTACCTATATTTCATAAATCATGAAATACGTTAGTCATAAGGAGTTTATAACGTAACAATTTAAAACCCGAAGGCGCAAAGTAACAAAAACAAATATTTTGCAAAATAATCTGCCGTAAGCTACAGCACCTTGCCGTGACAGCAGCCTCCTGCCGTAACTTACGGCAGGCTCAGCTGCAGAATTTCAACTTTTGCCCTTTTTACGTAAAACTCCGTAACTTCACGAATACTCATCCGTTTCGCTTCAAACTTGTTTCTGATTGATCGTAAATCGTTTACCTACATTATTAACTCAAAATCCTTAACCCGGATTCATGATTTTTATGAATTACGCAACCGTTACTCGGATTAAGCGCATTATTTTGACCCATTATGGATTTAAGCACTTAAGCTTAATTTATCCGCATCTCTTCATATCTCCTATTCCCACTTTATGACCTTTATTCATCAATCATCACAACTTTAATTGTGATGGGTTATGTTAGGATAATCATTAAACTCCTATTCTACCCTCTCGACACTTTTACGAAAATGACCCAGTATGTAACATTAAGCCAAAATGGTTTAAACCTTCCACTTTATACTACCGGAAGGATTGTCCAAATTATAAAACTCATATTTAAACTACCCTTTAAAGGTCGTTTGCCCAGTTTGTCATTCAAGGGCATTTTGGTCAACTTCAGTCCTCTTAACTATGAAGGACTTTTAAAAGCTTGTTTTGACCAAGTAGGCACTTTTGACCCGTATTATACTTAAATCATTGTGTTCCTAAGAACATAATATCTCTAGTTTAAATTATTAGATATACCTCACTTTAGGTAATCCAATATCTACCCATGACTCGATTAACTCTCATCAGACCTTAAGTCCTCATTGAGAGTTTGACCTATTACACATACATGGCTCGGGTCATAGCATTGACCCGTTTTAATACCTTGAATTATTAGTAGCTAATTAAAATGTTGCAAGCCATACACAATTCTTCTTGTGAGCACAAAACTCGACAAAGCAACCATTAGTCATTATTGTCACCATTTGACTTGTTTGGCCTAATTGACCATTTTCCCACCTCTTGACTTATTCCTATTGCGTTAGGCTGACTAAACATTATATATTACGAGATAGTATTATTTACTGTCTCACCCATTTGGCCCATTTCGGTTTACACTATATTACTTATTAGTCGTCTTTTTATTCGTTTGACCCATTATAGCTTACGCCATAGGGTGTCTTTTCAAAACTCATTGCTTGTCCGTCAACACATGACCAATTTATCATTTTACCCCTTTTCCCCATTATGGCTTACACCATAAGGTAACTTTTCAAAACTCATTGTTTAGTCATCAACACGTGACCTAATTACCATTTACCCTTTTTACCATCAAATATGGTTTCCTACCATTTTTACTTGTTCTGACCCATTTCTATTCGTGTCGAAACGCTATATTTCAAAGACTCTTTCAAATACTAGTTCACCTTGTTCTTAGCCAATACATAAGTAGTTGTTCTACTTGATAGATGTAAGCTTTACTTACCTTGCAAATCCGATTATGTTTTCCACGCGTATTTGATCCATTTGACCCGCCTTTTCCCAAGCTTCCACCTAGTTTGTCAAGCGTCAAACTACCATTTATCATTTGCAAGATGGTTAGATTAGTCATCATTTATCAAGACTATCCCACCTTACGGACTTTATATCAAAATTACCATTTGATCCTATTATAGGTCAGTTTGAATTTTAAAAGTCAACCGCATATTAACATATGAAAATGCACAATTAAGATCAACGAACCCATTTAGGCATTTCATTAATTACCCGGTAGGTGATATTTTTAGGCCACCATTTTAACTACATTGCACAACCAAGTTCATGTAATTGCTAACATCAAGTTAACATAATTATAATCGTTGTATGTAACGCCCCAAAACTCGAATGCTTGACTCGCTAGTATGGTTTCATAAGATATGGAATGAAAAGTGATAACTAAGTTATTTAACTTAGTTAGAACTATAAGTCTTATGGTAAAATACAAGGATTTGTGGTAAATGTGATTAAATGCAAACTAGAGGGACTAGAAGTAGCAAGTGGGCAAACTCATTAAAATTCAGTTTTTATAAGTGTGTGTGTGTTCAGTATGTGTGTCGACACACACATGAAGAAGAATTATGGTTCTTCCCCACAACCCCACAAATTGATGAAATTGAACAAGGATGTGAAGCCATCAATGCATGAATGAAGAATCCTTACCATCTCATCCTAATGAACATATGGTAAGTTGAAATTTCTGATTTGGTGACTATTCATGTAGTGGTTTAGGAGAAATCCATGAAATTTGGTTGAAATTAGAATGAATACTTGTTAATGCTATCATGTGGAAGTTGAATTATGGTTAAATTTTAGTAATGGAATGATTTAGATGGAAACCCATTGCATGAGAGTGAAGATGCTGAACATGTAGATGTAATATTGTGATTTTGTGATGCACAAGGTGTTATATGATAGATTATGATAGATAAACTTGATGAAGAAATGATGATTGTGTGATTTTGCTTGAATGTGATGGTTCATGAGATGAATCGGGAAGAACATGCTTAAAAAACTTGTACATTATGCTTAGAAGGTAGTACGTACACCAAGTGTTTGATGAAATGTCTAAATGACAATAATATGTGAAATTATATGCAAGTAACGATTGAACGTGTATAGAAAGTGATAATGGTATACTTGTTAGTAAAACAAGTTTAGGAGTGTATTTGATAAGTATATGTGAAACGTAATTGATGATGTGATTCGGTAAAAGAGTGCTTTAAGGAACTAGTACCCTATGTTTGAATGGTGGTGTACACCATAAGTTGAAATTGTGACTTAACGATAATTAGAAATGGATGTGTATGAAATGTACATAGTGTCATTAATATGGCCTAATATGATGACACGAACATATGAGGTTATGTCGAAAGTTCATATGATAAACGTTGACTTCTGAAAGTCAACTGCGCATAAGAAGCATGGTTAGACTTGTTGTCACAATTGTAAGATTATAGAAAGTCATACGGTATGTGATATATCAATATGCGTTATATGTGATGACATAATGAATAATACGAGTTTGTAAAGATGTGATTTTGAGTATATGCCTTATGCTTGTTAGGATTGACTTATGAAAGTCAAATGTGAGTTATGCATTTGATACGATTGTTAATATGTACAATCGTGTATGCTAACAAGAATGTGATTGCGATGACATGAAAGTATAGGGATCATGTCAAGATGGATGGAAGCATGGAAGGCTAACGGGTCAGAAAGGGAGGCAGGGTAACGGATGTGAATTCGGACGCTAAGGTAAGTGATTTCCAGAATCACTCTTTAGATACTTTAATGGAAATGTTTTATTTTAATTGTTGAAGAAGCTTGTGGGAATGTAAGAATAATGGAGGTACTAAGATGAGTTAGATAATATTGGGTTGATAATAGTCAACTAAAAGGAAGTTGTATGATATAAACCGAATGGAGTAAATCCAAGTGCTAAGCTATCGTTAAACGACATAATTAAAGCACAAATGGGCTTGTGCACATGTAGAATTTATTGTTAAAGTGAGACTACGGTAGTATTAAGAGGAACAAGACCTCGTTTAGATGTTATGTGTTTAATTTGAAATGAATCGGAGCATGCATGAACGAACGGGACTCGAAACGGGTCAAATAAGCTGCAGCCCCAAATCTGCAGCAGCTGACCATAAGCTACGGTAGCTAACCGTAGCTTACGGTAGAGGATTTATTTTGGCAGAACGTAGTTACCGTAAGCTACGGTAGCTAGCCGTAGCTTACGGTATAAGATCTAATTGTTGGCAGAACATACCTACCATAAGCTACGGTAGGCAGGCCGTAGCTTACGGTGGGATTAGTCAACTTTCTAATTATTTTTGTGTTCTTGTATCGACTAATTCCGGCTCCAACCCGGTATCTCGTAAGATGTTTTTAAGGCGATTAAGTGATGCTAGGCTTGTAAAAAAATTAATAGTGAAAGTACGAGTCTTGATATACGTATAGTGAATGTGGTTTCATGTGTGGGTGCCAACACCAAGTTATGTAGTTGTATGATTAAAACTCGGATTGAGTAGAAGTGTTATAGGCAAGAAAGAATCAACTTATTAACATGTACGAACATTGATGAATGGAGTATACGATTTAAGTATGGTGATTGCATGTAAACAAGCAAGCGTAACTTGCATGTATGTATGTATATTGATGCGTGCGAGTGTAAACACGAAGTGTAATTTATTGAATGTAGATCAGTGGTATGTGCTTATGCGAATTTGGAGATTTGTAATACGTTGATATTATGTCTTACTAACTGTACTGCTAATGAGAATGAAACAGGAATGCATGTATGTAAGTGTTGGGCTTTCGAAAGTGCAAAGTCCGGTATACAGAACAAATTTAGAAGGATATAATTATGGAGAAGTATACATAGAAAGAATACTATGTGGTTATTGATTTATTTTATATCTATTTAATTATGTAAGATGTCACCCTCTACTAATGTGTTGGTTGTGTATGTGGTGACCGCAGATTAGTCAGATTACTACTATCATCAAGGGAGATGCGTGGACGAAGATCGAGTCAAGAGCAAGGATTGTACAGGAAGAGCGATTTCATAGCTTGCATTATGCATTACATACGGCAAGTCAAGCAAAATGAACATAGTACATCTTTTAAGGAAGTGTCCAAATATTTATAAACGAACCCTTTAAGTATGTTATATAGTTAATAAAGAAAGAATTTTATGGTTCATATTTCCGCTGCGTCATTTTGGGTCATAATGCGTTTAGTGTGTTACATTGTATGCTAATCTATCAATCATTATACGCAAACTTGGGATTGTTTCATCACCATTAAACAACCCATTGCATCATATGAATGAAACCTACCCAAACATCAAACTTAGCCAAATACTTTAAACATTCATATACATATGATGATTTCAAGCATCTATTAACATGAATATAACATCAATTTATCATATCCTACAAAACCCATTTTATGGTAAGTATGAACATGTACTCAAACTCATAATTTGTTCAAATTTCTTCCTATTACTATCATGCATGATGATTCTAAACACAAGTATATCATCAACTTCATCATATAATCAAAACCCACTTCATAATATACTTGTTAATCACTTACAATTAATCTTACATCAAATATTTCATAATTTCATTATGTCTAACGAAATTAAGCATACATATACAACCAATTTCATCTTTGGATCATATTCCAACAATCTAATTGCAAGAATTCTACTTGTCTTAAGTTATGACTTTCACCAATCTAGGTTTTTAGACATACTTATGATCAGTAAGGCTAGATGATCACTATTTCATCATCATGCAAGCATTTCTCGAAGGAATTAGCCTTTAATTTGGTGGAATTGGATCAACAAGGGTTGCTCCCCCTTTCCTTCTCCTGAGCATCGACCAGAACACACATTCTCATAACTAGGTTTAAATGTTCCTAGTCAAATTACTAAGTATGGGGGTGTTACAACCCGATTCAACTTAAGTCCCGTTCACTCGGGCTTTTAGTATACTGTTCTTATAAAACACCTATTTACTTTTTATTTAACATTAGGTTTGTTTATTTAAATTTCAATGTTTACGGGTTAACTTTTACCACTAACAGTACTTTACCCGCTCATCCCCAATTAACTTGGTTTGATTTCCAAGTTCGTTTTTGGGGTGTTACAATTAAATACTTGTCGCAAATTAGTGTTATGAAATCTCGAGCAATCTATTTCGTCCCGCCCTAATGTTTTTACCATCGATTGGGGTGTGACAACGATATCCTGTGTTCAATCAATCATGGTCCAAAGCATGTACACAAAATAATGCTAACCTATATGGTTCCACTTTTAACTTATGTAAAAAGTTTGCCGCAACATCTACACAAGTACACAACATCCAACTATAATTATAGCTTCTTAATAAATTTGCAAAAAAAATAAAATATAAAAACTAATATCGCATAAAACACACAATAATATAATAAAAAGAACATGACTCTCCAAATACAAAATACGTAATTATAAATTATTATAAATTACTAGAAATGATTATAAACTCATGTTTTCTAATTCGTTAAACATTTTCAAACTAGTCATGAAAACATTAGCTTAATGCCTTGAATAACCATCGTTAATCAGTAGACAATCACCGACAGAGTGCCATAAGAATACAGTGAAGGAGTGAATGAGACATGTGTCAATGTTGTATTAGCTAAAGTGACGGGTGACCTCATGATCTACTATACCACGTAAATTGTGCTGGACGTAAGATTTTTTTAGTGAAGGGCGATCATGAGGCTTAACCAAATTAAATTTTATAGGGTGTGATCGGATGTAGACAATACAAGGTCATAATGGGTATGTAGCCAGCTAAAAGAAAGTATATAAAATATGATTTTTGACAAAATTTAAAAGCCATGCGGCCATGCGTCAACATTGCATTAGTTAAAGTGATGGTGATCTCATAATTTACCAAAAATGTGCGAAGGTGGACCCGAGGGTTTTCTTCTTCTTCTTTTTTTAATCATGGAGTGCGATCGTGGGGCTTAACCAAAGTTTTATAAGGTGTGGCGTGATTGCTCGTTTAAGCGTATAAATAACACTATTTTTTTTTCATGAAGAGCAGTTGACCCCATAGTTATACTCATACTATGAGTCTGCCAATGACCACGTGATATGTACGACTATGTGTTAGCGTGTTTCACAGACTGAAAAAACTCCAAATCCTAAACGATATGTAAGTATGTAGGTAGTATGGCTCACTCCCGATGTGAACTGTCACTTCCGGTCGTATGATCTCGAGAATTGAAATTGGTCAATACGATATAGGACTCCATGAGATTTTTGTATTTTGTATTCTTGTCCTAAGTGTCAAGTTCCATTTTGATTTTTTTTTTCTATTGAATGTATTACTATTTTTACAGTTAAAAGAAATTGAATGTACTACTATTTTTACAGTTAAAAGAAAGTTGCATATGTAGTTTTTTTGATAAAAATGGTAATATAGATGATTTCGTCAGTATATTTCTTTCTAAGTTCATAAGTTGATCATTGTATTACCATCAAATGAGGTTTTCAATCTAGAAATAAGACTTCTTTGATTTTGAAGTGTTCTAAAATTTGTATATTTGCATTCCCTTTATATGTTTGTCCTACACTCGACATTAGATTTAAATAATCAAAACTTTCACCAATTAGCTGATAGCATTCCCAGTTTTCTATTTGTACTACACCACTCTCGACTTTCAACTTATTGGCAATAACACTCCAAACTAACTAAACCCTAACCGCGTTAGTTTTTTTGCTGATGTAACACTTGTGTGGTGGTGTGACATCTAAAGTGGATTTTTTTTGATGATGTGGCGTTTGACTTGGTTTTTTGATGATATAGCAACTGATGTGGCATCTGACTTAGCTTTTTTGATGATGTGGCACTGGTTTAGCGACGTGGCAGTTGATGTCAGCAAACTGGGTTAGTGTTGGTTAGTTTGGGAGTGCTATCGGCCAATACGTTGATAGTTGAGAGTGATGTGGTACAAATCAAAAGCTAGGAGTGCTATCAGCCAACTGGTGAAAGTTGAAATTATTTAAATCCAATATCACTTTATTTTATTTATTCAAAGAATTTGTATAACATATTGGGCGACCAGACGTGTTGATCGATAGGACCTCGACCCACTCATGTTTAGTGAATCGTTAAAGCTACAACTTGTATACCATGTTTTAAGGATACAGTACAACTATAATATGTGTCTTTTGTATAAAAGCAATACTAAAAGAACATGCACAAAAGTTAACTAGTGATATGTGTATATATATATATATATATATATTATATATATATATATATATATATATATATATATATTATTCACTTTAAAGACGATGTCAGTATTTTCTTCCCAAAGTTATAATATTTAGGGGCTGTTTTGTTTTAACGGCTCTTAATGATTTAGATCTCTTACTTGTTCAACACTTGATGGTTCAGATTGTTTGTTTCACAAGTAGATATCTGAATGGTTAAATGTTATACTAAGTCTAAATGGCCAATACATTTTATCTGAATTGACCAGACATTTATCTTTGAATAGTCTAGCATTATACTAGTTTTTAATAGTTCAAATATCTTACTGATTCGACACCCATCCATTTAAAAGTTGTGGAATAGCACCTTTAACTTAATATAGGATTATTATCATTTTCCAAAGTCCCATGTTTCCATGCATTAATCCAGGATGGTTGAATTCATTTGAAGAAAAGAATAAAATGACACGACTTTAATCTAATTGTTTATTTGAATATTTTATTAATAAAAAAATAAAAGGAAGTGATCATCAGCCTGTGATTCTCTCCCGGGAAGCATGAAACCACACGGAATCTTTGATTTCACTTGAAAGCAAACTCTCCTCACAAGCAATTTCCTCATTTCTTCATTTCCATTTGTAACACCTCTATTTTATCTCACTTATAAAATTGCCCCCTTCTTATGCTACATGTTTCATGACATTTTTGTCAAAACTTTCACAAGTTTAGATAACCATGTTACGAGATCTTGATGAAGACGGTTTGATAGATCAGATGAAGTCGGTCACTATAACCGTTCGTTGATTTAATATTCCATATGGATACTCGTAATTTTATGAATAGCTTCAGATATTATCTAAACACGGGACCATAATATTTAACTTAAACTTTAATTTCTTAGAGGAGAAATTCGTTTTGATTGAATTCTAATCTTTGACATTAGAGGTTCTTTGCATAGTTTTCCTATAATCGTAAGAAGTTTATTTTTCGTTAAAGCTAAGTAAGTTTATATAACATTTAGTAATTGTAATTTTCTACGATTTAAAAGCAAAGAGCATATAATACGCGTACATACCTTAGTAACTAATTTACTCTAAATTCAAACACAAAAACAAATAGCTGGTTGCGTCACGTGTCATAATTACAAAATTCTTTTACACGCTTTTCTTATTTCATTTTTCGTATTCAATTTCTTAATTAAAAAACTAATTAAAAAGTCAATATCTTATCTTAAAATATCGTTTTATAATTCACAAATTTACAGTACTAACTATATAATATATATTTTATTTAAACTGTGTTATACACAAGGTTTTGACATAATATTATAATATTTGCTTAATTTCCATCTATAAGTTTGGGTTTGATATGAGTTGAAAGTTAGAGGGTTGAAGTTGAAGAAAGATTATTGTGTAAGGGAGGTCAATAAGATAAAGAGTTTGCAATGACATCTACTTTGGGTATTTCTTGTACCAAAAGCGACAATTATTGAAACCTTTTGAAACACAATTCCTATTTAATGGATAACGATAACCATATATATATATAACTATTATAATTGATTGCCACATTACAAACTTCTACACCATGTACCATTAAAGACACAAGACAAAAACATGAAAAGGACTACTGTTCATATAAATATTTGTATATATGAAACCATGAGTGTATCATGTCTATACTTCATCATTGTACAAATAAAGAGGAAAAAACATTTGTAAATGTGTATACTTTATTGATATATGACTATTCATAGTGTTTTCTGCCCAAAATATAACATGGTATTTGATTCACTTAATATAAAAAATAACAACTAAGAGGTGATACAAAGGGCATTCATGATGCATGATACACATGAATTTTCTCATAACAAGTTGGATAATTTACTTTTATGTTTATTTAGTTTTATCAACTAATTATATATAATATAACACTAATTTACTATTACAGTAGCTATTTGTATAATTTTTTTGAAGAATTATATAAGAAAAACACATGTGATAACTAATTACATTTATGTAGTGTTAGCTAAACCTTTTTATCTAATCAATTTATGTAGAGAAAATTACTTTTTAAGTCCTTGTTTTTTTAAGAGTGTTAACTATTTGAGTCTAAAATCAAATGTTTAACACCCGAAGTCTGAAAATGCTTTTTCTGTAACCCTTTGAGTCCCTTTTTTTACATCTTACATTTTTGTAACCCTTTGAGTACATTTTGATTTATGTAATAATTCATATTCATTATTAATACATACTCTACACTAGAATCTTAAACCTTACATTTCTATCACAAGTTTATCCTATATGCGGGTGAATACCTACACAATGATACTCGTAACATACTTATTATTTATTTGTATTTACATATCCGATGCCAAACAACACTGAATCCCTAAACTTTTTCAAAAATTGATAGAAGTAAAAAAAATCCAAGGTCCGTCATTACATACATATTTGATCATTTGAACTCTTCTAGATACTATTGAATATTAATAAGACAAACGCGTTTTTATTTACGATTGCTTATACAAATAGTATTCCTTTTGAAGATGCTTAAGGAAGAGGGAAACACCGGTAGTTTAGAATATAGAATGGCATATAAAAGTTTGTCCTACATGCGGGTGAATACCTACACGATTACACTCGTAACACACCTATTATTTATTTGTATTTACATATCCGATACCTAAGTGACACTGAATCCCTAAACTTTTAAAAAAAATTATAATAGTAAAAGAAAATCTAAGGTCCGTCACTACATACATACATATTTGATATTTTGAACTCTTCTAAACAGGGTTGAATATTGATAAGACTAACGCGTTTTTGTTTACGATTGCTTATGCGAATAATATTCCATTTAGAGATATTTAAGGAAGAGGGGAACAGTGGTTGTTTAGAATATAAAATGGTATATACTAATGGCGGTAGAGTGTAACGTAGAAAGATGACGATGATGACAGAATAATCGTCATGTTCCGTGAATTTTTATACCGCCGGAAACGTGTGCGTGAAAATAGCCAACCCGCAAAAGTAGGAGGGGTGATAATGAAAATATATATTATTATTTTGGACAGGTGTAAGCCCCTGGAATTTCGGCACATGCTCCGTTTAAGTCTTCTGTCACAGTTTGCAAACCGTACTCCATAATTCAACCAATTATTAACTAGAGTTTACGTCACCATGTACATGTGCTACTTCGTTATGTACAGGTAGCAATGCATGTTTGCATGTATACTCAATTCCATTATTTGAGCCTGTATACTTTGTAAAAAAGTTATATTATTTAAAGAAAAAAAGTCAGTGAATATGTTTATTTTTATGTATATCTGTGTGCTGAGTATTAGGGCCGTAAACAAACTAAACGTTTAGCAAAAAAATTTGAATTGTTTAGAAAGAAGTTCGTTTACGTTCGTTTGTTTGTGGGGTTATCAAGCAAGAAATCTTGTTTGGGTGTAATAGTTAGTAGGGTTATTAAGCAAAAAATAATCGGTTAATTAACCGAATCGGTTACAGTAATTAACCGGACTAGTTAAAAAAATAACCAGTTAAAGTCAAATTAACCGATATAACAGGTTAACCGAACCAGTTATTAAAATTAACCGGTTTGTGCATCTCTGGCTATACATGGATATTGAATCTTGTATGACTAAAATGAAGGTACTTTTAAGATATGGATATTCTCATGTTATGCTAGTTTCGTAATGAAATTTTATATTAGTCTCGTGTGTGAACAAAGTTTACTATAACGTGTGAACTTGTTATGTTACTCACAAACTAGCACTAGCCTTGTTTTCTTTATCTTAAAAAAAGCTACAACACGTTACTAGAAAATTGGAAATAATACAAGTAAGTACGATGTGACAAATTTGATGCGAACAATTGAACATCTTGTGCCTTGATTAATTGCTAACTATGCATTTATTGCGTTGAATGATCATGGCATCATTATACACCAACAACCAAACTTAATGTTAAAATTCAAATAAGTTATGTACACATTACATTACACAATTTAAATGGATTAATTTCCTATCCTAGAAATGAAACCAATAAAGTACAGGTCACTCACTATCTACCTTTTGAGGGGAACTATATTAGAATATCATCCTAATCAACAATGAATGTTAAATGATCAATTAAATCAAGTCACACCCTGTATCTTTGTTGATTATTATTCCAACAAAGAATCCAAGTCCGAAAGCGCAGATGGAACCGGTTGATCATCTGGATGATCACATGGCCTTATCCCCATATCATGCATCGATGAAGAAGATATTTCTCCAGTCATGTCGTTACTAATTCCTGTATCTTGTGACGTCATACTAATCTTGCTAGACTGTTGGTTGGTGTTATTTGTAACATACGGCTCCGCCTTGCATTCCCCGACTCCTATCTTAGCATCCCCCTCGAACTTGCTAGCACTATCCATGTCACGGGTTGGCCAAGCCGATAAATCCGGGAAATTTGTACTAAAATTGTTAGCAGGGGTCGATTGAAAGTTACTTTGATTGTCATTAACGAATGGGCTCATCTGGAAGGAGTTGGTGTCAAAGTTGTAACTATATGGAGAGACAATGAAGTTTTTGTAATCTTGGTCTCTTTGAAGTATTTGAGTTTGGTCATGAGGGAAATAGGTGAACGGCGGGCTTTCTTGATCAACCAAACCCTTTAACTTTTTAACACCAGAACTTTCATGATCCCGGTGAATATAACTTGACCCAGGTCTGTCCGGATCAAAATGAGAAGCTTGAGGGTCCAGCAACGGTGGCATCCATTGTGGACTATCCAACAGCTCGTCCACAAAAGAGTTCATTCTCACCATCCTATTATCCGCACCAGGGTTTCTTTTAATTTCAGTGTTCTTCTGAACAACACGACATACTACCCATTCATCCTGTAATATAACATCCACCACATTCATAAATAAAAGTATTTGAATTGAACTTAATTCCCTCTAGAGTAAAATGTTATTTTCATCCCTAAGGTTTGATCACTTTTGCGACTTTCATCCAAAGGTTTGTTTTTCATCCAAAAAGTTTGAATATTGTCATTTTCAATTTTTATCCCTGATGGTCAAATTTCAATGGACAAAAGTTGCAACAAATTTACCTCAAAAAAATAATAAAAAAAAATAAAAAATAAAAACCCGAAAGTGAAGGACTAAAATAAAAAAAATAATTTTGAATGAAATAGGCAAATATATTCAAACTTTAGGGATGATTTTGGCATTTTACTTGTTCTGTGGATAAAGGAGTTGTACCTTGGAGGCTCTAGACATGTTGTAATATGAGAAGTCACCTTCTAGTCTAAATTCATGCATGACCCAGTTAGTTTTCTCTCCTTTGGGAGCTCTACCTTTGTAAAACACAAGTGTCTTCTTCATCCCCACCAACTTTCCACCACCTTTCCCTTTTTTCAGTATCTCTTTATCTTTTCCAGTGGCCTTCCAGTAGCCGGAATCCGTAGCTCGGTTCGTTCGCATGCCAGTCGGATATTTTCTGTCTCTTTGACAAAAGAAGTACCATTCCTTTTCCCCCATCTTTGCTCTCTCTGCAACATGTTTCATAATTATTTACATAATAAACCCTAATCAACAATCAAAAGCCATATAATAAGAAACTGTAATTATCAAAGCTTTGAGTTTTGACTTTTAACAATACATCTGAACTATATTAAAGTTGCTTGCCTATATTTATATAAGATAATTAATTATTAATTCCTAATTTGTACCTAATTAGCTAATTATGATACAGCGTCTTAGTAAATATGGTAGACTATTCAGAATCATGACACAATTTCATAAATCAAATTGACCTAAAATTTAAATGTATCTAACCAGCTTTGATCTTCAAATTCATTTAACAACAATCAAAGAAAATTTTTTCATAAGTTCATAGTATTTCAGCATGATATGATGCAATTTCATATAACAATTTCACAATCATAAGTAATTCAACTAAAACATTGCAAGCAAAATAGCGATTGACTGATTTGAAAAATTTACGATAATATGAATCAGTTTTGGCCTAAAATTTATTTGAATCTTACCGGTTATTGTCTTCAAATTCATTCAACGATGATAAAAGAACAAAATCTTCACAGGATTTCAGTATAATATGATGCAAATTCATACAATGATTACACAATTATAAGCAGTTTAACTGAAACATGACTATCGATCAAGTAATTTGAAAAACTTAAGATGATTTAAATCAATTTTGACCTAAAATTAATCTGAATCTGACCAGCTATCATCTTCAAATTCATTTATCAACGATCAAACAACAAAATCTTCATAAGTTCACAAAATTTCTGGATAATATGCAATTCATATAATAATTCAACAATTCAAAGTAGTACATCTAGCAATCGAGTGATTTGAAGAATTTACAATGATACAAATCACTTTTGATCTAAATTATATCGAATCTAACCTGTTATCTTCTTCAAATTCACATAGATCGCTTAAACAACAAAATCTTCATATAATTTCAATATAACACGACGCAATTTCACACAACTTCATAATCATAATCAGTTCAACTAATACACAGCGAAGGAACAACCGATCGAATGATTTCTACTGACCGAAACTTAATCTTAGTTATCGTCTTCAACGTCATTAAACAACGATCAAACACAAAAACTTCATATAATAACTTCACAATCATAATCATAATCAGTTCAACTAAAACATATCGAACGAGTTATCAATCAAGTGATATGAACAACTTACGATGCAAATCCCACGGTTCACACTTATTCAGATCAACTTCACCGATAGCACTAGCGGTAAACCTCCGATCAACAACTTTCGGCGTGAGATAATGCGTAATAATCTCCTCATCCGTCGGATGAAACCTAAATCCAGGCGGCAATCCGATTATCGCATTGTCTCCGTCGCTCATCACCGTCGATGATCCTCCTGCTTCCATCCGTACAACAACCTACAGCTACAACTATCAATCAAGTAGCTGAAATTTAAACACGAGTGAATCTGATAATAATTTGGAGAAGATGAACGGTTGAGCATACAGATCTCGCCGGAGAAGATGACGGTTGAAGGTTTCTGTTAGTTCGCTGAGGAACAACTTACAGCAGTTTAGAAAGAGAAAAATGATGGCTGGTGATTGGGGTTAAATAGAGAGGTTGCGTGGAAAGGAAGTTACCTTTTTGTTGGACTTTTTATCGCAAAAATGTCCTTTTGGAGTATATTCTTATTCTTTTGGAGTATGTATGTATGTATATACGTATAGATGAGGTCAATGTGGGAAGTGGGATATATTTTATTTTTCTGTTACAGATTTGTGTATGGTTTCTTATTTGCAATTTTGTATATTATTTATGCAACATGTGTTTTTTTAGGGTTATTTACATGTTGTGGTTATCTTTAGGAAGCTTACTCATCGATTGCCATTAGATTGACTTGAAACATATATATATATATATATATATATATATATATATATATATATATATATATATATATATATATATATATATATATATCTCAAATTAGTTTCATTTGGCTTATTCAGTTATTTGAGAAGACTAGAAAAAAACTTACGAGTCTAAACAAGTTGAGCCGAGCTTAAGTTTGATCAGGCTCAAACTCGATTAACTTATGAGAGCTCAAGCTTGGCTCATTAGTAGTTCTTAAGGCTCGAGCTCAGCTTGTTTATTATCTTTTAATTAGGATCTTAAATAACAATAATATAATATGAGACTCTTTTAGGCTTGTGAGCTCGATAAGTGAAGCTCGACTCGGGCTCGTTTACTGTACAAGCTTATTTTTGGGGTTTTTGGTTCGGCTAGTAAACAAGTTTCTATAGGCTCGGCTCATTTACTTGACAAAGTGGTAAATATTATTAATATTACTAAAAACTAATATTACACTAAGGCTCGTTGAGCCTGACGAGCTTCACATGGCAAGCTCGAGCTTGATAAATAGACGAGCTTTATTTTAGGCTCAAGCTTGGCTTAGGCTCCATAAGGCTTGGCTCGTTTGCACCTCTACTAGAAATATATTTTCTTGTAAACAAGTCGTTAAGAACTATTTAAATCGGTTTCTAAAAACTAGAGTCAACTAGACTTTTTGTTTTTGAAGACCGGATGTCCTATCAAGAGCAGCGAGTACAAACCATGATGAATGTTGGTTGAGAATTGAAACGAGTTTTTAGCCATTTTAAGTGTAGTTTGGTTAGTATTCCCTTACCAAATCTACTACTCTCTTCGATCAACTCAGTGGTAATGGCATTACGAGTTATATAAATCTTATAGAAGAAGCTATAAATCCAGAAAGCTCGACCCTTTCTAAACGAGCAACAAACTAGAAACACGCCCCACCATTTTCGCACTATGTGTCTTGAAAACGTGCGGTACCAACAAAGTTCCATCAGTTGTGTGTGGCCATTTTCGTGGATTGCTAGTATTGCACAACCCCTTGTCAAACTAATCTTACAAACCAACTAAACACGACAACTAGTGTTGTTATCG
This sequence comes from Scalesia atractyloides, assembly GCA_947069175.1. Classification (NCBI taxonomy): domain Eukaryota; kingdom Viridiplantae; phylum Streptophyta; class Magnoliopsida; order Asterales; family Asteraceae; genus Scalesia; species Scalesia atractyloides. The sequence continues at coordinate 85,719,243 of CAMTDV010000001.1, read as the reverse complement.
TAAAGAGTTTTGATATGGTTACATAACCCTAATCGTCACCAGATGAATGAAACACCACTAATGTTTACTAACCTTTATGTTTGTTTTATTTATATGAGTTATTATAAAAATTAATTTATAGACACGCCTAAACTTTATGTGACGTATTAACAACCATATACGGAAAATACATGGTGTATTTTTGCTTTTGAATTGAATTCATCCACAAATCATACACTATTACATTTATATGATAATACATGATGAATTAATATACTCTTAACACAATAGTAGATTCATGTGCAATGAAGACTTAAGCATAGTTGATGAATTGTTTCTTAAATCAACATCCTAAAAAAGAACTAGTGGGATGACTTTCTCTATAAAAATAAGCCGAGAAAGCTGTTGCAAGTTTCTTAGTGGTTAGATGGGGTTGGTGGGTCTGGGTGGGGGTGTGTTTAAGTGGGCCCTTATCATTTTCGCATCATCCTTTTCACATTTGGGCCCATATCACCATCATTCACTTGTTTTGCAATTCTCTATTTCTGTCCCTTAACTTTGTGTGGTTGGAGGAACTAAACCCCAATGTTTCAGAGTTTGTCATATAGCACCCTTAGCAGTTATTTGTATGTATATGAAGTAAAATCACCAAAATGATCTTCTTTGTAACTTTAATTAGGAATTCAGGACCTACATTTGTTTCCAAGTTCGCCATGTTAGGTTATGAGATTTTGAATGGTTTTTGTTAGGGCTGCAAATGAATCGAACGTTCAACGAATAATTCTTGAATCATTTATTAGAAAATTTGTTTGTGTTCATTCGTTTAATTTAAATGAACAAGAACAATAAATTTCGTTCGTTCAATTAAATGAACGAAGATGAACAGAGACCGCGTTTGTTCATTTATGTTCATGAACGTTTGGTGACGTGTTCATTTATGTTTGTTTGTATTCATTTGTTTCAAACCCTAAAATGAGAATTTATAATCGTTTGTCCTTGTTTATGTTCATTTGTTAAACGAACAAACACAAACGAACTTTCCCCACCGATCGAACGGTTCACGAACTATTTTCTGCATTCGCTTCGTTTGCAGCTCTAAATATGAGAATTTTGTTTTTTTGATACATTACGTTATGTTAATTATGTTTATCCAGATTACGTCAAGTATGTATAGATATTAGGATAGTATATTTTGGGTGGATCTAAGTAATATTCGTGAGGAAAGATGTTGATTTTATTCAAAATTAATATATGTTCGTTTGTGTTCATGGACGCTTATTTGTGTTCAAGAATGTTCATTTCTATTCATGAATGTTAGTTTGTGTTTATTTGCGTTTGTTACCTAAACTTAACGCACGAACATGAATACGTTCATTCTCTTAATGAATGAATGCAAACAGAGATCTCATTCGATAAGTGTTCAGAACAATTTGTGAACAAATTTATTTCCTTAACGAACGAGTACAAATAAAGCCTTATTCGTGTTCATTTGATTCGTTTGTAACCCTAATTTTTCTGTTGCGTCTACTTTTTGACTTCTCAAGAATCATACCTCACAGTACCATAAGCATGCTCTTTCAAAATGTCGATGTTATAACATTTTACACACGTATACAACTTCATGTAGAAGTGTATTTATTTAAACTGCAGACGTCTTTGATCTTTTGTAGATAAAAAGAAATAATAATTAGAAATGTAATGGTATTTACGAATTTTAACATAATCTCTTTGTTATTCATGTTATCTCTATATCTCTCTTAAAATCACGTGTAACACGTTATCACGAATTTAGATCATATTTGAATAGACAATTGAGTATATTATTAAGATTTTTATCTCTTATGTATGTTTCACTTCATCAATAACGATTCTTCACTCGTTTTATTCGTTTCGTGATTAAATGTTACAAATGTAATTGTTTTAAGAGTCCACTGTCATTTCCGTCCTTATAGTTTGTCCAATTATGCCAGTGAAGGCTAAATTTAAAATTTGTGTTATTTGGGTCCAAGGCATTCTTGAAACATGACAGTTCTGTCCAAAGAAGTATGAGTTAACTGCCATTTTCGTCCCTATTGTTTCTCCAATTATTCGACTAAGCCTTAGTTTTTTGAATGGAAATTGCATGTTTCACGAATGTCAAGGACGAAAATGGTATAAATTTAAAACTTGCTCTGGACTGACATAATTAAACAAACCAAAGAAACGAAAATGACATTTAACTTTTCTTTAAATTATGTGTATATACATGTAGACAAGAGGGTCTATTTTAAGGCTCTGAAACTATTGGTTTTCTTTAGGGTTACAACTGCCACCCAATTCAAATACTCGATACACTTTTGAACTCCAAAAAGTGGACATCTTGTATTCTTGTCAACACTTTATTATGTATTATTATTGTATAAAAGAATTGCAAATATACGTCACTTTATGAAACTGAAATATAAATACATTTAGAATCAAATTTGTTATTATTATATTATTAGTCAATAAAATAAAACATATTATTCATTTATTTTGTTGTTAGTAACATGATCATAGACAAAAATGATCACTTAAATAATAAAACATAATAACTAGGAACTTTCAAGAAATTGACAACCATAAATACTCTCTTAGTTTATGATTCTTCACATCGATATCAATTTAATAAAGATAATACGTTTTTATGATACATAGTAATCTGATGCTATGTATAGAAATATTAAAAACGGTGGATCATATTACTATACAATCTAGCGAGCGTAATTTAAGGATGGTGCTCGTAAGTGAAACGTAACGCTTGGTTTCGTTTTTTGAACAATGATCTCTTTGTTTAGAGAAACAATACCACCTAAGATCACACCCATATCATAACATATCAATGGTAAATTCCTTCAATCATTTCATCAAAATATTTTGTTGCAAATGTGATGAACAATCTCAAAAGCGTGTAATCGATCTTATCTTTAACTAGTTTAATCATTAAATATATCTTAAAAACCATTGTCGGGCAACATTCTTCATTTTCATGTAGATCACTTAACTGATCGATTCATTTATGTCTAGTTCATCAAGTCATAACCAAACAAACATAGGGTTGCGCTCAATGCATCTATTTAACTAATTAATTAACAACTATGTTAAGACGTTATTAAGCAAAAGACGTTTGCTTGTCCTTTAAAAGGTTTATATCAAATTCTACAAGTACAAGTAAAACAAAAATCAACCACATTTAATATTATCATGTCTAGATGAGATCATCTTCAAATCATTAAAACTTAAAAGCATAGTGTAAAACAAGCGACCATATAGGGTCGTAATCAAGTATACAAAATCTCTTATATATATATATATATATATATATTCTATAAGAAAAAGTTAAATCAATACAATGCTTTAATTGTTTATAAATGATGATTTAAAATCCGTTTGAAGACTCCCTCAAACACGAACAAAACCATATGACCAACAACCATACTATTTATTATCTAGTTGTATTTTTATAAATTTTATTTTTTTATAGTAAATTTTTAGGTTTGCTACGTTATTATATAAATACAAGCTTGCATTAATTATATAGTTGTATTTTTGTAATGTTTTTAACTTTGTCAACCCACATAAATAAACTTACCTAATACAAAGAAAAATCTAACGTTAATAATGTTGTTATTTAGGCTTAAGTACTTAAGCCATGAATATTGAAAAAGATGGGTGGGTGTAGATGATGTCAGCATGTCGTCATCACCTGCATGACTTTGACAAGTCAACGCGTTTCTTTTTCTCTAATTCTAAATTTGCCCCTATTTTTGTGGGATAAAATAATATTATATGTAAGTAAATTAATAAATAATTAAATTTAAAAGGAAATTGCTTTCATTAGAATCACGGCATTGGTTCAAAATGAGCTTCTAAGCTCAACTCCCAGGATTGTTTGCGCGTTATCCGTACAACCCCCACCAAGTTTAAAATATGACATTTTAAGCCCCTTGTCTATTGGAAAAACACAAAAATACACCTTTTGTTATGACTAAGTTGTTTGAAAAGTTTTGATTCTTCTTTAAAAGGAATGAAGTTATTTTGTAATCACATTTTACTAATTTACGAAGAAGTGAAGCTAAAATATAATCAAAAAACTCTTGGAGAAAACTATTACATCAAAGCCCTTTTTTAAGTTAAATATAAATCAATCAAATTTTAGAAAGCTAAAACTAGAAAGGGATCATATTATTTGGTTTAGGGCATTAGGGGCACTTATCACATTTATCATACTATAACACCTAATCACAATATGACATCTCATTCAATCACATTCATCACACCATCACTTAAACATTTACAACACCTATCACACCACCAAATATAAACTCACACCCAATCATAACCGTTGAAACAACCCACACCCAAACATCAAGGTTGTGACATACATCACACCCATCAGGACACTACCGTGAAAAAACGCTTTGTGGAGGTGTTTCACGGTCATCATGGCCCTTCATGGGGCGCCTCGACCCCCTAATAGACATGTAAATCACTTAAATCAAACAGTTACAATTTTACAAATATAATTTGGAGATAAATGATTAAGCCCGATTTATGTACTATCAATTATCAACATGATTGTGCATCATGTTTTATATTCTTTGCGTTATTGTTTTATGAGTAAATTGCACAAAACATCCTTTATGTTTCCTCAAACTTGCAGGTTCCAGCCTTAATGTTTAAAAGTTGCTAAAAACAACCTTTAAGTTTATTTTTGTTGCGGGTTCAATCCTTTACAGCTAACCACGTTATTTTCTTCAGTTAAGTTCCCTCACATGCATAACATGTGAGGGTATATTCGTCATTTTGGTTGATCATGTGAGGGAACTTAACTGAAGAAAATAACGTGGTTAGCTGTAAAGGATTGAACCCGCAACAAAAATAAACTTAAAGGTTGTTTTTAGCAACTTTTAAACATTAAGGCTGAAACCTGCAAGTTTGAGGAAACATAAAGGATGTTTTGTGCAATTTACTCTTGTTTTATTAGGCTTTGTATAGTTGTACCAATGGCTTTAGTGTTTATTTATTTGGCTTATTATTTGAGTGGGCTCTTGGTCTAGCCTCCACATGTGCTTGACAAACGTTTAACTTTCGGCTTCTCTAGATATTGTTATATCTTTGCCGCATGCCTCTCTCTACTTTTTGATCAATCTCTCCTTAGAAATGGATCTCTCTAAACACTCGACTCTCTCTCTCTAGAAGTTGAACGGTTGTTTGTTGTGCTTTGCTGTCGATCGTGTGGTTCAACACTGATGTGGTCTGCTTCCAGTCGTCTATCTTACGAGTATATTATAAATACAAACTTTTAATCCGAGTATATTTAGCTAAAATAAGTAAGCTCACAAGTTCAAAAAATACAAAACTAACAACTTATAAATATTTGAACCCAGGTTAAATTGTTTAAGCCCATCTTGATTTTAAACGTTTAAGCCCACACCTATTTTTGTCTAAGCTCACACCTATTATTAACGAATTAAGATTGCCTAAACCTAATAAAATAAGAAGAAAAAATTTAATTAGTTGATTATTTCATTATTTGGTATATAAAATTGTTTAGTTGTTTGGTGAAGTAGTGGATTAGAGTTGGATTTTGATTATCTGGTAGATTAAATTGTACATTTTTGGTAGATTATATTGTTTATATTTTAGTGGATTTGTGATCGGCGAATGGTTGTTTTTAAGGAAATATGAATTACACAATTAGTTTACAAGCAACTATCGAAAGAAGTTTTTATGAAATGAAGCACGTGAAGTTTGATTTGTGTAATCAAATATATGATAAGAATTTTAGTAATAGTTGGTTTGTTTACCGAAAGGACTTGCTTAATAATGTCTCTTTAGATTTGTTATAAATAGGTTTCAAAAGATGAAAACACGTAAAGAACAACTTCAAGGATATAGTTTGTATTTTTTTTGAACGGTGAACTTTAGAGATATAGTATTTCCATTATACATTTATAATAACGTACTTTTGATATGTGTATGAAATTTAGTTTGATTTATCTTTTTTTTAAATGATCTGACCGCTCCAACCCGAACCAGACAAAAAAATTTTAATATATAGCGATAGCCAACCAACTAAAAAAATTTTTGCCCCCGTGAAAAACTTTACAGGGTCCGCCACAGTCGCCACTAGCACCCAAGCGCTTGTTAATAAATATAGGCCATATGGGGTTAATACAGCTTGAGGTGTATAGGTGGGTGATACAAGTTGATATGGTTGTATGAGTCATATCACTGTCATATCAGTTATTTCTTTGTCAGACCATACTCTGACCAGTATCATGCAGGCGAAACAGCCTCTCATACAGGTCGTATAGCTATTTTAGCCCTCTCATACAACCTATGTCATTTATAAGACCAAACTCAATACAATGCATTTAAGGAGCATTTGTAACATGGATGATGAGTTGGAGGAGAGAGAGTAGAGAGAGGGTAGAAATGTTGTTGGCTAAATGCATGCATTTGTGAAGAGAGTATGAGGTTTATGAGTAGTACCTTAAATAAAGAAAGAGAAGAGGAAAGTGAATGAATAATGAGATGATGTGACAAAATTATTTGCAAGAATTTTGATCTTTCATTGGAGATGGTCTAATTGCCCTGTAATGTGGCCCGTATGAGGGTTGGTATCTAAATGCCACATCAATAGTTATGATGTTCCAGTATTCGCCTAGATACATACTTCTCTATGCAAAGCCTTATCCTCATCGAGTTCTTACTTATCACATGGATTGATATCTCTAGTATATAGTTGTGCAAGACAGTCAAATAAAAAACATCAAAGGTAAATTTACAAACTATTTGGTTAATGTTATGAATAAGATAGTCAAAGGTTTAGAAATGTAGTCTTGCTAGTAAAGTCAAGAATATAAATGAGTCTATTGTAGAGGGACCAAAATAGTAAATGTCTAGTTAGTTAGTTGTTAGTAAAAAGGAAGGATGGTTCTTGGCGTATGTGTGTGGATTACGTGAAACTGAATGAAGCTACAATAAAAAATAGCTTCCCATACCTGTCATTAATGAATTATTGGATGAGCTTGGGGGTTCTTCAATGTTCTCTAAGCTAGACTTAAGATCCGGCTACCATCAGGTGAGAATGCACGATGAAGACATACATAAGACTACATTTAGAACTCACCAGGGTCGCTTTGAGTTTCTAGTGCTACCTTTGGGCTCACTAATGCACCAAATACATTTCAGACCTTAATGAATGTAACTTTCAAACCCTTGTTGAGAAAGTGTGCTTTAGTCTTTTTTTGATGACATCCTTGTGTATAGTTCTTCTATGGAACAATGCATATTGGATTTAGAGGCAGCCTTAAAATATTCATGGCTAATTCCCTGTAGCCAAGAGATTAAAATGCACATTTGCAAGGTCCCAAGTTGAATATTTGGGCCATATTATATCTCCCAAGGGTGTCAGTACAGACCTTTCTAAGATTGAAGCTGTGAAAAATTGGCAAGTCCTTACAACAATCAAATAACTTAGAGGGTTCTTGGGCTTATCTGGGGTACTATAAGCGGTTTATTAAATCCTATGGGGGCATAGCAAGGCCACTGCACAACTTTCTCAAAAGGGATGCTTTCATTTGGAGTGTAGAGGCTCAGTTGGCTTTTGATCAACTGAAGGAGGCCTTAACTACTGCACCAGTCTTGTCTCTTCCTGATTTTTCAAAGGTGTTCATTATAGAGACAGATGCTTTTCCAAAAGGGCAGGGGCTGTCCTAATGCAAGAGTGGTACCTATTATTTTATGTCAACAGAGGTATCCCCATAAAGCAACAATCTTAATCAGTATATGAAAAAGTGCTATTGGCAATTAATGGCTGTTAAGCATTAGCACCATTATCTCATTGTCAAGCACTTTATCATCGAGACTGATCAAAGGAGTCTCAAATATCTCCTAGATCAGAAAATTAGTACACCCTTGCAGCAGAATTGGTTGGCAAAGCTCTTGGGTTATGATTATGAAATCCTGTATAAGGAAGGATTCAATAACCAAGTAGCTGATGCCCTATCAAGAATGGAAGGGTTAGCCTTTTTTTGAAATGGAATTAAGCTTTATTGAACTTTGTCTATGGCCTAGAATTATCAAGAGTTGGGAAATTGATGACCAATTGCAGGCTATTATTCATAGGTTGCAACATACTTCTAATGTCAAACATTGGTCATGGGATGGTAAGATGTTGAAAAGAAAGAACAAGGTGGTAGTTGGTCTTGATGATCAATTAAGAAAGGACATCCTGCACATATGTCACTCTTCTGCAACTGGAGGCCACTCAGGGTAGTATGCTACTTTAAAATATTGAAGGAGCTCGTTCATTGGAAGAAATGTGACAGTGATGTCAAGCAATGGGTCAAAGATTGTGAAACTTGTCATAGAGCTAAGAATGATAGAGCTGCTTATCCAGGTCTCTTACAACCATTACCCATTCCTACTTCTGTTTTTCAGATATCTCTATGGATTTTATCACAGGGTTGCCTAAAGCTGCTTATAAGGATCTAATATTAGTAGTTATTGACAGACTGACCAAATATGCTCACTTCATATCCCTAAATCGTCCCTATTCAGCTTCAACCAAAGCTCATTTGATGTTTATACTATTTTTAAACTACACGGATGCCCTGCAACTATTGTATCTGACAGGGATCCAATCTTTCTAAGTAAGTTTTGGAAGGACTTCATGAAACTGCAAGGGGTGCGGCTCAATTTTTCTACTGCCTATCACGCACAAAGTGATGGACAGACTGAGGTTCTCAATAGATGTCTTTAGACATATTTGAGGTGCATGGTTATGGATGAACCTAAACAATGGCCTAAGTGGTTAACTCTTGCAGAATGGTTGTACAATATCACTTATCATTCAGCCATTAACATGTCCCCGTTTGAAGCACTCTATGGAATCCCACCTTCTATTCACATTCCTTACATTCCAAATGACACTAACATAACTTCTATAGAAGAATGGTTCCAATTAAGAGAAGCTAAATTAGTTTCTCTAAAGGCAAACTTGGCTAAAGCTAAGAACATAATGAAATAAATTGTAGACAAGCACAGATCAGAAAGAGAATTTAAAGTGGGCAATTGGGTATATGTAAAGCTACAACCTTATGTTCAGACCACACTACAAAAGCATCATAACCAAAAATTAAGGCCAAAGTATTTTGGTCCTTACCTGATTCTGGAGAAAGTGGACGCAGTTGCATATCGCCTGGTGATGTATAAGATTTTATACATCTTTTAAACGTCAAATATTCCCTGTTTATGCGAATTCGTTGTATTTTCATTGATTTTGGTACTCATTTGAGTTGTTTGTGAAAATACAGGTCCGGGCTTCGGCCCGGTGCTGAAACAGAGGCTTTTGGAGCAATATGGAGCAAAAATGGAACTTTCCAGCAAACTGCTAGATACCGCACGACTGTGCCAACCCCCAGAACGATCGTGCCAAGCCTTCGACAACCGGCACTCTCTCATCAGCACTCTTAACTATCAGCGCAAATCAGGAAAATCCAAGACTGGCACGACCGTGCCAACCCCCAGCACGACCGTGCTTGACCCAAGTTAGTCTCTGATCAGTTCATTCCCGAGGTCGAAACACTCATCGCAGAATACATCATCGATACGCACGACCGTGCCATATGTTGGCATGGTTGTGCCGCCTCGGGGAAGTTTGAGCGGGATCTTTCCGGAAATGGTGGCAAACATGACCGACAGACGAAAAAGCGCCTCTGACACTTACCAAGCACGACCGTGCCAAAGGGTAGCATAGTCGTGCCAACCCGCCAACAACATAAATACGAGTGTCAAGCTCATTTGGAAGGGAGTTGGAGCATTTTTATGAAGTTTTCTCTCAAGATTCTGGTCTTAGAAGCTTGTTGGAGCTAAGAAGGAGCCTTGAAGAAGATTGAATCACTTGAAGATCCACTCATTTTACCATTTAATCTTGTCTTAAAAATTGGTTAGCCTACTTGTTACTTATGAACAATTTGAGTTCCTTTGCAATTGATTTGGTAGTTATGAGCCTTTGGGCTAAACATTTGTGTTGCTTAAACCTTGTTAAAGCTAATGAGTATGTGATAACATGGAAGTAGATGTGGTGATTGTTGTTTGTTAATCTTCATGGTGATATTTAATCTTGTTCTTGGAATTCGTGTTCATGTTTAAAGTCCTTGTTCTTGAATGTTTGGTCATAAGTATTTACATGTTGTGTTGGAAAGCCCATGTAGAGATTATGATTGTTGAATCTTGTTAACTTGTTAGTATGATTCATAGCATGAAACTAGGAATGGTAATTGCTAACATGATTAGAATGGTGATTTGACCATATGTATGGATTCTTGCATTTAGATTTGGAAAGATTATATGAATTCTATAGTTTGTGTTCATGTTGGTTTGATGATTTAGGCCAAGATTGTTATCTAGCATGACTATGCTTGTGATTCATATCAAGAACATGATGAAGATGCAAGTTAGGGTAATTAGTATGTTGTTCATGTTAGCTTTCCCAAACTTGTAGAGTTAGGAGTTTTGACAAACAAATAACTCATCATTAAAGATTAACATCAACTTAGCAAGTGAACTTAAAAGAATAAATCTTAGGTGATTAGAATGTTATTTTATTTTAGTTTTCCTAAGATTTATAAAACTAGGAAGCCTTGATTGAGGACTTAGTTGAATTTAGAGCTTGCAACACCACTAGTCTTCCCCATTTGTTGTCATATGTTTATTAGTGGATACTTAGTTTAGGCAACCTCTTTTAAATATTGTTCTTCCTTAGATTAGTTAGCAACTTGTTATTTTTGCATGATAGTTTAGAAACAAAGAAATCAACTCATCAATCGAAAAAGCTTTAAAGTAGCAAAGGTTTAGTACTAAGACACCGTGTCCACGGATTGATATCTGGTTCTTACCGATTTACTATACTACCACCCGACGGGTACACTTGCCCTTTTGTGTGTGTGGTTAGTTCTTAGGTGAAAACCATTTTTAAAACCAAATTTTTGTGAAGGAAAATTAAAATTATAAAAATATATTTAATTCACGCACATCACCTGGATTTAACAGCATGCTCACAACTTCATCCAACTTTCCATGTGTCTCTATTGAAGTTTGCACCGGGCCAACCTCAGGAAATTACACCAATTCCCCAATTGAGCTCTAATCCGCTGATGCCGAGGGCAATTCTGGATCGTAAGATTTACAAGAAGCAATTCTGGATCGTAAGATTTACAAGAAAGGTGATCGAATGGGTGTAAAGGTTTTAATCCATTAGAAGGATTTACCAGTTACAAAAGCAAGTCGGGAAGATTGGAATGAGATATAAGCTCACTATTCTGACTCTGAATCTTGAGGACAAGATTTTCAAAAAGAGGGGGGATGTATTGTTACGAATAAGATAGTCAAAGGGTTAGAAATGTAATATTGCTAGTAAAGTTAAGAATGTAAACGAGTCTATTATAGAGGGACCAAAATAGTAAATGTCTAGTTAGTTAGTTGTTAGAAGGTAGTTGTTAGTTAGAAGGTATAATAACGGATGTAATTGTAATAGTTGGATAGATTTAGTTGCATTAGCCTCAAAACAAAATTTCTTGTTTAAGTTAGATTGAATGTTTGTATTTGCATTTTAAGGGTGATTATTGCAACTTGAAAAATCATGATTAGAAATTGGTAGAATAACTTAACTTTAAATGCAATAATAAAACCGCCACTAATAAATATAGGGGATATTGGATTTTAATAATACCAACTTTCAACAATTGATCGATTTTTATCACATCATATCACTCTCAACTTTCAACTTATTTTTCTACATCTCCCTATCTAACCCAACACTAACCCAGTTTGCTGACGTGATCTGTCACGTCACTAAAAAAGTGCCACACTAAAAGCCAAATCAGACGCCACGTCATCACACAAGTGCCACATCAGCAAAAGCCTAACTGGGTTAGTCTACAGTTCATTTGGCAGTGTCAGACAAAAATAGGTTGAAAGTTGGATGTGGTATGCTAAAAATCAAAAGTTGAAAGTACTATTGGCCATTAAGTGAAATTTAGGGTTATTTAAATCCAATATCGCTAAATATGAAAGGCAATAATAGCTTGATCCAACAGTTAACAGCAAGGGTGGAGAACTCGCTAGTCGACCGGTAAGGTGGGGCTATCGACTACTCGGGATTAATCAGATTGGGTTTTTTATGTATAATTTTTTGTTTTATGTATACATATACACATTTTTATAGGTAGATATTTGAAGTAGCTAGGTTTTAGTTCTTACTCTTATTCAACTCATTTTTTTAAGTATACAAGATTAATTGTTGGAATTCACATGGTTTGATTGGATACTTGCCGGTATTTAGAGGCTTTGCCCGGAATATACATGTTTTGGCCGGAATATACAGGTTTTTTGCCGAAAAATCTGGCCGGAATTGTCGATTTTTGGCCGGCCGACTAGGTCTGACTAGGCTTGACTAGAGCCGACTAGCGATTAATGGACTAATTAACGAAAAATTACTCAATTACTGACCGACTAGTGATTAATCGCCGACTAGTCGTGATTTTTACAATACTGGTTAACAGTAGTCGAACATGTGTTACATTTATGTGAAAGAAAGATAGATGTGAAATCACTAATTTCCCCTTAACTTTATCAAATTAAAGATGAAAATTTCAACAACTTCAAACGTATTAAAATTTATTTATGGGCCCATAAATTCAAACATAGTAAAATTATATGTTTTATACGTGCACTGTTTTTATGTAGTATATATTGTCCCTAAGCAACAACTTATTCTAGTCAATGCCAGATTCACCCGTTATTTGTAGGCACGTAACTTCAAAAGTAGTATAGTTTATGACTTTATGTCTATTTTAAGTTGAGGGATAATGTCTCCTTCGTACTAAGTATCTGTGTTAGCCATTCTATCAGTTCCGTATCACTAACCTTCCCATAAAAGTTTGTTGTTAAGCACCATCCTTATCCAGTGATTAAACAAGAATATATTTATTATATGATTTTTTAAATGTTGATACTAGTAATTACGTATAATTAGTATATTCTAAAATAGTGGAAGAATACATAGTATGATAATTGCATGTTTTATACGTGTGCTATTTATATGTAGCACTTTTGTTTTTCTTGTAAAATTTGTTAAACTATTCAAGGAACTAAAATTGTTATAATCTTGTGGGGGGTTCTCTTTTTTATTTTATATATTTAGTGCCATAAACCATGGTTATCATTTAATGCTTGTTTTTTAGTTGACTGAAATATAACAATTATGAAACTTTCATAATTATCTCTATGTTGTTTTTTTAACCCGTAAAAGGTTACATTGTTGATATTTCTATTCCTAAATTATACTGATAAATACTAATTATAGCTCACGTCAGGATCTGAACTCTATTTTTTTCTTTTAAAAGGCAAAAGCCTTTACCACGCAGCCAAAGTTGTAATAGAATATCATAAACTTCGAAAAAACGAATAATAATCAAGTCTCATAGTTTTTTCATGAAGGCCTCAGAATTAGTTTTTTTTTCTGCACAAGATTAAACTTGGAGTGGTCTTTGTTTAGACAAAAGATGTATGTGACTTTAGTGAAATACTACTATCATGTTGTAATATGTCAAGAATGTAGAAAACTAAAATCACTTTAAGTCCACAAATTTTATTTCATACACACGTCTACATGACTACATATATATATATATATATATATATATATATATATATATATATATATATATATAAACAAACAACATACACGTGTCTCCAGCAAGTACTAGCCATAGCGTCGAGCCATGTAACGGGCCAACTATCATGCTACTTATAATACATCGTCGCAACATTTAAAAACATCATTCAAACATACATACGAGCATCACCCTACGGCCGTAAACAAAACACCCGACCGCAACAACACATAATACATCCTGCAGGCAAAAACATAATTAAAAGATCATAAACCATTGATTCTTGTAGCTGCTATGTTGATAAAAAATCATCCGGTTTTTTTTTTTTACGCTTGAGTCAGGAAACTTACAGAAAGGTGCGGTGGTCCACCGCTGGTTATCACCCTTGGTCCAGTCCCAGAGATAAATTTCGGTGCCATCACGAACACCACCATGTTCTTTATCACCATTCCAGGCATCTACATTGAGCTTAATGTTATTAACCACCCTTACAGCATGAAACCCATCACCCAAATCCTTGCTCTGGGTCCAAAGAACAGACTCATCAACCTTATCTGGATTGTATTCCACTAGCTCAACCTGCACCACAAACATTCATACACTGATAAAGGGGTGTGTGGCAATATTAAAACCGTAAGCGGAACTTCTGACACGACACAAACTTAACATGGAATTCATGGATTGGGTTAATCTAAAAGGGTTCAAGTTAGGATTGGGTTGAACCCAGGAACACGTTTAGTTAAACAGATTGTGCTCGGGTTGACTTGACGGTTCGAGAGTTGTCACATTAATTTAGCATGTTTTTTTTAAATATGTTTTATAACATATCTAAAACATTTGGGGATATTGTGATAAAATCTAAAACATAAAAGACAAATAAGCATCAAGTTTTATAGTTTAAACATATATATATATATGTATATATATATATTTATTTTTGTTGTATCTTTGTGAATTTAGAATATTAAAAAGAAAAAGTTCGGTTTAAAAGTGTTAATATGCAAAAATATGACATAACTTTATTCAAGGTAACGGGTCGTGTTCGTGTCAGTCCGCGAAAACTCCTATTATGTTGGGTTCATGTCAATTCGACCCACAAACCCGACCCATTTAACACCCCTCGAGTTCATATCCAAATTCGTAAACAAAATCATACCGGCTTCCCGGAACCAGCAGAGTGTTTGATTGCCTGTCCGGTAGCTTTATTCACCAAAGCAAAAGAGGGAAAACCCTCTTCATCCTTCACTGTGTTGCTATACTTCTCTTCTTTTATCCAATGCTGTCCAGAATCATGTCAACAAATTTGTAACTAACCGAAAACTTATCGCGCTAATTTAAACATTAGAGCATACCTGATGGTGATCAGAAGGGTTGGTGGGTGCAAGAACCACTTTACCATTTCGGACAGTGAGTGAGTAATCAGTTTTGGCCTTGCAGTAGAACCTGACAGTGGGTTTGTTGTCAGTGTGCTTGTTGGTGTGGTGGGAGTCGTGGTGGACCGCCACCGCGGCTTGCGGTTGGGATGGTTGATGGTGGTGGGATGCTGCATTGTGGTTGTGGTGATCCATTTTTGTGAAAGTTGGTTGAGTGGGAAGGGGAAGTTGGAAATAGTTAGTTAAATAGAGGAAGTGGATAAGGGGGTAGTTAGCACTTTGAAGATCATGATTTTGGCCGGTGGAAAAGATGTTCCTATGATTAAATGTGTTTTTGGATAGAAATGGCCACGTGTGAAGAATAAATGTTGATAGTATGTTTATTAGGTTGGATGGGGCACTTGTGTGATGGGTTTATGTGATCATCTGATCACGGTCTGCGGTGATTACAGCGTGAGGGGGGGGGGGGGTTTCCTCCGTAGTCACTATCACGGCTAGATTGGAGAAAAAGTGGAGAAGAATTGTAACGGAAATTCTTAGGAAGTATCAAGTGATCAAGTGATTAACATATGTTTTTTAAGTTTTAATTGTTTATCTATACATGTGTAAGTTATGTTACATAATCAGCTACTTAAATCATTTATCAATAATTAACCATGTGATTACAATTTAATGATAATGATGTCATATATGTGTATACATACTAATTTGAAAGTTGGAAATAGTTAGTTAAATAGAGTAAGGGGATATAAGGGGTAGTTAGAAGATAATGATTTTGGCCGGTGGAAAAGATGTCCCTATGATTAATGGTTTTTTTGGTAAAATCGCCACGTGTGAAGAATAAATATTTATTGTGTTATATATATATATATATATATATATATATATATAATCTAGTATGTTTATTAGTTTAGACGGGCAATTGCGTGATTGTTTCATGTGATTATTTGATCACACTATTATAATTGCGCTGATCACGGCGTGAGGGGTTTTTCCGTGGTCACTATCACGGTTAGATAGGAGAAAAATGAGAGAAGAATTGTGAAGGAATTTCTTAGGAAGTACCAACTGATCAGGTGATGGTGTAATACAGCGCGCCAACCTATTTATCACCAAAACCTCTAAAACGTGGAGGTGAGGTGGCACAGGTTGGAGCCACATGATCATGTGATGGTTTCGGGGAGTGTCCCAACCGCCCCAAATAAATAGTGAGGATGTTAAAAAATAACTTTATTGCAAAAACAAAACTAAGCAACTTAGATCGTTTAACTTTTTGATAAATGATTTATATTTTCTAGAATTTGCACTTCTTTACATATAATTGCTTGCGTGCATTTATGTACATGAAAAACTATTTTAAGATGTTTTTTAAGTTTTAATCATTCACATGTGTAGATTATGTTACATGTATGGCTACTTAAATCATTTATTGATTGTTAATTATGTGTTAGTGATGTTATATATGTACACACACTAACATACTAATTTACAAAAGTCGTTTAAGTACATAAAAACACATTATAATTTCCTATAAATATTTAAAAGAACCTTAAGAACAAAGAAAATCATATTACATATTTCTTTTAGTGTGACAGTTGGGAGTGCACAATAACTGATAAAGTGGGACAGTCTCAAATACCCCTTACACACATTCCAACCACATGCCCCCCTCCACGTTTACACAAGAAATTCAATTCTAAAACCACTTCCCTTACTAGTTAAATTTATGAACGACGTGTGGTATCCTTGTACCGACAAGGACCAGCTTTATATGTCGGCATATGATTAAGGTTCAATAGTTTGATCAGTCTTGAACTCCTGAAGTGTGACAACCCATAGGAATAAACCTAACTCTAGACCAGTGCGGTGCTAACTGCTAAGTATACACTTTTAGCACATACTACACCTTACATACTCCGAAAGATAAACAAGAATGACTAGGGATGATAATGGGGCAAATATTGGTAATCCCAGTCCCATACTCAATTACCATGATCCATATCCAAACGAATATTGTCAGGCATCTTGCATGCCCTCGAGTATTGGCTATACCAAGTAGATTGTTAAAGACACATGTTGGGATTAGATACATTTATTTCTTTTCACTTTTTTTTATATAATTTTATGTTTTTAACAATTACATTAAATTAAAATATAATTAATTACATACCTATCATCATCCATATAGAATGTTGATTTTTTTAAAAATTACATTAAATTAAAAAATAATTAATTACATACAAATCATCATCCATATAGAAAGTTTAAATTATTAAAAATATAATATAATTTCACAAAAAAAAATATTTTTCCGTTTGATGAAATTATAACAAAGCATTACCAAACAGGTGTTGAGGAAAAGCAAATTAAAAACTAAAAATTCCAAGGTATATGATTTAGGTAAACTAGTATATGAGTTTAGGTAAGCTACATTAACATCTATAGATTGTAAAACTTTACACTAATTTCGCTCAAACTAAACAAAACCTTAAACCTTCTATGGAATTAACAAAAGCATCAGAACGACCCACATCCAACCCATAAAGATTTTAAAAAAAACTCGAATATCGTATCATAATTAGATATAAAACTATAAAAGTTCAGTTTAAAGAACATGTTACGCGTCACTACATTTGATTTTTGAGTCGACCATTGACCGCTCTGTGGTCTGTTTGGCAGCCATCCAAGTTTGCAACGTTTCTTCTATCGCAGGCTCAGGCAACAAACCTTTCGACTTCATTTCCACATGATACTTATACGCCTC
The DNA here is from genome assembly GCA_947069175.1 of Scalesia atractyloides. Lineage (NCBI taxonomy): Eukaryota > Viridiplantae > Streptophyta > Magnoliopsida > Asterales > Asteraceae > Scalesia > Scalesia atractyloides. Next base: position 85,701,421 of record CAMTDV010000001.1, on the reverse strand, counting down.
CTCCAACTTCCCGTTCAAAAAAAGCCCGTTTACCAACGCCACATACGAACTCCTATCATGGTCTAGCCCGCTGTTACTCATCTCGTTCCATAGCTTCCACACGTCCTCAAACTTACCCCATCGACACAACTTTCTAATCAACAACGCGTAGGTATCATGGTCCATACAACATCCCATTTCATTCATCTTTTGCAAGATCGACAATGCTTCTTTAGACGTTCTTGACGCACGAAAAAAAGCTTGGTATGTTTGAACCGTAGGAACCAAGTTTCTTTGCAGCATTTCATCGAACAACTTATATGCGTCTGAAGTTTTTCCCTTTTTACAAAGCGGCATGATCATAGAGTTGTAAGTAACTGCGTTTGGATGAATCCTGTTTTCTTTCATTTCATTCATCAGCTCACGCGCGTCTTTTTCAAGCCTGGATTTCGAAAACGCGTGGATCACACCGTTATATATCCGTATATCCGGATTGACACCCGACACTTTCAACTCGTTGAAAATCTTGATCACTTCTTTTGTCTCGTTGCATTTCGAATAGCACGTTATAACCGTCGAATACGATATAACGTCACGCGGGATCCTTTCGTTACACATCTCCCACCATATCCTCTGCCCCTCGCGTGGACTACACACCACGTTACACCACCCGTTAAGAATAATGTTATAACCTTTAGTCGTCAACGGGTAAACATCTTTGTTACGCTTCATCAAACCCTCCGCTTCTTTAACGTTTTTGCATCGACAAAGCGCTATTAACAGATCGTGAAACTCATGAACACCAGCTTGTAAATCAAACCGATTAAAAGCGTAAAACGTCTTGACAGCTTTATCTACATCATGAACAGCAGAATACTTTCTGATCATGATCAACAATGTCTGTTGACTCACCATTGACTTTTCACTTTTATTCATCTCATTAACTAAAGCCCACGCGGCATTAAACCGTCTCATTTTCCCCAATATCGCGATCACGCAATGGTACTGGCGAAACGAGTGCGTGTAACCCGGTTGTTTCCCAGCCCATCGGAAGAACGTAAACGCCGCTTTCCAATTGTTCCTCACTCGCGAAAGAACTTCGGTTACAAGTTCCGGTGAAACCGATGCATTACATTGTTCAAGATTGTTCCTCACAGCAGCATAATCTCGACCCGGTGGTCCGATTATGCTCATTATCAATCCAACCCCTCTTTCAAGTTCACATTTTTCGACAGAATCTTTAACTAAACTTAGCGTTTCAGTACCATTTCTAAACTCAATTTCATCATGTTCATATGGTCCTAAAGTTCCTAAAGTTGAGGAACAGAAAAATATTGGGGAATTAACGGGTTTAATTGGGTGATTAAACATGGGTTTTGACGGATTAACATGTTGAAATGGAAGTATTGTTTCATAAGTTCTTGAAAGCGGTAATAATGATCGGTAGATGTTCTTGTACTTATACATGGTTAATATAAATTGATTTCTGGAACAGAAAATTGAGGGTGGTTATGAGAAGGGTGATTGGGTGAAGTGGGTTTGAGTCGAAGGAAGCAATATGCGTACATTAGCAGAAGAAGAGTTAGTAGAAAGAAAGAGAAACAACACATACCTACAAGGTGTTTGATAAAATGCGTCACAGAGTTCACCGTTGAAACATGTTTTGTTGTTTACAAAACCTTGAGGGAGTCAAGGAGGATGCTCTTTCGGTTTTTCCACAAGGGTTTAAGGCTCTAAGGCTTTAAGTTACTTTGTAACGTATTTAGTTAACAGTTAAAAAACTAAATTGTTGAGCAAGTCTAAGTTAGAGACTAAATGTTTTATAAAGTGAAAACGACAAAAACTGTCCATGTACTTTTGGCAAAAGTTGAGGACTAAATACGCTATAAAGTGCAAAACACAAGGACCAACCGTGTACTTTTAAAAAGATAGGGACCAAAATTCAAAATTTTGGTCAACCACCTAGAACATCTGTGTACTTTACTTTTTTTTGCTTTATTAAATCGTATATTTATATTTTTATGTATTAAATTTAGGCAAATTGGATTTTAACAATCTAAACTAGGACCGGTTGGCTGATAATAAACCATATTAACAGTTTTCCCACAAATAATTCCAACTTTAAATTTTGTTACCAAGGGTTAGGGCTGTCCAAAAAGCTCGTGGCTTAGAGCTCACTCGGATATAAGCTTGAAAAAAGCTCGCTTGATATGGCTCGATTTGGCTTGAATTATTTTACCTTTAATATATTTTATTTTATATACATTTAATATATTATAAAAATTGGTTATTATTTGCGTGTATTTATGCATTTCGTTGGATATCTATGGTATATTTGGGGGTTGATTAGCATGCTAATGAACTTATATTGTAAATCGATGAAATTTCAAACTTATTTCGTATTTGGTTGAACTTGATTTTGGTTTGTAGAACTTAATTTGCATATGTTTTTTAAACTATTGAATGATATGTTAGACTGTTGTGTTTTTAAAATTCTATACTATTTTTTTAAATTAAAGTTTAACCAAGCCAGCTTGGTTTATAACAAAGCCAAGCTCGCGCTTAGATTTTTGACTTGGTTTCAAATCTAAGCCGAGATGGCTCGGTTTATAATCGAGCTGAGCTCAAGTTTACCCTGGTTCAGTTCAACTCGTGAACAACTCTACTAAGGTCACTTCCTGTAGCATATTTTAAGCTTGACTTCCACTCGTTATAAGAATTTACTAATAAATAATATTATTCAGATAAAAAAATATGAATAAAATTAGAGAATTAGGGTGTTTATCGTTAAGTAAGTTAAGCCGGTTTTTATGAAATTGTGGGCTGAACGCTAACTACGATTTTAAAGAATGATAAAATTTTGGGCTCAAACTAGTCAAATTAACGAACTTGTCTCGCTTTAACGGTTCTAACAAGCAGAGACTATCGCTTTAACGGTTCTAACAAGCACAACTGTTTTTTTATAGTTATCCGATCTCATGCCTGAATACCATTCTCTAATGTATCAAGTTTTTGAGGGTATTTGGTATTGTGTTCATCTTATTTTATAATTTACATTTTTGAGCTACAAACCAAAACTCGGTTAAAACCACGAAACAATCATACAAATAGCGTTTTAGCTTACATTCGTATCGAATAGAACACACCAATACAAATGAAACCTTCTGCAGCTTAAAGTGAAAAATTAACTTGACTAGGTTCCCATATCTTCTAGGAACTCAAAAACAATAAAAAACTGATGACGAATAGAATGTTTTCCGGTAACCTTAGAGCATCTACCAACTTGCTGATCTGGCAACAACCCACCGGGAACCAGTTTCCCACACGATACAATTAATATGTAGCAGTGACAGTAGCGGCGGTGGTGGTGGTTAGACGGCTGCTGACACTGCTTCAATTGCATTGCCTAACGGCCATGCAGCTTCAACCAGTGAATTTTGGTACTCAACTTGTTTCACAAGTGTAATATGTTTCTGCGGTTTCAGGTCTGTTCGAACAACACAAAATATAAAAATTCCCTTATTTAGTTATTTGCTCTTTTTTTTATCAATATTTAGATGTCTTAATTCCATCCCGTTTATTTAAATGGATTGAGTTTGTGTGGTGTTTTATATAAAACAATTCATATGAAATCACTGAATGAATACTTTCAATACATGTAAGCTATTAATGTATGTTGTTCAAAGCTTTATATTATAACCAACAATATCATTATTAACAACTTTAAAAAAAGTCGATAAAAAACAGTAGGTCAACCTGACCCTTTTGACCCATATTAAAAATGACTCGTTTCAACTTTCAATCTGAACTCATTTTGACCCGTTAGCCCACCGATCTTGCCATTAGGATAGAAGGTACAACTAACCAAAACCATCTACAAGCAGAGTGGATTTATACACAAGATCCATGCATATATAGGGTAGGTTAGTGGGGTCCACATCAGGATATTTAGATTTCACATCTTCAAGTGTTGTTTGACAAGCACGCTGAGCCGCCACCTGGAAATCTTGCGGACGAGCTTTGGCAAGAGGTTTACTTCCATTAATAAAACCGACCTATATATGCAAAAAAATGTCATAATAGTAATAGTAATAGTAATAGTGATAGTAGCAGTTACAGTAACACCAACAATAATAATACCTCAGCAGCTCAATCAAAGAAAAAAGAAGCGACATATAAACGCTTTTGACCATCACCGCCACCACCATTCCATACGCCACCAAAAGTGCATTTCGAGTGTGTGCAAGTTGTATCATTTACATTTAGAGCTTTTAATACTTCTTTTCTGCACTTTCTCATGCTTGAACCAGAAGAAGGTGCTGAAACTTTGTAATCAATTCCTCGTATAAACCCCTAAAAAACAATACATCATAAGTTTATAACCACTTTTGATCATATACCAGAACAACCAAACGTTAAATGATGGTAACGCTAACCATTATAACCAGCCAAGATGCATGGGTTGTGAGCGTCTTTTGCAACACCGAGGATCTCAGCTCGAGCTACTAATAATCCATAGTTCAAATAACTGCAATAATAATAAATAATAAACAGCCATTTTCGTCCCTAAAGTTTGACTAGTTTTGCGACTTTCATCCAAAGGTTTGTTTTTCCGCATCTGGATCCAAAAGGTTTGATATCTTGCCATTTTCATCCGACTCGTTAACTCCATCAATTTTCTCCTTTAAGCCAAGGGCATTTCTATCAACTTAAAGGGCAATTCGGTCTTTTTCACTTTATGTAAAAAGACTGAATACCCCTAAAAAAGACTGAATTGCCCTTTAAGTTAACAAAAAGGACAGAATTACCCCTAACTTAACGGAGAAAAAATGGATGGAGTTAACAAGCGGGATGAAAATGGCAAGATTTCAAACATTTTTGGATTATGATGCAGAAAAACAAACCTTTGGACGAAAGTTGCTAAGCTGGCCAAATCTCAGGGACGAAAGTGACATTTTACTCTAGTAATAATTTGTCAAAAGTATAGCAAATCAACATATTCATCAAGATCCAATTTGATTGTAATAATATTACATTTGGAAGCAAATCTGTGAACGTAAAGGTAATATTTGGTTCCCTTGAGAAACATTTCTTTCACATAAAGATCCTCTCCTTTTGTTGTCTTTGGAGCCTTCGCCGCATCTGTTTCTGAAATAACATACGCCCTTTGTACCGATCCACCACCAAGATCAACTACGCCAACAGTGCTTGAATAATTCTTGCCTAAATTTTTTTAACAGATAATTTATTGTCACCTGTAGGCATTCAAAAGATTCTAATAAGCAAAGTATACAATATGATAAGGAAAATCCTATGTTGACATTTTTTGTTTTATATATTTTTGAATGCATGAACAAACATGGAATGAGTTCAACGCGTATAGGGCTGCAAATGAACTGAACGAACATGAACAAGATCCTGTCTGTGTTTGTTTGTTAAGGAAATGTATTTGTTCACAAATGGTTCTGTTGAAATAAAGAAAATATTCAAGGGGATCAGCGAGATTTGCTCTCTTCACATCATATCCCGTGATTATAGGGTCAAAATATATGGTTTCCATTCTCCAAATGTTTACAGCTATTGACTGTCATGTTTCTTAATTTAAAGCCATTGTATAAGTAAAGGGTTTAATCCCCCCAAAAGAGATATTGAAAAATACACATCCAATACCCTTACAATTCTCTCTGAATATCATGGTATCAGAGCAGGTTTGCTCATCATTTACCATTTGATTTCAGCCTACTTTTTAATCGATCCAACCCAAACCACGCCACCATGTTCGAAGACAGCAGCTCGGCAGATTTGCAACTTTAACTTGCAAATCTGTTAAGAACTGGACTGAATGTCCAGTCTCAAAATCCAAAAATCTCCGATAATCTTCAAATCAATCTCAAACTCAACAGTCAAAACTACGCACTATGGACCAGAATGATTCGAGTCGCCATAGGCGGAAAATCCAAGACCTTGTTATCACACCTTACCTCAGATCCTCCAGATCAAAACAGTAAAGAATATGAGCAATGGGAACAAGAAGATTTAATTGTCTTCTCATGGCTCATTCAAAATATGGAACCCATACTTGCAGGTAACCTAACCAAGTATCCCACTACGAAAATGTTATCGGATGCTCTCGTGGTCACTTACAGCAGTGGAAGAGACAAGTTGCAGACCATTAACCTTCATGTCAAGGCTAACGACATCAAACTAAAAGATAGCTCCCTTGAAAATTTATGGATCACTTTACATGGGATATGGGGAGAAATCGATAGAATCGATCCAAATCCCATGAAAGGCCCAGAAGACATCAAGACATATTCAAAACTCAGGTCAGAGCAAAAACTCCTTCAATTTCTGAATGCCCTTGATCAAAGATATGATTCTATTCAGAGGGAAATTCTTCGATTAGAACCCCTCCCAACTGCAGAAGCGGCATACGCAATTCTCCGTAAGGAAGCCGCTCACCAGAATATTCTGGGAGCAACTTCTACTAATATACAGTGTAACATTTGTCGAAAACGGGTTTTACCAAACCCGCTCCGTTTGTAATCGAATATCAAGTTATAAATGTGTTGTTGCCTATTTATGTTTATTTTGATTTTTAATGATACATAATTAATAAACAAATTAAACTATAAAAGTTATAATTGATAAAAAGTATAAATAAAGTAATTAAAAATAAAATGGGGCTGCCGGGACTCGAACCCGGGTCAGCCAGGTTGTGAACTTCCAAAGACTTAACACACACACACACACACATAACCACTCCGCCACTTGTTTGTTTTCTGTCATCTATGGGAAACAAATAAATCTTATAGTCAACCATAAATCAACCGGTTACGCCAACCGTAACTGAAATCGGTCACCAAACGTCCAAAGACGTTTGATTACTCACGGTTCACTGAGTTTAACCGATACACCGACAATTCCAATCAATTTTGCTTTGAATGAAACTTGAATTCGGGAGTGAATCGGTTTAATAACCGAAAACTTTCAATTCTTGGATTACTTCAATCTTTGTCCTCTCTCGCGACTCAAAATACTCTGCAAGACCTCCAATTACATTTCCGCACACTTTTCAGTCCACCGGAGAAGCTTTTTGAACTCGCCGGAAAGTTTCTGCAGGTCGCCGGAAAACCGTATTCTTCATCAAAACGGTAAGTCTTTCAATACCGTCGTGGCCTATCAATTGTTAAGCTATTTCTAACTCGGACCTTTCAATTGAAATCGAATTCAGACGCTGTTATCAGATAATTCCAGTTCGCTGGAAAATTTCTGGAAATCCTTATTTTCAGCTGTGAAACGGTATGGACATTTAAACACCCTGTTAACGCTTGTTTAGCACTTCAATTCCACGTTTAGCTAATCAAAACGAATGATTTGCTTGCTCAGTTGAAGTTCATAAAAACAGAGCCGACGCCTTGCCGGATTTCTGAGTTGAATTATTCCTCCGGTATGTTTGTTTCCAACACAGTCTTTGTCATTTCATCTCAGTCTTATGAATGTGTTAATCGTTTTAAAACAAGAAAACAGAGGGGTAATCGGCTGTCTGTAAAAACTAACGGAGAAGATGAACTATACTAACATTATAAAGATAATTAAAATTGGTATTTTAAACGGGTTAGACACACAGTCCAGCGGTGGACTGTGTGCAAATAATACGCACACGCCGCGAGTTCGATCCCTGATACACGCACCCTCTATGTAATAAAAACGTTTTATTTTTCTAACTGAACCGGGTTAACTTACGTTAGTTGTTAAGTATAATAAAAATGTGTATATTAACCAAGTTAGACACACAGTCCAGCGGTGGACTGTGTGTAATGTTAAAGCACAGGTCCCGGGTTCGAGACCTGTTGGTGACACCGGTTCGAGGATTTAAAATGTTTTTGAAAATAAAAGAATTTTGAATAAACTAAATTAGTATATAAGTATAATTAAAAACAAAATTATTTCAGGTTAGACACGTAGCTCAGTTGGTAGAGCTGCGTGCACGCGAACGGGAGGTCTCGGGTTCGAGCCTCACCCGGCGCATACAATTACACAATAAATCAGTCAACAAGTCAAACGGTCAACGGTCGCAAAAAGTCAACATGTTTTTATATTTTTATTTATTTAATTTAATTTAATTTAAAAATCAATTAAAAATACTTAAAAATAATGTTTTTAAAGATAGGAAATAGCCTTAAACTCACAAAAATATATCTAAGAATCTTATTAAAATTATTAATAAAATCCACTCATTTACTATATTTTCCGTTATTATTTAGGTTAGTTATATCTCGTTGTTCAATCCTTTCAACTCGTGCGCATCTCATCATCTCCAACCAAACGCACCCAATGTGAGTGAATCTTTACAAATTCCCCGTTTTAATCACGTTTTGGGGTGTATCATGTGTCTTGCTATTTAATATATTTCAATCATAGTGCATACATCATATCATGAACAAATGTGTATTCAGTTTGTTTCAACTGTTTGTGTGGTTATTGTTAGATTAAATTTTATTATTTTCAGTACATGCAATTTCATAGGCCGCCGCTCCCCATTACATTATGAGCGTTGAGCATGTTCCTCATTACATTATGAGCGTGAACCTGGCGTGCCAACATACGATCGGCTCCGTTTGATTGAGCCTTGATCGCACAGACATTTATCATTTTCAGTACATGCAATACGATCGGCTCCGCTTGATTGAGCCTTGATCGCACAGACATTTATCATTTTCAGTACATGCAATACGATCGGCTCCGCTTGATTGAGCCTTGATCGCACAGTTTCATTCATGTTATTTATTGTATGATGTTGGTATGTTAATGTATGCTATCATATGTTATTGTATGTTATAGTTGTGATTGCTATTGCTACTGTTTGATTATTTACATTTGCTCACTTATGATTATGCACAATTTTTCATTGATAAACTAACAAGAAAATCAATAATAAATGTTTATCTAACAAGGTTCACTAGCCAACTTATGTTGACCCAAAAACCCCTATTTTTACACATGATACAGGTGAACCAGCTGCAGCAAGAAACACATAGGATTGGCCTAGAAGAATAAAATGATTTAGAGCTTGGAATTGTTTTGTTTGGTTATTTTCTTTGTATTGTATGGACATGTTTGGATTATTGGGAATGTAATTTTGACTTTAATAAATATGAAACATATTAGTAAATATCATGAGCTTTGGTGATAACCCAATTATGCCCCGACTCTTATTCCGCTGCGGGTCGGGGTGTGACATACAGGACATTGGAGCCAGATTAAGTGTCAATGAACCAAATGGAGTAGGGCTAGCGACAAAGAGCAATCGCTGATTTGAAGGAAAAAAACCGGATTATCAAACAAAGAAGATATATCACACCTTAAATGCACTCATTGTGGGATGACTAAGCATACAAAGGAATAATGTTTCCGGCTCGTCGGCTACCCAGAGTGGTGGACCGATGGCCACAAAAAGAACCGCTAGAACAGATCCGGGCAGAACCTCCGCAACAGTGGGCAACGGTGGAGCCGCCAACACTGGAGATGGCAAGTAAAACCCTACCGGATTTGGGGGCATGGCGGCGACATGTAATGGAGATGAAGATGATTTGTTTCATGTCAGGAAGGTATTGGGTTTGAGAGAGAAATCTCGAAAACCCACCCCTGTCTAAAATCTAATTCCAATTTAACCCTTGAGACCAACTTTAATAATTTTATTAAAAAGGGTTTCATGAATTGCAATAAACACCCTAATCTCCATGGTTTAGCTTTAATGGCCCAAAAAGTTAATAAAACTAAGGAACAGTCATGGATATTTGATTGTGGGGCTACTGATACTATGAGTAATGAGTATCAGATCTTGTTACGTCAACCAAGCCTACAAAATCATATATACAAGCGGCTAATGGGGGAAAGATGAATGTGAAAAACGGAGGAATAATTGAAATTTCTCTGTCACACCCCGACCCGCAGCGGAAAAGGTGATCGGGGCATAATTGGGTTATCATCAAAGCTCATGACATTTATTATATGTTTCATATTCATTAATACAATTTAATGGAAATAAATGATACACCATATTCTATCTATCTGTCTAAGCTTCTTGGTTCTCTTCTAAGGCATATCCTATGTTTTCCTTGCTTCAACCTGTTTACCTGTATCATGTGTAAAAAGGTTTTGGATCAACATAATGTTGGCGAGTGAATCCTATGGAAAAAACATTTGAACAAGTTTAACCAATTGATTATAAATAATGTGCATACCACATATGAGTAAATGTAGATGTAAATTTATTCACACAACACATAATATTGAATATTAAACTCACATACACCAAATGATTGTTTTGAGGCACGCGATGTTCGACTCGTCTCCCACGAGGAACTGATGGGCCTAATGAATGAGTTTTGAGGCACGCGTTGTTCCACGAACTGATGGGCCTAATAAATGAGTTTTGAGGCACGCGTTGTTCTCACGAACTGATGGGCCTTAATGAATGAGTTTTGAGGCACGCGTTGTTCTCGTCTCCCACGAGGAACTGATGGGCCTAATGTATGAGTTTTGAGGCACGCGTTGTTCTTACGAACTGATGGGCCTTAATGAATGAGTTTTGAGGCACGCGATGTTCTCGTCTCCCACGAGGAACTGATGGGCCTAAATAATTTGCATACAACTTTGACAATATGTAATACATCACAACCAAACAATAGTTACATTCTAGTTTAGTTCATATAATGGTATAGCACGAATTTGCATAAGAAAATTAGTTTAAGCGACACATGATACACCCCAAAACATGAATAAAAAGGGGAGTTTGTAAGAATCCACTCACATTGGGTGCGTTCGGTTGATGAGGTTGAATGCACGCGGAATGGTGTTAACCACGAGTGAAATTAATCCTAGATAAATCGCATAATGGTTCGGTAAGTAAACGGGTTTTATGAATCTATTTTAGTAGGATTGTTGGGTGTATTTTTGTGAGTTTGAGGCTATTTTCTAACCTTAAAAATGTTATTTTTAAGTATTTATAATTGATTTTTAATTAAAATAATTAAATAAAAATAATAAAAAAAATATTTTATTTTATTGCTACAGTACACGTTGACCGTTGACTTGACTATTGTTGACCGGTTCATAGGCATTTTGTTGTGCGCCGGGTGAGGCTCGAACCCGAGACCTCCCGTACGCGTGCACGCAGCTCTACCAACTGAGCTACGTGTCTAACCCGTTATATATCCGATTTTAATTATATATATATATTAATTAGATTTAACAGAAATCCTTTATTATTAAAAACGAAATAAATCTCAGAACCGGTGTGTGCTCCACAGGTCTCGAACCCGGGACCTGTGGGTTAGCGGACACACACTCCACCGCTGGACCGTGTGTCTCACTTGGTTATAAACTCAGTTATCAATATACTTAACATATCACAAAACACTCCGGTTCTGTTTTGCGAAAAAGAGAATTTTTATCAAGGCGGCGTGTGTGAAACCGGAATCGAACTCGTGACCTTAGCTTTAAAAGTGCACACAGTCCACCGCTGGACTGTGTGTCTAACCCGGTAATTATCTTGATTTTAATTATACTTAACGATTACTGAACTTCGTCTTCTTCACCGGTTTTAACCGGAAGTGACGACGGACTTGGTTCGAAAAGTTAATTCCTGTTCCTTTAGTGTTTTATGATCAATTACAGACGAGATAAAAGTAAAAAGGGAAGAAAATAGGCGTGAGATGTACCGACTGGTTTTACTCTGTTTTCCGGCAGAACTCCGGCGACAGAACTCTTTTTCCGGCGACAAGTATTTTGCAGCAGAAAGTCTTCCGAAGGCTTGAAAAGGGTGTGGGTGTTTTCGGAGAAAGTTTAGGGGGTTCAGTAAGCTCAGAGTTTACGGATACGGTTTTCCGGCGAATTATCAAGAATTTCCGGCGAGTGATTTTTCGCCGAGAAAAGGTGCGATTTGAGTGTGAAAGACTTCTGGCGAGTTGAGGTTGTATTTATAGGGTAGTATTGGGATTGAATGGGGTCTGAATTCGGTCTCAATTCGAAGTCAGCCGTTCTCCGGCGGTTACAGCTGATGTCGCGGTTCAGACGTCGGTTATAACCGTCGTAATAGTTAAGACTTCGGTTATATTGAGCGATAACGTAAATAAACGGCGAAATCGTCGGGATTTCCGACGACTTTTATTTTGGGCGCAAAAATACAGAAATTGATTTCGGAACTTCAATATTTGAATTAAGTAATTCCTTTATTCACCAGAAAAACAAAGTGGCGGAGCGGTTGTTCGGTTAAGAGATAAGTCTTTGGTTTGACCCGGTATAGACCCGAGTTCGAAACCCGGCAAATGTAAAACATTTTTATTTTGATATTTTTGACAGATTTTCAAAAACTAAATACATATCCCCGCATAATATTTGATTACGGATCGTTTAAAATTATTTTGGGCATTTAATTCGCAACTAAAATTTTAACTGACTGTTCGGTTGATAAACGGAGCGGGTTTGGTAAATCCGTTTTTTGACGGATGTTACAGTATCCCCTGCTTTTAGAAATTTCGTCCCGAAATTTAAACAGGGATATAATTGACTAAAAGAATGATGGTGTTTAGTTTTGACAGTTACATACTTAGAAGAAATAAGGGTTTGAGTTTTTGTTTGAGGCGGTAACGTTCCTTGTAAAGGTTAAGCAACCTAATACAGGAATCGCTTTTTGTTGCCTACTGTATAAATATTGTTAAGCAGGAATGATTCGCTAAAATGATATCACGCATAAAAGTTTGAATATGCTTAGGGTTATATCCTAAGGCAGAAATTCTACAATCTACACAAATAAACACAACGACTAACAATTGTATCCACATTCTGATAGCATATATGTTTGAATGGTGATGGTTCCTCTCTCGTTTGTTATGATGGAGAGGTTAGTCTATATAGAAATGGATCACAATCCAATTCCTTTAAATAGTGAGATGATATAAATGTAACACAATTTCAACCAAGGCAATAGTAAATCCTACATGGAACTTCTCATAACCGCCTGATAACGCCTCTGATCCTTTGACAAGAATACTTATATATAGGAAGTACCAGCGGCGTATCCACCATATTCTTGTCAAATTTTCATTGGTTTTATCAGTGAATTATGATTAGTCCTATAACTCTACAACCAATACAACAAACATAAAAATACTGAAATGATATATATCTGTGCGATCAAGGCTCAATCAAACGGAGCCGATCGTATTGTATGTATTGAGAATGAAATTGTCTGTGTGCTCAAGGCTCAATCAAACGGAGCCGAGCTTATTGCATGTATTGAAAATGAATAACTTAATCACAACAAACAGCCTATGCATGGAACCTCTCATAACTGCCTGATAATGCCTCCGATCATTTGACAAGAATACTTATATATAGGAAGTACCAGCGGCGTATCCACCATATTCTTGTCAAATTTTCATTGACTTCATCCGCCAGTTATGATTAGTTCTATGCGACTCTACAACAAACACCATAACCACAAGATACTGATAATGAAAATGTATGTGCGTTCAAGGCTCAATCAAACGGAGCCGAACGTATTGCATGAACTGGAAATGTAAATTGATCTGTGTGCTCAAGGCTCAATCAAACGGAGCCGAGCGTATTGCATGTATTGAAATGTAAAGTGAAATGAAATGTATTGCATGTGAGACACAACTCAACTTCTGAGATATGTCGTGAATTATGATGATATGAATATTAAATCAATGAGTATAAAACCAACTGAACTAGTAATTTGTATTAAAATTCTTGGATAAAATTCCAATTGAGATACGTGAAAATTGCGATAACATAAAGAAAAACATAAAAACTAAGTGATTAGAGTTGAATCTTGATTCTTGGTGAGAGAAGGCTTAGTTAAGTGGTTGGTTTGGACCGTTAACATCTTCAACAGGATTGGCGTTGATGTTATAAACTCTTCCTCTTGCTGGTGGTGGAGCTGGGTTTGCTTGGTTTGCTTGGTTAACTGGGTTTGCTTGAGCTTGGGCGTTTATGATATTAACCAAACGAGGACACGTGTTTCTAAAATGGGTAGGGTCGCCACAATTGAAACAAGCTCGAACATATGGGTTCATGGGGTATTGAGGTTGTTGATATGTTTGGGTCATGGGTTGAGTAGGGGTTGAGGTTTGGTTTTGAGCGGTGCGGCAAACTTTGCTCAAATGACCGTAGCGTCCACAATTCGCACATAGTCGACAGGGTGAAGTAGTTGGATGGTGATAGAAACAGGTGTTGCATTGAGGGTGAGGTCCAATGTAAGGTTTCTTATTTGGGTAAGTTGAGTTGGGTGCTACTTGAGCGTTTGGGATAGTTTGAGGAGGTACAACTTGTGAAGCTGGTTGTTTGCGTTGGGTGACGGCGAAGACTTGCCCATCACGTTTTCTCTTAGAAATAGGTGGTGTAGAGGATTCGGTTCGGGTGGGGTTTGAGGTTTCGGTTGATGCTTTATCCTTCTTCTTCTCCTCTTTGAAATCTTTGTTTCGGATTCGGTTCTCGGTGAGCGCGGTTGCTAGCTCCATTGCTGCTTCCAAAGTTGCAGGCGAGGTGCTTATTACAGGGTCTTGAATCTTTGATGGAAGACCACGAATGTAGTGCTCGATCAAACGGTAGAGGGGAGTGAACAAGTTGGGAACCATTTGATTTAACTCAAGGAATCTCTTGTTGTATGTGGTGTGGTCGCCTTCCTTTTGTTTCAAAGCATGGAACTCATCCTCCAATTTCTTGATTTCACTTCTTGGGCAAAACCGTCTTGTCATGATTCCCTTCAATTCTTCCCAAGTCAAGGTCATAGTTTCTTCAACACCTCGTTTGGTCTTTTCTGTATTCCACCATGTGAGTGCTGTTCCAAGTAAACGACCAGTAGCATAACGCACTTTGCGGTCATCGGGGCAATCGCAATTTAGAAAAGTGTTCTCCATTTCTTCGAACCAATGGAGGAGAGCGGTGACACCTTCAGTTCCTTCGTATTTTGGAGGATCGCAGGATTTGAAATGTTTGTAGGTGCATTTAGTGACTGGAAGGTTGACAGTGTTTTGATCCTCTTGTTGGGTTGGGTTAACGGAATTAGCGGTAAGGGCTTGTTGAACTTGAACTACGATGTTGGGTATTACGGTCGCCATTTGCTGAGCGATTTGGGTAGCCATGCGTTCACGGGCTTTTTCTGCTCTCATCTTCCTACGGGCGAGGTTAGAAGACATCTACAAGGAATACATGCCAAGAGTATGAGTTGGATGCTTTTGGGATCGTGGGTCGTGTGTGGGATTGAACGTTCATAAAATAAATATAGAAAATAAATCTACTACATCCATAGGATGTCTTGGGCTTTGCTCGCTGTTAGGCCCGTCGTACCGCCATACTTTACCTGTGTAATCATGTGGGCCCCCATGAATACCGGTTTTTCATATGGTTCGCACGGTTTCTGCCTGATTGCGTACACAAAACCCGGAGAAAATCGAGAAATATGTATACAATGTGTGATATTCGGAATGTGTCCAGGTGTAGACACGGTGACATCTCAAAGGGAGGTTAGTTCGAACGACGTTTGGTGTGGCATGCTTTGGCCTAATAGGTCCGTCGTACTCTCATCGTTAGTCCCCAGGTAGGCAAACTGGTCCGTTATTTTGGATTTATACGAATGCCAACCTAGACAGGACGTTCCGACTACCGGTACTTGTACCCTTCCAGTTACTACATGCCCGTCGCAGAACTTACTTTGATGAGATTTGAAAATTGCACAAAATCTTTGGATATTGAGAGTATGAAAATAAATTGAATACATGAACATCGATATATGTATAATGAATATGTATATATGTATAATGAATATGTATATGAGCATGTATGTTTGACTGAAATGTAAACAAATATGAAACAAATAAATATCACAAGTTTGTATGTAACCACCTAATCAAGTTAAAATTTAGGCAGACTATAGTATAGGCTCTAAGGGTCTAATAACCTATCCTATATCCCTATAGTCATGGCTCTGATACCAATCTGTCACACCCCGACCCGCAGCGGAAAAGGTGATCGGGGCATAATTGGGTTATCATCAAAGCTCATGATATTTATTATATGTTTCATATTCATTAATACAATTTAATGGAAATAAATGATACACCATATTCTATCTATCTGTCTAAGCTTCTTGGTTCTCTTCTAAGGCATATCCTATGTTTTCCTTGCTTCAACCTGTTTACCTGTATCATGTGTAAAAAGGTTTTGGATCAACATAATGTTGGCGAGTGAATCCTATGGAAAAAACATTTGAACAAGTTTAACCAATTGATTATAAATAATGTGCATACCACATATGAGTAAATGTAGATGTAAATTTATTCACACAACACATAATATTGAATATTAAACTCACATACACCAAATGATTGTTTTGAGGCACGCGATGTTCGACTCGTCTCCCACGAGGAACTGATGGGCCTAATGAATGAGTTTTGAGGCACGCGTTGTTCCACGAACTGATGGGCCTAATAAATGAGTTTTGAGGCACGCGTTGTTCTCACGAACTGATGGGCCTTAATGAATGAGTTTTGAGGCACGCGTTGTTCTCGTCTCCCACGAGGAACTGATGGGCCTAATGTATGAGTTTTGAGGCACGCGTTGTTCTTACGAACTGATGGGCCTTAATGAATGAGTTTTGAGGCACGCGATGTTCTTGTCTCCCACGAGGAACTGATGGGCCTAAATAATTTGCATACAACTTTGACAATATGTAATACATCACAACCAAACAATAGTTACATTCTAGTTTAGTTCATATAATGGTATAGCACGAATTTGCATAAGAAAATTAGTTTAAGCGACACATGATACACCCCAAAACATGAATAAAAAGGGGAGTTTGTAAGAATCCACTCACATTGGGTGCGTTCGGTTGATGAGGTTGAATGCACGCGGAATGGTGTTAACCACGAGTGAAATTAATCCTAGATAAATCGCATAATGGTTCGGTAAGTAAACGGGTTTTATGAATCTATTTTAGTAGGATTGTTGGGTGTATTTTTGTGAGTTTGAGGCTATTTTCTAACCTTAAAAATGTTATTTTTAAGTATTTATAATTGATTTTTAATTAAAATAATTAAATAAAAATAATAAAAAAAATATTTTATTTTATTGCTACAGTACACGTTGACCGTTGACTTGACTATTGTTGACCGGTTCATAGGCATTTTGTTGTGCGCCGGGTGAGGCTCGAACCCGAGACCTCCCGTACGCGTGCACGCAGCTCTACCAACTGAGCTACGTGTCTAACCCGTTATATATCCGATTTTAATTATATATATATATTAATTAGATTTAACAGAAATCCTTTATTATTAAAAACGAAATAAATCTCAGAACCGGTGTGCTCCACAGGTCTCGAACCCGGGACCTGTGGGTTAGCGGACACACACTCCACCGCTGGACCGTGTGTCTCACTTGGTTATAAACTCAGTTATCAATATACTTAACATATCACAAAACACTCCGGTTCTGTTTTGCGAAAAAGAGAATTTTTATCAAGGCGGCGTGTGTGAAACCGGAATCGAACTCGTGACCTTAGCTTTAAAAGTGCACACAGTCCACCGCTGGACTGTGTGTCTAACCCGGTAATTATCTTGATTTTAATTATACTTAACGATTACTGAACTTCGTCTTCTTCACCGGTTTTAACCGGAAGTGACGACGGACTTGGTTCGAAAAGTTAATTCCTGTTCCTTTAGTGTTTTATGATCAATTACAGACGAGATAAAAGTAAAAAGGAAGAAGAAATAGGCGTGAGATGTACCGACTGGTTTTACTCTGTTTTCCGGCAGAACTCCGGCGACAGAACTCTTTTTCCGGCGACAAGTATTTTGCAGCAGAAAGTCTTCCGAAGGCTTGAAAAGGGTGTGGGTGTTTTCGGAGAAAGTTTAGGGGGTTCAGTAAGCTCAGAGTTTACGGATACGGTTTTCCGGCGAATTATCAAGAATTTCCGGCGAGTGATTTTTCGCCGAGAAAAGGTGCGATTTGAGTGTGAAAGACTTCTGGCGAGTTGAGGTTGTATTTATAGGGTAGTATTGGGATTGAATGGGGTCTGAATTCGGTCTCAATTCGAAGTCAGCCGTTCTCCGGCGGTTACAGCTGATGTCGCGGTTCAGACGTCGGTTATAACCGTCGTAATAGTTAAGACTTCGGTTATATTGAGCGATAACGTAAATAAACGGCGAAATCGTCGGGATTTCCGACGACTTTTATTTTGGGCGCAAAAATACAGAAATTGATTTCGGAACTTCAATATTTGAATTAAGTAATTCCTTTATTCACCAGAAAAACAAAGTGGCGGAGCGGTTGTTCGGTTAAGAGATAAGTCTTTGGTTTGACCCGGTATAGACCCGAGTTCGAAACCCGGCAAATGTAAAACATTTTTATTTTGATATTTTTGACAGATTTTCAAAAACTAAATACATATCCCCGCATAATATTTGATTACGGATCGTTTAAAATTATTTTGGGCATTTAATTCGCAACTAAAATTTTAACTGACTGTTCGGTTGATAAACGGAGCGGGTTTGGTAAATCCGTTTTTTGACGGATGTTACATTCTCCAACTCTCAAACTTTCGAATTGCCTCTATGTTCCTGAACTGTCACATAAACTCCTATCAATAAGTCATGTAACCAAGGAGTTAAAGTGCTCAGTCTTTATGCAACCTACCTTCTGTATTTTACAGGATATCAGGACAGGAACGATAATTGGGCGTGGCATTGAAAGACAAGGGCTATATTACGTGGATGAGGTGACTCAAAGAGGTACTGCAATGTTCTCCCATGGAATAGCAGAACGTGAAGCTTGGCTATGGCATAGAAGATTGGGACATCCATATACGGGTTATTTAAATATTTTATTTCCTGGTTTATTTCCTTCCAATTATAAGACACATTGTGAGACTTGTGTGTTAGCTAAAAGCCACCGAAAAACCTTTAAACCGAATAACACAAGGGTTGACTCTCCCTTTTCATTAATTCACTCAGATGTTTGGGGCCAAGCCGCAGTTACGGGGGGGGGGGGGGTAAGATTTTCAGTTTTTTTGTGATATTTGTTGATGATTGTACACGAATGACATGTGTGTATTTATTAAAGAATAATTCCGAAGTTCTTGACAAATTCACAATTTTTCACGATACGGTCCAAACCCAATTTCATAAAGGCATTCAAATTTTCAGATCAGATAATGGAGGGGAGTTTGTTAATGCCAATATGAAACATTTTTTTCCAAACCAAAGGCATAATCCATCAAACCACTTGCGCTTATACTCCGGAACAAAACGGTGTCACGGAACGAAAGAACCGCATATTGTTAGAAATAACTCGGGCTCTCCTGATAGAGTCACATACTCCAAAGTTTTATTGGCCAGAAGCCCTTGCTATTGCAGCTTATCTTATTAATCATCTTCCCACTCAAATTCTAAAAACAAAAACACCGTTACAAGTCCCTTCAGAAACCACTAAACCTCCCTCTATTCTTACACTTGGACCTCAAGTCTTTGGGTGTACTATCTTTGTCCACATACCTAAGCTGAATAGAGATAAACTCGATGTCTGTGCCGAAAAGGTATCTTTGTTGGGTATGGAGTTAACCAAAAAGGATACCGATGTTACAATCCAAAGACTCAACACATGTTTACCACTATGAACTGTGATTTTCTGGAAACTGAGTATTATTATGCCTCCGTAAATAATGATGATAACGAGAAAGAATGCTCCGACACACTCAATTGGTTGAGATATGTAACAAATGCAGAAGAAAGAAGCTACAGTACCCAAAATGAGTTTCCTTTCTCCACACAAAAGGAAGAACTAAACATCAGTGCCACCCAAGAAGTTGCTGCCAACCTGACATCAGAGGTAAGTAATACTCAACCAAATCCTTTTGTTGAACTTCCTAAAAATATTACTAATGAAACTCTAGAACGAGATAATAGTGTTCAGGAACATGAAAATCAACATGAAAATCTTCCTACACCATAAGATACATCAGGGAGATATGTATTGCCACCAAGGACAAATCGGGGAATTCCACCTAAAAGATATTCTCCGAAAAAGAGTCCCGAGGAGGTAAATACTCGATGGACAGTATAGCCAAAGAAACTTGACCAGAGAGGCCGAGGCCTTCTCCTCATCTTTATATGCCGAAGAAATCCCCACCAATATGGAACAAGCCTTACAATCCAAACACCGGAAAGATGCAATGGAAGATGAGATGAGAGCTTTAAGGAAAAATAACACATGGCAAAAATGTGTTTTGCCATCAGGAAAGAAAACAGTCGATGTCGTTGGGTTTTTACAATTAAATACAAACCTAATGGATCAATTGAAAGATATAAAGGCAGATTAGTAGCTAAAGGCTACACTCAAACATATGGGATTGATTACTCTGAAACTTTTTCCCCAGTTGCAAAGACTAATATGCTTAGAGTTCTTTTCTCCATAGCAGCAAATAAAGAATGGCCACTTCATCAGTTTGATGTAAAAAATGCTTTCCTACACAGAGAGCTCGAAGAAGAAGTGTATATGGAAGCTCCGCTAGGATTTACCAAAGGTTTTAAAGGGGGGAAGTGTGTCTTCTGAAAAAATCTCTTTATGGGCTGAAACAGTCCCCCAGAGCATGGTTCGGCCGATTCACTTTAGCCATGAAAAACTATGGGTTCACACAGAGTAACTCTGATCACACACTGTTTCTCAAACAAGAGAAACAATCTCATAACCTGTTTAATAATCTATATTGATGACATGATTATTACAGGAAATGACCATGAAGAAATATCTAGACTAAGGAAGAGCTTGTTCGATGAATCTGAATGAAAGACCTTGGGAGACTTAAATATTTTCTTGGGATTGAGGTTCTAAGATCAAAACAAGGAATCTTCATGTGTCAAAAGAAGTACATTCTTGACTTACTAGCAGAGGTTGGTATGATTGATTGCAAACCAGCAGACACTCCTATGATTGTAAATCAGAAACTTTATATGGAGGAAAAAGCAAAATTAGCTGATAAAGAGATACATCCACGAATGGTGGGGAAGTTAATATATCTCTCGCACACTCGGCCTGATATAGTGTAACATTTTAGGAAAATGGGTTTCGAAAACCCGCACCATTTTACTAATCTTGTGTGTATTTATATTTGTCGTAAATTCTTAAAATTTTGTCGCAAATAATAAACGTTGTTAGAATTCAAAATTTTAATAATTAAAACCCTTATAAATAATTAAAACATTAATTAATAAATAAAACCAAAAGAAAGTTAAAATTAACTTTAAAATTAATCAATCAAAAATTTGAATGAAAAGAAAAGAGGGAAATCGGGATCGAACCCGGGTCTCCCGGGCACTCACACACACAACACCACTGCAACACAAATACAAGATTTGTTAGAATCTGAATATTAATATATATATATATATATATATATATATATATATATATATATATAGTCGAACTCGTCGAGAAAACCTGCAACTACCGGAGATTTCGCCAATCTCCAACACGGTTTCACTGATTTGGCGACAACTGTTCCCATCGATTATTTTCGGTAAATTTCACTTTACGCTGTCAATAATTTCCGAGATCTCATTCCTGAAAAATCGAAACCTTGGGACAGAAATTTCACCTATAAATACCACCCCCTGCTAAGCAATCCGAACTCGCACCTTCAAACAGCATTTGAAATCACCTTGCTCTCACCCTTGCAAAACCCTCCGTTCGCCGGAACTCGTTTTTCTTATCGCCGGAAAATTTCCACCGGAGTCTGTCGGTATGTGATTTGATCATCCTTGTTCATTAAATTCAATTCATTTTTGTTTGTCTATCAAAATCGGATCAGTTGAAAATGTTGGATAATCGAGTACTGATTTCAGTGATGAAATCAGTATTGATGATGATCCTCATTCAGTCTTTAAGTGAATTGATATACGGATTTTAACCAGGTTAGACACACAGTCCAGTGGTGGACTGTATGCGTAAATAACATACAATACCCGAGTTCGAATCCCCACTCATCACCGGTTTTCTGATTAAGATGTTTATTTTTAAAAGCAAGCTAAAACAATCTTCAGTAAGTACATTAAAACAAAATAATTATAGTTTTCAATGGGTTAGACACCCAGCCCAGTTGGTTGGGCTGGGTGCAAAATAGCATGGTGATGCGGGTTCGATTCTCCGTGTGTGTGACGGGTTGTTTGATTTAAAACTTTTTTAAAATTAACTATTTTCTGAAATAGGCTAATTAGTATATAAGAGAATTAAAAATCAGATATCTAACGGATTAGACACGTAGCTCAGTTGGAAGAGCTGCGTGCACGTGAACGGAAGGACTCAAGTTCGAATCTCACCCCACGCATACAGATCCGCTATTAAACCGGCCCGGCTCCTCTTACTGTCAGATCTGACAGTATGTTTTTAATACTCCCTTTCCTATTATATGTATTTTTTTATTTATTTAAATCACTTATATATACTCTTTAGTTAAAAATAAAATTAAATAATGCAAGTTTAAAGGAAATGAAACCACCAAAAATAATCTAAAAACTTAACAAAGATGTTTAAATAAAAATATTAATTTGTTTATATTTATCGAATTATCGTATTATTATTTTAGGATAATATTCGTTCGTCGATCAAATCCTCAAAATTGTGCGCATCTTTCATCAATCGAGAAAACGCACCCACGATGAGGGAATCTCTACAAATTCCCCGTTTTAATCACGTTTTGGGGTGTATCATGTGTCATATCATTTCTTTATTTTATTTAACACTTGTGCTTATATCATTTCGTGATCAAATGTGTATTGCTTGTAGTGTGGTTTATATGTGGATACATTTTATCATTTAAGTGCATTCATTTCATTAGGCCCATCAGTTCCTCGTGGGATACGGGTTGAGCATCAGGTGCCTCATTAGATCGGCTCCGTTTGATTGAGCCTTGATCTCAGATACATCATCATTCATGTCATATATTCATTCAATGTGGTTTGTGATTGGTTACATATATACATGTGCTCACATGTGATTCATGCACAATTTTATTAAATAAACATAAAAATCAATTATTTAAATGTTTTATCAAGGTTCACTCGCCAACTTTTGTTGACCCAAAATTTCCTCTGTTTTACGCATGATATGCAGGTGATCAAGTTGAGGAAAGAAACACCTAGGATGGCCTAGAAGAATAATCAAGTTATTTCGTTGGAACAAGCATTTAGATTATTATTTGTGTTTGTATGAAATTTTGTTGGATATTTGAATTTTAAATTGAATTTAATAATATGAAACTTAGTAGTAAATATCCTGAGCTTTGGTGTTAACCCAATCATGCCCCGACTTTTATTCCGCTGCGGGTCGGGGTGTGACAGATTGGTATCTGAGCTTGTGACTACAGGGATATAGGATAGGTTATTAGACCTTTAGAGCCTGTACTATAGTTGACTAGATTTAAATTGTTTATGTGTTTCATGCAAAATTCATGATGTTTATATGTTTCATGTTTATATTCACATACAACATTATGCAAACATTCTCACAAGTACATGTTAATATGCAATGCTCATCATAGATCATACCCTCATATCATATCATATCTATGAAAGCACACACCTCACTATTTCACGATTTCCGTTATTTCTTTTCAAAGATTTTTGCAATGTTTTCATATTTTTAAAATCACATCAAAGTGAGTTTTCACGACGGGCATGTAGTAACTGTAAGGGTATGAGTACCGGTAGTCGGAACGTCCTGTCTAGGCTTGGCATTCATATAAATCCAAAATAAAGGACCAGTTTGCCTACCTGGGGACTAACGATGAGAGTACGAAGGACCTATTAGGCCAAAGCATGCCATACCAAACGTCGTGTGAACTAACCCCACTTTGAGCTGTCATTGTGTCCACACCTGGACACCCTCCGACCATACATCTCGCAATCTTGTTTTACGATTTTCATTCGGATGGTGTGAGTGTTAACCCGCCGACAATGTGAATCCTATCAAGCTCAATAGTCATGGGGGCCCACATAACTACACAGGCAATGGTATGGGGGACATTTGGAGGCCCAAACATGAGCAAACCCAAGGCATCCTAGGGATGTAGTTCAATTATTTTCAGTTATGTTGTTTTCATTCTTTTTACGACACATGACACCTAGGAAATTCTTGAACTCACAATCTCCCTACATATATTCCTGTAGATGTCGGCTAGGCAATTACGTGGAGGTAGAAGGTTAGGAAAGTCAAACGAACGCTTGGCCACACAAATTGCTAAACAAATGGCCGCAGTGCTTCCTGACATCGTGCTACAAGTTCAGCAAGCCCTCAGCGCTAATCCCATTAACCCTCCCAACCAAGAAGACCAAAGCGTCGTCAACCCTCCTTCCAAAACCCCTAAATGCACCTACAAACACTTCAAGTCTTGCGATCCCCCAAAATATGAAGGGACTGAAGGTGTCACCGCTCTCCTCCACTGGTTTGAGGAGATGGAAAACACCTTTCTCAATTGCGACTGTCCTGAGGACCGTAAGGTACATTACACGACTGGAAGATTGTTTGGGGTAGCCCTTACCTGGTGGAACATGGAAAAAGGAAAGCGAGGTGTAGACAATGCCATGGCCTTATCATGGGAAGAATTAAGAGAGGTCATGACAAGACGTTTTTGCCCTAGAAGCGAGATCAAGAAGCTTGAAGATGAATTCTATGCTCTAAAGCAAAAAGAAGGGGATCACACCTCCTACAACAAGAGGTTTCTTGAGTTGAACCAAATGGTTCCCAATCTGTTCACCCCATTATACCGCTTAATTGAACACTACATTCAAGGCCTCCCTTCGAAAATCCAAGATTCGGTTTTAAGCACTTCGTCTGCAACACTCGAAGCCGCAATGGAGTTAGCTACGGAACTCACTGAAAATTGCATTCGAAATGGCAATTTTAAAGATGAGAAGAAGAAAACACCCATTGAGACCCCAATTCCATACCACTCAGGTTCATCCTCGAAGCTTGCTAGTATGAGGAAGCGAAATGGCAAGAACTTTGCTGTCACCTAAACCAACCCTCCCATCACTGCTGCTCCAATCACGCAAGTCGATCCTCCAGCCGCACCATTCAAAAGGCCATACACTGGCCCACACCCAAAGTGTAACCGTTGTCAATACCATCACCCTCCTGAAAACCCTTGCCAACATTGCACAAGTTGTGGCCGTGCGGGTCACACTATCCAAACCTGCCGTACCCTTCAGCGATCAAACCGCAGTGAACCTCCAACCCAAACCCGAAATCAAATGGTGGGCCAAGCCCAACAACCCTTACTTCTACCACCTGCACAACTCGCAGCCCAACCTTACTACCAGCCCAACTACCCCATGATGCAATCTATACGAGCCTGTTTCAATTGTGGGGACCCAAACCACTTCAGGAATACTTGCCCACACTTGGTGAACATCATCCATGAAGCTCCTCCACCTGCTAGAGGAAGAGCTTTCAATATCAACGCCAACCAAGCCAAGGCTAACAACAATGTGGTCAACGGTAAGTTTCTCGTAAATGGTAGTTATGCATCCATATTATTCGATACTGGTGCGGATAAGAGCTTTGTGTCTTTAGAATTCGAATCTATTCTCGACCAACCTCGTGATAATCTCGTTGAATCTCTGACGGTGGAAGTTGCTGACGGAAAACCCACTTCATTAAATTCTATTATACGCGATTGTACTCTCACCCTAAATGATCACGATTTTTCAATTGATCTCATCCTATGAAATTGGGAAGTTTCGATGTTATCATCAGCATGGACTGGCTTAGCCAGCATCACGCTGAGTGGTGTGCCATGAAAAGTTCATTCGTATTCCTCTCGCTAACGGTTAAACACTACGTATCTTTGGGGAAACTCCTTCGAAAGGGCTCAAATTGATGTCCTGCCTTCAAGCCCGAAGTTATCTTCGCAAAAATTACGTCGCATTTCTAGCTCATGTCGTCAAGAAGGAAGGCAAGGAAAGGAAGCTCGAAGATATTCCAATTGTGAAAGAATCCCCGCAAGTTTTTCCTGACGACGTTTCAGGACTTCCTCCTGCGCGAGAAGTCGAATTTCGAATAGATCTTGTGCCTGGTGCTACACCGGTCGCAAAATCTCCCTATAGGTTAGCCCCATCCGAGATGCAAGAGTTGGCCAGTCACTGCAAGAGCTGACTGACAAAGGATTCATACGTCCTAGCTCATCGCCTTGGGGTGCGCCCGTTCTTTTTGTGAGGAAGAAAGATGGAACGTTTCGCGTGTGCATTGATTATAGAGAACTCAACAAGTTGACGGTTAAGAATCGCTATCCACTGCCTCGTATTGATGACCTTCTAGACCAACTTCAAGGCGCCACCTGTTTTTCCAAAATCGACCTTCGTTCTGGTTATCATCAGCTTAGAGTGCGCGAAGAAGATATTCCAAAAACTGCCTTCCAAACTCGTTATTGTCATTACGAGTTCATGGTTATGCCCTTCGGTTTAACCAACGCCCCCGCTGTCTTCATGGATTTGATGAATAGGGTATGCAAACCCTATCTCGACCGTTTCGTCATAGTCTTCATCGACGACATTCTCATCTACTCCAAGTCAAAATCCGATCATGAGCGACATCTTCGACTCATTCTTACACTCTTAAGGGCTGAAAAGCTTTACGCTAAGTTCTCAAAATGCGAATTCTGGTTAAGAGAAGTATAATTCATTGGTCATGTCGTCAATGACAAAGGGATTCATGTCGATCCTTCGAAAATCAAGGCAGTACAAGAATGGCAAGCGCCACGTACCCCTACCGAAGTTAGGTCATTTCTTGGCTTGGCTGGTTACTACCGACGCTTCATTACCAATTTTTCCCGTATCGCCGTTCCGCTCATGGCCTTGACTCACAAGGGAAACCCTTCATTTGGGGACCTAAGCAAGAGGAGGCCTTCCAAACGTTAAAGCAAAGGCTTTATGACGCACCTATGCTTACACTCCCTGAGGGTTGCGATGACTTTGTGGTTTATTGCGACGCATCAGGGCAAGGTCTAGGCTGTGTATTGATGCAAAGAGCAAAGGTGATAGCATACGCCTCTAGGCAACTCAAAGTTCATGAGAAAAATTACACCACCCATGACCTGGAACTTGGAGCCGTTGTGTTTGCTCTCAAGATATGGAGACATTATCTTTACGGTACCAAGTGTGAAATATACACTGACCACAAGAGTCTCCAGCATATCTTCAATAAAAAAGAGTTGAATATGAGGCAACGAAGATGGGTCGAACTACTCAACGATTACGACTGCGAGATTCGGTATCATCCTGGCAAGGCAAACGTGGTGGCTGATGCGCTCAGTCGAAAGGGATATGCGAACTCTATTCGTCTTCTACGTTCGCAAATCATAACCGTTATCAAGGATCGAATCCGGACAGCTCAACATATCTCTGTAACGGAAAATGACGTACGCGATGAGCTGTCATGTGGAGCTGAACTCAAAATTGAAACCAAATCCGACGGTATTCTGTATTATTTAAACTGCATATGGATCCCCGATCGCGATAACCTTCGTGATTTCCTCATGAATGAGGCTCACAAAACACGATACTCTGTACATCCAGGAGCCGATAAGATGTATCAAGACCTACGATACACCTACTGGTGGCCTGGCATGAAAAAGGATATCGCTGTTTTTGTTTCCAAGTGCCTTACATGTTCCAAAGTGAAAGTTGAACATCAAATACATTCAGGACTTCTAGTCCTACCCGAAATACCTGTATGGAAGTGGGAAAACATAACCATGGACTTCATTATGGTTAGACCTTAGCACCGCCTTTCAGCCTCAAACTGATGGTCAATCTGAACACACCATCCAAACCTTTGAAGACATGCTTCGAGCATGTGTCATAGACTTCAAAGGGAACTGGGACGCTCATCTACCGTTAGTTGAGTTTTCGTACAACAATAGCTATCATTCAAGTATCGGCATGGCTCCTTTCGAAGCTTTATATGGTCGTAAATGCCGATCTCTAGTATGTTGGCACGAAATTGGTGAAGCGCAAATCACCGGACCTGAATTGATTCAAGAAACAACCGACAAAATCCTTCAATTTCGAAACAATTATCTAGCGGCTCAAAGTCATCAAAAGAGTTATGCTGACAAACGACGAAAGCCCTTGGAGTTTTGTGTTGGTGATCAAGTACTTTTGAAAGTATCACCGTGGAAGGGAGTGGTTCGTTTTGGCCAAAAGGGCAAGCTAGCACCACGCTACGTAGGACCTTTCAAGATACTCGAAAGAGTAGGACCTGTAGCCTACAAGCTTGACCTACCAGAAGAACTCAACAGAATACATCCCACGTTCCACGTATCAAACTTGAAAAAGTGTCTTGCCGAATAAAATCTCCATATTCCTTTGGAAGATATCCAAATTGATGAATCAATGCACTTCGTTGAAAGACCGGTAGAAATCATGGACTTCGGTGAAAAGCGCTTGAGACGAAGTCGTATTCCAATCGTCAGGGTGCGTTCGGAGTCAAAACGAAGACCCGAGTTTACTTAGGAACGTGAAGACTCAATACGCGAAAAATACCGCATCTTTTCCCGGTTACAACTACTACTTAAATTTCGAGACGGAATTTCTAAGAGTAGGGGATACTGTAACATTTGTGTAAAATGGGTTTCGAAAACCCGCACCATTTTACTAATCTTGTGTGTATTTATATTTGTCGTAAATTCTTAAAATTTTGTCGCAAATAATAAACGTTGTTAGAATTAAAAATTTTAATAATTAAAACCCTAATAAATAATTAAAACATTAATTGATAAATAAAACCAAAAGAAAGTTAAAATTAACTTTAAAATTAATCAATCAAAAATTTGAAAGAAAAGAAAAGAGGGAAACCGGGATCGAACCCGGGTCTCCCGGGCACTCACACACACACAACACCACTGCAACACACATACAAGATGTGTTAGAATCTGAATATATATATATAGTCAAACTCGTCGAGAAAACCTGCAACTACCGGAGATTTCGCCAATCTCCAACACGGTTTCACTGATTTGGCGACAACTGTTCCCATCGATTATTTTCGGTAAATTCCAATCACTTCACGCTGTCAGTAATTTCCGAGATCTCATTCCTGAAAAATCGAAACCTTGGGACATAAATTTCACCTATAAATACCACCCCCTGCTAAGCAATCCAAACTCGCACCTTCACCCAGCATTTGAAATCACCTTGCTCTCACCCTCGCAAAACCCTCTGTTCGCCGGAACTGGTTTTTCTTATCGCCGGAAAATTTCCACCGGAGTCTGTCGGTATATGATTTGATCATCCTTGTTAATTAAATTCAATTCATTTTTGTTTGTCTATCAAAATCGGATCAGTTGAAAATGTTGGCTAATCGAGTTCTGATTTCAGTGATGAAATCAGTATTGATGATGATCCTCATTCAGTAATTAAGTGAATGATATACGGATTTTAACCAGGTTAGACACACAGTCAGTGGTGGACTGTGTGCATAAATAACATACAATACCCGAGTTCGAATCCCCACTCATCACCGGTTTTCTGATTAAGATGTTTATTTTTAAAAGCAAGCTAAAACAATCTTCAGTAAGTACATTAATACAATATAATTATAGTTTTCAATGGGTTAGACACCCAGCCCAGTTGGTTGGGCTGGGTGCAAAATAGCATGGTGATGCGGGTTCGATCCTCCGTGTGTGTGACGGGTTGTTTTGATTTAAAACTTTTTTAAAAATTAACTATTTTCTGAAATAGGCTAATTAGTATATAAGAGAATTAAAAATCAGATATCTAACGGATTAGACACGTAGCTCAGTTGGAAGAGCTGCGTGCACGTGAACGGAAGGACTCAAGTTCGAATCCCACCCCACGCATATAGATCCGCTATTAAACCGGCCCGGCTCCTCTTACTGTCAGATCTGACAGTATGTTTTTAATACTCCCTTTCCTATTATATGTATTTTTTATTTATTTAAATCACTTATATTATATACTCTTTAGTTAAAATAAAATTAAATAATGCAAGTTCAAAGGAAATGAAACCACCAAAAATAATCTAAAAACTTAACAAAGATGTTTAAATAAAAATATTAATTTGTTTATATTTATCGAATTATCGTATTATTATTTTAGGATAATATTCGTTCGTCGATCAAATCCTCAAAATCGTGCGCATCTTTCATCAATCGAGAAAACGCACCCACGGTGAGTGAATCTCTACAAATTCTCCGTTTTAATCACGTTTTGGGGTGTATCATGTGTCATATCATTTCTTTATTTTATTTAACACTTGTGCTTATATCATTTCGTGATCAAATGTGTATTGCTTGTAGTGTGGTTTATATGTGGATACATTTTATCATTTCAGTGCACTCATTTCATTAGGCCCATCAGTTCCTCGTGGGATACGGGTTGAGCATCAGGTGCCTCATTAGATCAGCTCCGTTTGATTGAGCCTTGATCTCAGATACATCATCATTCATGTCATATATTCATTCAATGTGGTTTGTGATTGGTTACATAAATACATTTGCTCACATGTGATTCATGCACAATTTTATTAAATAAACATAAAAATCAATTACTTAAATGTTTTATCAAGGTTCACTCGCCAACTTTTGTTGACCCAAAATTTTCTCCGTTTTACGCATGATATACAGGTGATCAAGTTGAGGAAAGAAACACCTAGAATGGCCTAGAAGAATAATCAAGTTATTTCGTTGAAACAAGCATGTAGATTATTATTTGTGTTTGTAGGAAATTTTGTTGGATATTTGAATTTTAAATTAAATTTAATAAATATGAAACTTAGTAATAAATATCATAAGCTTTGGTGATAACCCAATCATGCCCCGACTTTTATTCCGCTGCGGGCCGGGGTGTGACATATAGCATATGCTGTTGGAATAGTTAGTATATTTATGCACCAACCCCAGAGCGCTCATATGAATGCAGTCCTAAGAATTATACGATATCTCAAAGGTATGGAGTCTTATTCAAATCCAATGGGCATCTAGAGACCAGATTGTATACCGATGCAGACTGGGCAGGAGATAAAGGCAATCAAAGATCAACTTCGGGTTACTTTACCTTAATTGGTGGAAATCTCGTTACGTGGAGAAGCAAAAAACAAAAAGTAGTGGCTCTTTCAAGGCTACTAACGGAAATAGGGTACCCTCCACAGGAATCGAGTGAAATTATAAGTGATAATAAAGCGGCTATTCAAATTTCAGAAAATCCAGTTCAACATGATCGAACGAAACACATAGAAGTTGACTGGCGTTTTATCAAAGAGAAGATGGAAGCAAAGATCATCACTCTACCGTCTGTTCGATCAGAAGACCAACTCGCTTATGTTTTAACAAAAGCTGTCAAAGAACAAGTTCCATACAAGTGTTTAGGCAAGTTGAACTTTGCAAATCCCACAATTCAACTTAAGAGGGCGTGTTGAAATAAAGAAAATGTTCAAGGGGATCAATGAGATTTGCTCTCTTCACATCATATCCCGTGATTATAGGGTCAAAATATATGGTTTCCATTCTCCAAATGTTTACAGCTATTGACAGTCATGTTTTTTAATTTAAAACCATTGTATAAGTAAAGGGTTTAATCCCCCAAAAGAGATATCGAAAAATACACATTCAATACCCTTTCAATTCTCTTTGAATATTAGGTTCATGACCACTTACCAAACAAGATTCTATTTCGTGTTCGTTCGTTAAGTAAATGAATGTGTTCGTGTTCGTTTATGTTCATTTGTAAAATTAAGGTAACAAATGCTCATTAAAACAAACGAACATAACCAAGCGTTCATGAACATAATATATAATATACAAATACTTATTAAATATTTGTTTGTCGGAATTTTGAAGTATTTAAATTAAATATAAAAATTAAATACACAAATGAACTATCGAACACAAACGGCTTAACCAGACACGTGGCAATCATGGGTTGGTTGACTTGAAAGAATTTTTTAAGCCGTTTCAGCATATTGAAACGGCTCGTAGAGCCGTGTCAGGTATTTTGAAAAAAAGTTGACCATTTCTTGGGCTATTTTCGTGATTATCCCTTATATATATTATATTATATTATATTATATTATATTACATTACATTATATTATATTATATTATTATTTATTATTATTATTATTATTATTATTATTATTATTATTATTATTAAAATATTATTATATTTAAATTAAATTAAGTTTTACAAACAATTTTTTATTTAACATATAATGTTTTTATATTAATTACTTTTGTTTTACAAATTTTATATTGTATATTTTTATGTTACGATAATGTTTTGAGATTAATATTTAATATTAAATTATAATTTACCAACAACATTATTATATTAGTTATAATAGTTTAGGCACTAACTTATTAATTTAATTATTTTGTTTTTAAGAGCACGTTTTTATTAACTTTTTTTTATTTTACAAATAATTTTTCATTAACTATTTTTTTTTACGATTTGTATTGATCATTTTTATTTCACACATAACGTTCTATGTTTATTGATAAATGTTCTTTATACTGTTTTTTTATTTATTTTAAAAATAAGTTTAATTCTAATAGTATTTTTCATTAAGTTTTTGTGGGCCCCTGAAGCAACAATATAAATCTGTTGTTTCACACATAGATATGCTGCTCCAAAGCATAACTTTTTTGCTTCATATTGATATCTGCCGCTCCAAATTTAAATCTGTTGCTTCAAAACATATAATGTCAAGTTGCGATTAACAGATAATTTAAAATGTCAAATGATATTTAGTCCAGGACTTCAGTCAGCATGGCTATTATGATGATTTCACCTTTCTAATTAATAAACCTAAACTGACGCTTATATATATATATATATATATATATATATATATATATATATATATATATATATATATATATATATATAATATATTATCCGAATCAACTCATTTATAAATGAAATGGTAACAGTCCACGGATGTAGGTTTTTAATTTCTGGCGCAGGATCATAGGGATGTTGCGCATACGTGACATATGGTGTGATAAGAGAGACATGTGTCTACATATTATTGGTTGAATTTTTTTGGTAAAAAAGGATCCTTTTTAGTCATTTTGCTTTAATAAACCCAAAAGCAACCTCAAGCAAACCTTTATATACTTTAATGAACTGATCAAATTATGGGTTTAAGAAAAACGTTCAACAAAATGGGGCAGTGAAGTACCTGCTCAAAAAGCTGAAGTTCATTGCCAATGTGTACAAGCTCCAAATCCTTATCAAAACGGAACCCATGAACCCTACTTCCTGAACTACCGGCATAAAAAATCACCGCATACCTATCCGGTGGCGCGTCAGTCTTCAGCTCGTTAGGCGCCAAAAACTTGCGGTTGTTCGATAAAACGCCATTGTTGCGAGAAAACACACATGGGATTAGAAACAAAAAAGAGTGAGACGAGCAGGAGAGGTGTCGAAATGACCAAAATACCACCACGAAAGCGTTGCATTTTGTCGGGTTGATCTGCCAAGGGACGCGAGGAAAAGACTATGTGCTCGGTGGCTGAAGGAGATGGATTCTTATAGACTAGCTATGTGGATAAGTATGGTGATGATATCCACATATAATTCATCAACCACAAGAATATCATCTGGTAATTTCTTAATTTACTATGAATCTATAGAAACGTGATAAATGAGTACGATTTTTTATGGCATTTGGGTCCTGACCTTTTGGATGAGGACAATTGGAAAGAATAGTCTGTAAATAGAAATGGAGACGTGGTCCAATTTTGTACATCTAATAAATATGATATTTGTTTACATATCTTCTATGTGCAAAGATATACTCTAAGAATATACTCTAAGAATGATTATTTCAAGATTTTATTTTATAAAAAAAAAAAAACACACGAGATGTTTTCGGACATGTTAAATTTGAAAGTGGTGATTCAATGGTTGTAGAGATTTATGTGGCACCTATAGGAACATCTGAAGAAGGTCAAGCTCTTTTGTCGGGTGTCATGGGTAGAAGTTCTTGAGGGTGTTTGGTTTTGCACATGGTATTTTGTGTTGAAAGTGATTATCCGAATGATGGTTTATATATATACAAACGACAAGTTTTATACAGAAACCTAACTATAGATTTTATGTAACATTCTAACCCGGCTAGCGTTGACATTTTACTTGTATAGTAACTAGAAATCTCTCAAGCACTCTTCCAAGTCTTCTTAAAACCATGTAACCTAATCCACATGAAAGGAAATGTCTGAGCTAATACCAGTGAGCGGTAACAACTATAACATATACAATAGCATACACCGAACTAACTTATCATATTCAAAGTAACAATACTAAATAGTATCATACCCAAGATAGTAGTTTCAGAATAATAGAACATTCAGATCGACTTCACATTCGATTTCAGTATCAAAATATCAAATATCATATCAAAATATCAAGTTCCAAATTACAGGTTCATAGCCATGTAATAACAAATTTAAATCTTTTACGATGGATAGAGTAAATGGAAACTCATAACAATAAAATTGTTAGGGATCCCTACCTTGGTTATGTAAATTCAAACTCTTGTAACTCTGATGTTTTGTTCAAAACTCATAGGGGAGTAGTTTTCCTTTTCAAGTCAAGAGATCCATCTGAAGAGGCTCGAATCATCCATTCTAATTGAAATTTTTTTAATTATGATTGCCATAGTCCATTCAGAAAAAACAAAAAAAGAAAAGAAAAAGAACTCATAATCAACGTTGGTGACACCTTGACAAGGACTCAAATCTATTTAAAAATTTAAATATATTCTATAATATATTCAACATCTATAATAGAACTCAAATCTATATGATATAAAAAAAAAAAAAAAAATTCAAGGATACATGTCACTTTTTAATAGGGGCGAGCAATAATAGAACTGTTAACTGAAACCGAACTGAAAACCGAAACCAAATTAACCGAAAGTTAATCATTTATATTTTCATATATTTCTATATTTTATACCTCCATTTAAAATATTTCATGTTTTATATTTTATTTTATGTATTTATACATCAATTTCATTTATTTATATCTCTATTTCAAGGATTTATACCTTAATTATATGTATTTCAAAGACAAAATTTTAGCCTTTGTTTGATTTGCTTATTAACTGAACCAAAAACCGATAAATTAACCGAATAAGCTGAACCCATTAACCAATGACTCTAGTTACGGTTTCGGTTAATGCTAATAACAGAATTGAACCGTCCACACCCCTACTTTTTAATTTATCATCACATTTATTTCTCACCCTCTTTCTCCTATTAAATAATATTAGTAACTCATAATTTTTTCGTTTCTCTTTTATTAAATTATAATATTAAATCATAATTGAGCTTTCATCTTCTATTAAATAATATTAAAATGAAAATCATAATCTTTTGTTTTTTCTTATTTGTTTAATATTTTCTTCTCAGCTATTTTATTTGTTTTCTCCGTATATTAATAACTATTTAACATCTAACCTACCACTCAAATTTAATACATTATATATATGGAAATGTTTATTGAGTAACCCTAAAAAAGTGAGGAAACGGAGAAAACTTTTAAAAATTTAACTTAACATGTTAAAAATCATTTTTTTCTAAATTTTTTCAGCAATTTTCCTTATAAAACATGTAAAAACATTTTTAATAAAAAATCAAAAATTAAAAATATAAAAAATGTTTAAAAATATATCATATAAAATTAACGTAACATGTAAAAATTAAATTTTTAAAATTTTTTTCAGCGCTTTTCCTTATAAAAATGGGTAGAAACTATTCAAATAAAAATCATTTTTTGCAAAAAAAAATTTTTAAATCTTTTTTTAACTGTTTTTTAATTTTTAGTTTTTTATATTTTTTATTAAATATGCTTCTACAAGTATTTATCAGGAAAACGTCAAAAAAGTTTTTAAAAAAATTGATTTTTTAATATGGTAAGTAAATTTTAAGAGTGTTCCCCTGTCCCACTATTTTAGTGTTCCCTAATGAACCTTAAAATTTTTCCTACCAAGTATACAAATAGCCTTTGTAGCAAACTACCACCATATATATATATTTATATTGGTGAATACTGAAAAAACTGGGGAACCGGGGAACATTCTTAAAGCTTTTAACTTAACATGTTAAAAATCAGTTTTTTAATTTTTTTTTTACGTTTTTTCTTATAAATACTTGTAGAAACATTTTTAATAAAAAATAAAAAAATTAAAATATTAAAAAAATAGTAAAAAAGGCTTAATCTTTTTTACAAAAATGATTTTTTATTTGAATAGTTTCTACCCATTTTTATAAGGAAAAGCACTGAAAAAATTTAAAAAACATTGATTTTTAACATGTTAAGTTAATTTTATTAGATATATTTTAAACTGTTTTTTAAACATTTTTTATTTTTTATTAAAAATATTTTTACATGTATTTATAAGGAAAAACGTCAAAAAAAATTTAGAAAAAAATGATTTTTAACATGTTATGTTGAAGTTTTAAGAGTGTACCCGGTTCTCCACTTTTTTAGTATTCACTAAAAAACAATCACATATATATATACATATATATGTGTGTATATAAATTCAAATAAATTTGAATCTCTTTTCTATACTCGTACATTTCAATTCCTTTTCTATTAAAATTTTTTAATTGGGTTAATTATTATTTATCGTATTACTGTTATTTGAGTAAGTCTCAAGATGTGCGATACCTACCTCATTATTTTTACTATTATCTTCACACTAAATTTAATTTCGAATTGAAAAATATCTAATTTATAATAACTTATCGTATAACCCCTTCTAAATTCTACATTTTTAAGTATTAAGATGTGCGTTACCTACTCATTATTTTTACTATTATATTCACACTGATTTAATTTCGAATTGAAAAATATCTAATTTATAACAACTTATCGTATAACCCCTTCTAAATTCTACATTTTTATTACTATTTACAAGTTCAGTATTTTTGGATAAGACATTTTATTTTATACAAGTGACGTTTTAGTTTACATTCAGATCAAATAGAACACGCCAATACAAATAGAACACACTTTATTCGATGGAATAGAACACGTCTATATGTGGAACACTCTTGTTTATGTTCTAGGAACTAACACCTTATTACAATAAACTTAGACCATTAAATGCATGAAGATCTAGCGGTAACCCATGAGGCACCGGCTTTATTCATGATATGACTGATTATGTAGTATATAGTTGTAGTGGTAGTGGTAGGAGTGTTAGTGGTAGGAGTAAAACTTCTTACAATGCTTGAACAAAATTGCTTATTGTCATTGCTTCAATCCCATTGCTTGATGACACTACTCTTTAGTTAAAATAAAATTAAATAATGCAAGTTCAAAGGAAATGAAACCACCAAAAATAATCTAAAAACTTAACAAAGATGTTTAAATAAAAATATTAATTTGTTTATATTTATCGAATTATCGTATTATTATTTTAGGATAATATTCGTTCGTCGATCAAATCCTCAAAATCGTGCGCATCTTTCATCAATCGAGAAAACGCACCCACGGTGAGTGAATCTCTACAAA